>JAJPUD010000465.1:609193-648618 GCA_023553655.1 Myrmecobius fasciatus | reverse complement strand
TGAAGGAGAACATGAGCATACACAATGAAGTAGGAATGAGCAGGATGATGGGTAAGGAAGTATGATCTGGGGAGCGGTGGAAATAAGGTTGGCTGATCCAACCATTCTGGAGAGCAATTTGGAACTATGCCCAAAGCGTATCCCAGGGAAATCATAAAAGAGGGCAAAGGACCCCCAGGTGCAAAAGTGTAGCAGCTCCTTTTGTGGTGGCAAAGAATTGGAAAATGAGAAGATGTCATCAATTGGGGAATGAGCAAGTTGTGGTACCTGAAGGTAATGGAACATAATTGTCCTATAAAAATGATGAACAAATTGATTTTAGAAGAGCCTGGGAAGATTTACACGAATTGATACTGAGTGAGACAAGCAGAACCAGGAACACATTGTACACAGCAAGATTGTGTGATGATCAACTATGGCTCTTCTCAGTGGCTCAGAGATCCAATGCAATCCCAATAGCCTTTGGATGGAAAATGTCAACTGCATCCAGAGAGATTGAACATAAATCAACACATACTATGCTAATTTTTTTTCCTTTTTCTTCTGTTTCTTTTTTCTCTCTTTTTTGTTCTGATTTTTCCCTCCCAACATAATTCATCAAGAAATGTGTTTTAAAAAATGAACCCGAAAAAATAAAACAATTAAAAAAAGAAATAAGGTTGGGGAGATAAGGGGGATCATATTGGTAAGGGCTTTAATGCCGGAGTTTAGACATGATATGGTAAGCATAAACAACGAACCCTTTAAGCAGAGTGCCAGCATGATGAAGATTATGCTTCTAGAAATACTAGCTGGATGGAGTGAAGGGAACAGTCTGAGTCCAAGGGATCAGAAGAAAAAAATAACGCTGGTCAAAATTAGCCTTTCAATTTATTTGTCAGACCACGATCTGGCTGAGGAAGATTGTTCCTTGATAGCAGCTGGTAAAGGGAAATGTCTCTGGCTCAGAATAGTCTGCAGAAATCGGAGAATAGGAAAATAGTACATGTTGAACCAAGACATTTGTTTAACAGATTAATACTTGTTAAGGTCAGGACAACAGACTGCTATGGAACCATCCCAAAGAAACAGACCTGAGGAACACAGAGAGAGCGCGTGGCCCTGCTCAGCTCGGCTCAAAGCTGCTTTGGAAAGCGTTATAAAATGGGGCATCGAGGTGGGGCAGTGGTTAGAGCACCAACCCTGAAGTCAGGAGGACCTGAGTTCAAATCTGGTCTCAGACACTGCCAAGTCACTTAACCTCAATTGCCTCAGCAAAAAGAAAAAGAAAAGAAAAGCATTATAAAATGCACGGTCCTGGGAAGAAAGTTGAGGTGGACACCACTAGAAAGTCTCACATTTAAAGCTTTTATTTTGAAAAATAAAATACAAAAGTCATCGGATTGTAAATGTGCATGATTCCCCACCCTCTCAGAAATAACCCAGAAGTCTTTAAATAATTACGCTATTTAACACCATCCACATTAATAAGATCTCAACAGGAACAAGCGTTCTACGAAACACTGGGACGAGCACAGACCCCCCATTCCAAGAGCTCCCCCCACCTAGATCCTGCGGTCTTTTTCAGACGTTCCATTTACCAATCCAAGTCTTAGAACGGGACTAAGGAAAGTGGTGGATCCGAGCAGCTGCAGCAGAGATCTGGCCGGGGGGGGGGCATCTTTCCCCTTCCTGGCCTTTTACCCCCCCCCCCAGGTCCATGCAGTACTGCACTCTGTCACCACTGAGGTACGTGAGCATCCTGGTAGGGAGACAGTTCACTTGGCGCAGCTGAAGTGTGCCAGATGGAAGCACACAGAGGAAGGGGACGGGCGAGAGAAAGAGGCCGAAGATGCGGGTGGCGAAGTCCCAGCCACTGGACGGACGGACGGACGGACGGACACTCCTAGAGATCGCCCATCCCTTGAAAAGGCAGAATTCCTTCCTAGGTGGAGGAGACAGAACATGGTTACAGGTCTTCCCTCGACTCCCAGCGGGCTCCCCAGCCTCCAACGCTCACGCTGAGGCAGGGAAATGGAGGGGAGGTGGCTGACTGTAAAGCACGGTGTGCATGAATACACGTGTGGATGTGTGCAGTCGGGCACGTACACAAATACACACACGTGCACCTACATGCCCAGAACTTAGCCTAACCCCCGGCACACAGTAGGTGCTTAAGAAATGTTAGCTGGATTGGATGCAGACCTACACATGAAACGTTTCAGTCTCGTAGCAGCCCCGAGCCATGGCCGTGGTGGGTTATTACAGGAGCTGAGAGCCGGCAGGGACCTCCGGGGCCATGTGCCCTCTCAGGGGCCTGGGCAGAGCAGGGGCTGAGGGCTCCTCCTGGGAAGGTCCTGGGGGCAGCCACATCCCAGGTCCCCGCCCCTTCAGCCCACCCAAAGTGAGCCAAGAAGGAAGCCTTTGGAGGAGCACATGCTGGACCCTCCGACCTTTCTCTGCCCGCCTGCCTCTCAGAGGGCATGGCTGGGCATCCACCCCATGGCACTCGGGAGGAGAGGACCAGACAGCCACAAGTGAGCTTGGGGATCGCCTTGTCCGAGCCCCTCCTTCTACAGAAGGGGAAGCTCAGAGGAAGAGTGACTTCCCAGGACTTAGACGCAGGTCCTCCGAGACCTTCCTCAACCTGGGCCCCCAGAACTCCTGAGCAGTGAGTGGCCGTCCTGGTGGGGGCTTCTGAGTGTTGCCCCCACTGTAAAAAGCCACCTGATGCCCCCTGCCCACCTGGGGCTAGGTCTAGCATGGGCTCCATGGCATCATGGCAGGACTCAGCCGGTGCCTTAGGACACTAGGGCTCTGCCACAGAGCGGAGCCTCCCTGCCCGTAATAACCGGGGGCACCGGCTCCTCACGGCTGGAGGTCGTCACAAGCCGGGGGAGAAAGGATGATTTTTCAAAGTTAATCCAAAAAGCTGCAGCCAAAGCAGCTCAGAGGCCTCGGGAGCCCCCTCGGAGCTTCCTTCTTGCCCTGAAAGGACCACTCCGAGATGGGCGCTCCGGGCTTCTCTCGGGCCGGCCTGATCTTTTCCAAACATCGTCTCACTTGACCTCACCAGCAGGACAGTAACAGAGGAAAGGACGCCGCCCTGGAGCCAAAGCACCTGGTTTTGATCCCCAGCCCCGGGGCCTGATACCTGTGCACTCTCAGAGGCCTCAGTTTCCTGCCTGGGTAATCATACCTGATGGTCACCTGAGGAAGCAGCTCTTAAAGGGATATCATGATACCCATTATACAGAGGAGGAAACTGAGGTTCTCCAGAGAGGTTAAGTGACTTGCCCATGGTCACACAGCTACTGAGTGCTGGAGGTGGGATCTGAACCCAGGAGTTGCCCCGCTGTCCCTCGGGCTGGATGTTGTCTAGGGCCCTTCCAGATCTAACATTCTCCAGTGTCTAATCTGGGGGAGCAGCCGCACAAAGCGGAGGCGGGCGAGATGGACGCCCCTAGCCTGCTCCCTCCTGACAATTGCCATGGTACAAAGCAGCTGAATTGGAGGAGCACAAAGCACGCCCAGTGCTTGGGACCATCACCTTGGGTGTGACGGAGACGTCTCCACTCTTCTCTACTCGCCCGCTTCGTTCTGTTAAGGGAAGCAAAGAATAATTTAAACACCTTTCAGTCCATCGGAGCAAGGCCCGGGGTTAGCAGCCGAGGGAGCCCAAAGCAGCAGCAGCAGCAGCCATGGAAGCCGGGCAGCCGGGGGGCCGTCTGACCTGCAGGAAATGTGGCCCGGGGCCCTAGGTTTAGAGCTGGAAGGGCCCAGAGTCCATCTACTTCAGCCCACTGATCCGAACAGGTGAGGGAACTGCGGCCTGCGGGCCTCCGCCGAGCCCCACAGGTAAGAAGGGCCGAGCCAGGATTCAACCCCAGGGAAGGCTCCAGGGAGCAGCGCAAGGCCTGCGTGGCTGGGCCCGGAATGGGCCGGCACTCTGATCCATGGAGCACTTCCCAAGCCCTCAGAGCTGCTGTCCTCCTGGGAGACAGAAAGGAGCCAATAGATAAGGTGACGTTGGGTGGAGGGGAGGAGGAAGAGGGCAGCCCGAGCAAGAGGGGTGGAGAAGACTTCCCTGGGGAGGTGGAACAGCAGGTGACCTTGGAAGGAAGCCAGGGCTTGTAGAGGCCCTGGGGAGGAGGGATGACCACCGGACTGGGGACCAGCCGGGGGCAGAGCTCACCACCGAAAACCTATGCGGTAAGCCAGACCTCAACCCAAACTGCAACTGGTTGGTGAGAAGCTAAAGAGCTTTAGGCAAGAAAATTCAAATTCAGGCAATATTCAATAATGAAATTCAATATCCAGCCAATAACTAAGCACTCACGGGGTAGAAGGCACAGTGTAGGGGCTGGCAGGGACACCACTGACATGGGACATCCCAGCCCTGACAGAGCCTGCTGCCTAATGGGGGACCCGACACGCAGACAGCACACAAGAGCAAGAAGTCGTGAGCTCGGGGGGGGGGGGGTTATCAGCAGCTGAGATCCCAGAGAGCTGAAGCAGCAGAGAGAGTGCCTTCTAGATGGGAGCGAGGGAGGAGGTGGCAAACTCAGGGGCTGGGCTGTGGCAGTGAGCATGGGGCAAGGAGTCTGAGGTTAGTCCGCAGAGGCAGGGGGGCTTCTACGACACTAAAGGGGGCTCTGAGTCAGAAGGGAAGAGGGAGCCATTAAGGGCCCTAAGAAGAGATGCTATACGACCAGGAACACTGCAGGGGAGCAGAGAACCAAGGCAGTAAGGAAGCGAAGGCAAGATGCCTGATGGACAATAAGGAGTAGACCTAGAGCAACCAAAATGGAGAGGAATTGTGATGATGTGATCATCAGAACTGGCTTTGGTTGTCAGGAAATCCAAGAGAAAGGGAAGAGCCAAGTTCCAAACGTGGGAGTCGGGGGGAATGGTGGTGCCATCGATAGATAAAATGGAGGCAGGAGAAGAACAGGTGTTAGGCCTGATATAATAAACATTTTGGACATGGTGAGTCTGTGGTGTTGGCAAGGCCCCAAGGTATACTGTGTGTGTGTGTGTGTGTGTGTGTGTGTGCACAGCATATGCATATATACAGTATATATATACACATACATACACATGCATATATATACACACCAACATATATATATATATATACAGAGACATATATATACATACAGTATATATATACATATATATATACACACACAGCACACACACTGTATATATACGTAGATGAATGTCAATGTGATGCTTGAGAAACTAATTTTAGAGTTGCTTGCATAACGGTAGGAACTGAAGGCGTAGGAATGACTGAGATTGTCAAAGAAATATAGAAAGAGGAGGGGGCTAGGACCTTGGGGGATGCCCTCACTAAAGGGACAGGAAGAACAGATAGTAAAGGTGGACAAGCTAAGGTTAGAGAGGGGCCAAGGGGGAAGAGAGCATCCATCCGGAGGAGATGGTGAGGATTCTGAAGGCACCTGGACGTGGCAATTAGAACCCCTCATGCCCTCCAGGAGGGCAATTTCAGCAGAGTGGAGGCAGTGGAATCGGGATCGCCCATCGGTGGTGAGCCAGTAGAGGCAGAGTATGAGAGATGGAGCAGTAGAACGAATCCCCATCCCAGACCCCCACCACAACATCAGCGGCTGTGTCTTACCTGTCCAGCCATAGTCCTTCCGGCTTTTCTAGACTATTGCAAAGCAAGTGAAGAGCACAGAGAGTCCACCAGAATGCAGACCCCGCTCCCCAGGAGCAAGTGGGCAGCTCCTTCATTTCCGGGCCTCTGCTTTCCTAATAAATGCTGCTAAAAATGTGTCGGAGTGTCAGGACTCTCTTTTCAACCGCAAAGAGCATTTTCCAACAATCTCTTGGGTTACGGCCCAAGCCCGGGATCTCTGGGTTACTGGGTCTAGGGCCTTCTAGTCTTTTTCTTAGCCCAAATCCAAACTGCTTTACATAAAGGTCAGGCCAATTCATGGCTCCACTAGCTTCCATAATCCCGCCCCTTGCCCCCCAAAACCCTATTATTTTTTGTCTCCTTTGCCAATCTGTGGCAATCTCATTATTAGTGACCTGAAACCAAGTTTATTGAATGATGATTCATATTAATGAGTGGTTTTATTCTTTCCTGTGCCTGCTGACATTTTGTTGCTGGTTTTTGTCTTAATTTTTATAGATTTTTTTTTAAGCCAATTGCTTCATTTTCCCATTGCACATGTCTTGTGACAAAGAAGTACAATGGAGCAACCCACCTATTAAATCAAAAGGGACACAGAAAACCTTCTGCCAATGCAGGCCTCCTTCACCCCTGAAATCCCTCCTGCCCTGAGAAGAAGAGGGAAGGGTGCTTTGTCATCAGTCACCTAGAGACCACCCAACATCTCCAGAGGTGGGTCATCACCAACAGTGAAATGGGTTTTAGTGGAAACATAGTCCACCAGGCCCATGGGCAGAGGCTGCACCATGACCCCCACCTCTGAATTTCAATGGTAAGTCAAATATTCAGATATTTCAGGGCCCAGGGACAGGGAGGATCAGGGAACGGGGCCTTCTGGGACACAGGCTCTAGCTGGTTCTGAAATCAACTCTGGTCTGAAAGAAGTGACAGAAACAAACTCTTTTGTAGAATAGCATAAAAGCAACATGGTCCAGCAGCAATGGATGTGGAATCAAGGGCCAGGCTCAAACCCTGATTCTATTGCTGGGAATGCCCTGGGGGACCTTGGATCAGCCTCCCTGAGCTGGGTGATCCTGGCTAAGTCACTTTTTCTCACCAGTAAGATGCAAAGATCAGACTAAATGACCTTTAAGGTTCTTTCTAACTCTATAAACCTATGAATTAGGTAAATGACAGTCATCCAAATAGCAGAGAGGATTTTCCCTAGGAGAATAGAAGTTTTCAACACAAGGTCAGAAACCATCCAGCCTTTCCTGTTGCAAAAGGGAAGTTCTGCTCTGAGGGAGCCCAACCCTTCACTGGAGTCATCAAAAGTACCTACATTTACACATCCTGCTATCTAAGTCAACAAGGACTTCTTTTAAGTGCCTTTGATGGACAAGACCCTATGGTCAGTACTGGAAAAAGAAAGGTGCCCTCAAGAAGCTAACATTCTAAGAGAGGCGGGGGCATCTGCCACAGACACAGCCAAGTATAAGGTGGGGGGAAGGAAGGGGGAGTGAGACAAAATCCTTTAGGAAAAGCTCAGGAGGAAGATTAAAACTTTTTGTCAGGAGGATAAGGGCCCAGCTCCATGGAACGGGCAGCACCTGAGCTGAACTTTGAAGAAAAAAATCACATTTTTGACAGATGGTTGAAAGACACATTAGGAAATCCGATCCTAGTCCAGATGGAAGCTAGGAAATAGTTTATGGCTTGACTGGCCTGCCTGGAAGAACATATGAAGAAGACCTAAGGTGAAATAAGGCTGGAATCCATTTTGGAGGGTCATCCCTTCTATTCTAAAGGCACTGGAGAGCACTGAAGATTCCTGAGCAATGGAACAACAAGATCGAGCCCAAGCATCAGGGAGATTACTTTGGTTGCCACTGTGCAGGATGGAGAGAGAACCATGTAAATGGCTGGCTATGAGAAAAGGTGGGAGAAGAGAAAGAGATGTCCAATCTCACTTGGACTTGGAAAGAGATCACTATACTGCTGAAGAAGCTGTCCTATGGGCCAATGTTTTGTTAGCCCAAATGCTCACAGAAAAACTTAGGGCCTTTAGAAAGAAAGGAGATAAATTCTGCTATTCCCAAGAGAAATATTAAGTGGGAATTATTGTCATAGAGATTAACGAGAGAAGCCCCCCCCAAAAAGAACCTAGTCCATAATATTGTACTAGCGCCCAAGTAGCAGATGGAGTACAGAAAGAATGGCAAATAGCCCAAATATTCAGCAGTTGAACGAGGCTGGTATAATGACGTAATGGGAGACTACCAGGCTATTAAAATACTGCAAGTGAGGAATAAAAAGAAATTATGAAGTTATGCAAAGCAACAAAGACAGAAGCAGAACAGTACATACACTGGTTACCAAAATATGAAAGGAAGTACATCACTGCGAAATGCAAATACAGAGCTAACTGACAGAAAATAGCAGAAACAAAAGGAGTAACTAAAGAGTTGTTATTGACATGTTTGACAGGTTTCTTTGAAGTATAAAAGAGTATTAAATAGATGCATATTTGACTAGATTGTTTACAGCTAATTACATAATAAAAAAATTAAATCCAGCCTTTGTCTCCCAACCAACAGATTCTGGGTCAGAACTTCAAAAAGGGCACTTCTTGGCTCTCTGGCATTCATTAGTCAATCATGTGATTGGTGAAGATTTATATCACATTTCTTTTTCAAAATTCTACCGGGAGCAGCAAGATGGCTCAGTGGATAAAGCACTGGCCCTGGTGTCAGGAGGACCTGAGTTCAAATCTGGCCTCAGACCGACACTTAATACTTCCTAGCTGTGTGACCCTGGGCAAGTCATTTATCCCCGATTGCCTTGGAAAAACAAAAACAAAACAATAAAAATCCTACCAGGAACTGAAGGCTGAAGTGAGGTGTGAGACCTAGCACCACAACATGGGCTTTGTCAAAAAACATGAGCAAATGTGATCTCCACTTCACATGGCAACATCACTTGCTCAAAGTCCCCAAACCTTTCATTAGGGAAGTCCAGGAGCCATCTAGGTCTTGCCTGGCCCTCATCTCTGAGATAAGTTGGGCAAGGGATCTAGATTGCACTTTTCCAATCTTTCACCAGACTCTAAGAGGCATTATTATTAGGAGGAGGAAGAAGAGAAAGTGGAGAAGGAGGAGAAGGAGGAAGAGGAGGAGGAATAATAATAGTTCCTTGCAATCTCTGGTAGCTGATAAAATTCTAAAGTAACCTGTAGGTATTTTTAGGCGTAGTCTCTAACAGTCCCAAACTAGGCTACTTTTTTAATCCAGCTTCAGATTCAATTTGAAATTCCTCTGATAGTGAACAAAGACTTCCACACACCTTTCTTAGTTATTGCAAAAAGTATAAATATTACTAAGGTGAGGTGTAAATGGCTGATATCAGAGCCTTTCCAGAGAAAAGGTTTCTAGGGGGAGATAAGAAAATAGGAAAGTTCTGGGTGATTGAAGGAATTAGAGCTAGGGAAGGTACGAGAAAGCAGGATAGGAAGGAATTGTAGGATTTTGGAAAAAATAAATAATGCACAAAATAAAGGAAGTCACAGAAATAACAGCTTGCATTAATAGCTTACATTGAGAGAATGCTTTAAGGTTTATAAAGTACTTTATATCCATGATCTTATTTTGTCCTTACAGCAACCCTTGGAGATGGATGCTATATTATCTCCATTTTACACTTGAGGAAACTGAGGCAAACAGACCTTCAGCCCAGGGTCACACAGCTTGCAAGTGTCTGAGGCTGAATCTGAATTCAGGTCTTCTGGACCCTAGGCTTGCTACTCTATTCTGGCCTCTATTCAGGTCTAGGAGTGTGCCCTGTTGTTATTCTTAGTGGTATCTGAAAGAAGTAGAGCAGAAACAGCTTTTTTTTTTCCTGCTCAGAGACTAAATCTCAGAAGTTTTTCCTCTTATATGAGTTTAACATTTCAAATGATCCCACAATACAGTATCCTCATTCAGACTTAAAGAGATAAAGTTAAATATACTTCAGACTGCTTGGAAATTTTCTATGGAGAAGGATGAAAGGGGTAGGGAAAGACTGTGTGCCAGTCAGAAAGTGCCTTGGAGGTCATTAAAGCCCCCAGCCCGGGCTTTCTGGGCACCTCTTTGCCATTCTTCCTGGCTTAGAGAAGGCAAACTCTCCCTGGTGAGGCAGCTCCTCTGGCACAGAGGGTGGAGTCTGCCAGCAAGCTGCTGCTCTGTCGCTTCCCTCTTTGACCTCGGTTTCCTCAGTGGTAAAATGGGGGTGTGGGTGTGGCTTGCCCACTCGGCCTGAGTTTCTGTCCAGCTCTAAATCCGTGGGTCTATGATTCCTCACTTTACGCAGGCTATTTTCCTGTGGGGTCCCTGAGTTAAAGCCCCCCGTTCTCCTGATTCCAGCAGTCTCATGGCCCCCAAGGCTCATGCACAGAAGCCCAGCTCAATGCCTGTCTCCATATGGAGCACTGGTCTCCCCCTCTGTGATACCCAGGCCTGGGGCTGGTCCCCCCAGAGAGGGGAGCTGTGGAAGCACACCCTGAGTTCCGGATGGGAAGTCTGCAGTGACCCATGCTAGGAGATGAGCTCCAGACCCTCTCCATCTTCCCTAACAGTTTGGGGAGTGGAGATGGATAATCGTGGCAGTGGCTGGGGAAGCCTCCCGGGAGCAGCCGTTCTCCATACTAGGGAGCTTTGAGTTGTTGTCCCATAGCCATCCCAGGAGGTAGGCGGGGAAGTACTGTTCCCATTTTACAGAGTGGAAAGCTGAGTCTTAGAGAAGTGAAGAGACTTGTCCAGCCTTACAAAGGTCAGAAGGAAAATTTGAATCCAGGACTCCAAATCCTGAGCTCTTCCCCCCTTTTCCCTCCACCATGGTGTGGCACAAATGGGATCACAGCTCCACTCAGACTGGGAGAGTAGGGGCCAGGAGGTCCTACATAATAACAAGCGCTCCAGCTTCCATCTCTCTCCGCATCACAGGGGGAAGGACACGGGCTTGCTCACGGCAGTGTCATACTTCCATAAATTAAGTCAAGATCAATCTTCCATTAAATGGAACTCTAAGGAACAATTCCAAGCCAGCTGTTGGCTAGGCCATTCCACTACCATCTAGCATCCCCTCTGGTGGGCAATCCCAGCGTCCATCTGTCACACACCAAAGAGGGACAACAGATACTGTACCTGCGGTTTGTCTTTGAGGAAATCGGGGAGCTGAAATTCTCCTTTGTAGACCTGAAAAAACAAAGCAGGCAACACTTTAAACAAGGTCATCTCTGCAGGTTGTTCATGGGTCTTTGGCCATAGAAGGACCATGGGCTGCTGTTGGATGGCAGCAGACCCCTCTCACTTCCCAAGGCCTGCCAAGTCCGTGCTTGGTGCTTAGGGGCCTGTGGGGAATGTGCCAGTCCTAGAGCAGCAGACAGAAAAGGCTGCACTTGCTTCCCATCGGCTCTAATTCCATCCCACGCCATTTTTGGCTCCAGTTCTGGCTGGGACAGTTCCCAGTGTGTCCGAAAACCCCACACTCCCAAACCCAAGTTCCGATCGAGTCAGCCAAGGAAGAAAGTCAGCCTTGAATAGTCTTTGCCAAGCGTAAATCTTCTACAGCTCAAGGACAGATTTCTAGCAGCTTTTTTGACGCTTGATTTAAATTTAACTTTACCTTTCTGACAAGGAGGTTTTTTCTTTCAATGCTGATGAATCCAACACTCCTATGTGTGCTCAAATTATGGGGGACACATGTCAGTACTTTAAGGATCTATGACTTTATTGTTGTGGACATTCTGTACCCCAACATAGTTCAAATGTTGGACTCTTGGACATCTCGGTACAATGATTTCCAAATTTTATGTAATAATGCCCCACCTCTCTAGAAAAAAAAAGTTGTGCTTTGCTACTTTTCATAAAACAACTTATACAAATAGTTCATATCTTGCATTTTCTTCAAGTACAATTAGAAATTTCTTACAATTTTTTGAACAAAGTCTAACCATGTGATAAAAAATAACAAATAGGTATTTATGGGTAAAAGTCTTTTACAATTAAACTACCATTTAATTTTAATTACTGTATGCTTCTCATAACTATCTATAGCCATTCTCAGGTTATCTTATTTTTGAAAACCACTTTTGGGGAAACAATGAAATCATACTGTACTTGCCAAAATGATGTAAAGAAGTGTAATCAATTGTAAAAGATGGTACTTAACTTCCACATAAAAACTGTAGAGCCTGAGTTTACAAACTTTAGATTTAATTGCAGCTGAAGCAGCTGACAAATCATGTCTTGAGTCTTCTCAGCACTGGTCAAATGTAACCTTTCACCCATAGTGTAATAAATAATCAATGACCTCATACACTGTTCAGAACCAAACATTTAGAGCCGAAAAAGATCTTTGAGGTCACCTGCTTCAAGACCCCCCTTTTTTTTTTTACAGATGAGAAAGAATTTCTTGCCCAAAGTCACTCAGAAAATTAGTGAGAAAGAAAGGATTTAAATTCAGGATCTCTGATTCAATGCTTTTTCCTTCATATCACATTACTCAGTTTGTTAATCTCATTTTTATTGCCTCAATTTTTTTCTATTGAAAAAAAGTGGATTTATTGATGGAGAAAATTAGTTGCATTTGAAAATATTCAATAATTTTGGCCGTGGCATCGAGGTCTCCCTCACCAGGTGGAAAACTCCCACCTTGGAAGCCACCTTTAGGACTTGCTGGGGCTGATCAGACTTACTAGATGCTGGAGGCCCCTTAGCCTTAGTAAGATGGGCTCCTGACACTTGCCTGAGATCCTTCCTGCCACAACTTGTGCTTCAAGACCCAGAGACACCTCTGCATCACGTGTGGTGGCCAAGGGAGATAGTGGACGATGAAGGAAAACAATAAAATATGTAACTTACATGATGGTTATTTCCTCAAATTAAAAACTTTTCCCTCATCTGGCAATTAAAACCCCTCTTCTTCAACATTTACTGGAATATATCATAAATAATTCACAAGACAATGTTCCAAATTTCTGAGGGATTAATTACAGTTTAAAATCAAATACGGCTTTCCAGCCCAATAAAACTCAGAGGCCTTGCTATTTTCATTGGAGCTTAGAAAGCTGGACATGGGCCAGCACTAATGGAGGGAAAAAAACACAGAGAAGTGGAATAAGCTAGCTCAAAGCTTCTGCAGTTTCAAACTCAAACTCTGAAGCACCTCAAATCCTTTCTCTTACTGAAGCTTGCTCTGACTGCTCCTGCTCAAGGTGACCCCATTCATTTTCCTGAACTTTCTCATCTTCACTCATGACTTGCCATTTAGTCACTGACTGCCTGGGGACATTAGTGAGCAAATAGTGTCTTGTTGTGTGCAGTGAATGGATGGAGGAGAAGGGATCCATAAAATGGATGAGCCAGGGTCCCTGCTGCTAAGGAGCTTTTATGTCACTATAACTGGACATAGTTCATTTTTCACTTGCATGTCCGCGCTCTCTCTTCCTCCCTCTCTCTCTCCCTTTTTCTGTCTGTCTCTCTCTCCCTTTCTCTGTCTCTGTCTCTCTCTCTCTGTCTTTCTCTCCAAACGGACTACTAGATGAGGCTTCAGGCCTTTGCTGAGGGCAGAGGTATGCGGGCAGAATTGACTGACTCTGCTGCTCTCCCAAAGGTTCTTTTCTGGGATGGAGAAGGCAAAGTTAAAAACACATCTTTATTTCAATATAATCAGCCTCTTTTGTAATCATACATATTTTATTTTATATATTTAAAAGCAGGAAAGGATCTTTAGGCTTCATCAGACTATCAAAAGTCTAAGACACTAAGATAATGAAGAACTCTTCTGGTGCGTTCGGGAGACATGCTGGAGCTTCAAGGCAATGTCCAGAGACAGAGTTTGCTCACAGTGCTAGGTGGGAAGGGAGGACGCTGCTTTGCTCAAAATCAGGAAACAGAAAAATAGAATTGAGTCACTTTGCCTCTGCCAGATGTCAGGAGGAGGACCACTTACTGAGTCAGGCAAGTTGGCAGGTCTTGACGCCGCTCTATTTGATATCTCTGTCTGTGTGCTGACAGGCAAACCTGTAATGCTAACAGAGCGAGAGGTGTTGACAAGCCCTGAGGTATGCTGCCCAGCCAGTCCTGGTCTAGGTAAGGAGGAGGATGATGGCAATTACAAAGGCACACAGCAGTACTGGCCTTGACCTCAAAAGAAGGGGGTTTTGGTCAGAGCAGCAGATCAGTGAGAGTTCCCGGACCATGATGAAGAGTTGTGAGAGGTGGAAATCACCTGACGTGGCGAGGGATCGAGCCAGACCTCTCCTTTTACTAGTATTATGAGCACTGAGCACTGGTAGGCTCTAGAGGAAGGAGGGTCATACAAGAGCAGAACTCTCTACCAACCTTGAGTTCTTCTTCCTTGGGGAAAGGGCTTCAACCCCTGAAAGATGCTGATAAGCCTGGAATCATGGGAGAAGTTTCTGAGAAAACTGGGGCTTATGAGATGATCAAGCTTTCTTCACTTTTCTTCAGAACTCCAACAGGAACTCTTTTTGGATTCTTTTATGTAGATAACTTTAATAGTGTGGTACTAGTAGATAAGTGAAGGCACTTAAATGAGAGCTAGAAAGCAAAAGTTCCCAGATGAAACCAATTTGGGGTACAAGTTAGAGAGTATGATGTCATTATTGATGTCTCCCTAATTGAAATTCAGTCCATCTGTCCTCAATTGCCTTACATTTCAAGGAGATCTTGCTCCTTGGGGACAGGGATCTCTTGCTATAGCACTTCCCAAGGTCAAGGCAATAAGCTCTAGGTAAAATGCTTGCTGATTGAATGAGTGATGTACGTCTTCCAAGAATGGCCCAGCTTTCCATCAAATTTTGATTGGAAAGGAACCCTGGAGGGTCACATGATCTGACTCATTTCATGGACTTGTCCCAAATCCCACTGGTAGGAAATAGAAGATCCCAAAGGCAAACAAGGTCCTAGTCTTCAAAGCCCCCACTCTTGTCTCTAGACCAAACTGCCTCCATGTGCAATAAGAAAACAATGGCAGCCTTGTCCAAAACCCCAGGAATGAATTCTTGTTCTCCAGAATAAGAAGCAAAATACTTCTTCCACATAGTGGATTGTTGCTCTAGGGCTGGAAGGGACCTCAGAGACTACTGAGGTCAACCCAAACATCCGACAAATGAATCCACTAAGGCAGAGGGAGCTCATAAGGATCTGACTCTGAGGCAGTCCAATGTACAAGTGCTGCCTTTTTTCTGTCTTTTGGTTTCTACCTTCCCATCAGCCATCCATTCTAATGAGAAAATCTGTCTCTGCCTATCTCTTGATTTTTTTTTTAGCTCAAGGAACAAAAGTACTATTCTTAAATGTCATTAAAAACTGTTTAAATTACATTTCATAATTTCTGTTGTCATTGAATTTAAAAAGAAAAAGGCCTCCACAAATGAAAGACCTAAGAGAATGAAAATGGGTGAATTTGTGATAAAACATCCTGGGGCTAAAGTCTACTTCTAATCCCTATGTAATCAGGAGCCTTTGAAAGGAAACAGTCTTGATCTAAGAAAACAGTTAATATGTATAATTCTATTCGAAAGAATAGTAGGGGTAGAGAGGAAGGAAAATGCCTAAGTAATTATATCTGGAGACATGGCACTCTGGTTAAACCCTAAGATTTCAACATCTGCCTTACTTAAATGCTGGTCTGAGAAGGGAGAGAGGTAGGCCGCACAGTATACAAAGAAGTATACATCTTGGGAGCCAGAAAAGCTTTCCCCACAACTCTAGGGCTAGATTCATTATTCCTCTCACTCCAGGGTCTGCAAAAAAATTTAAATGACTTATCGTGTAGCACCATATTTTAGTAGTCACTTTACGATAAGATTTTGGGACATCCTGTCGAGCCTCCTAAAGGAGAAAAGGCTTGAGTGGGGTCAGGCCATCTTTGAAGCATTTACAGGGCAATGGAGTAGGGAGATCACACTTCTTCTGCTTGGCCCTGGGGTCCGCAGAGCTAGGCGATGAATGAGAAGCTGAGAAATCTTGCTGAGAAGCTGAGAAATCTTGCTGAGAAGCTGATTTCTCTGGAAGAGAAAACTTCCTGGAGATTGTAGCTGTCAAATGGGCTGCCCTGGGAGGCCCTGGATGTCCAACAAGTGGAGATGAGAGGGGCACAAGGAGGATGTCCTTGGGACACCAAACAGCCTCAGCCCCTTTTGATCTCACTCCATGTCAGCTCCAGCAGGGCACAGCTCGAACAAGAACAAGACAAATGTTTGATGTCCAGTTCGTAACCAAAGAGCCGGGAAGCCTTAGCTGGAGGCAGAGGCAAACCGGTCTTGAAAGTCAGGGACGGCTCTTCCCACTGAACGGGGTCCATTCCAGGGACAAAGCTGGTGGTTACCACAAGAAATCAAATCCGGGCCTTCAACCAACAGGAAGGCCATGAATGGTATTTCCTCTGGTTAAGAGAACAGCTTAGCTGGACACAGTTGTTTGTGGAAGTGGGTTCTACATCCGAGGGTCAGCACCCTAAACTAGGTGTGCCACAGCTGAAACCCTGCTACCTCCAGGGATGGGGAAGATGTGGGCCCCAAATAACATTTACCAGGCTTTCATGTGTGGGAGTAAAGACAGATTTGGAGTTAGAAGATGGAGGTTTGAATTCTGGCTTTACCATTTATAACCTTGTGTGAGCACAGACAGGATACTTCCCTGCTTTGGACCTATTTATACGTCACCTCTCTAATGGGCGTTGGACTGATGGTCTCTAAAGCCCTTTCTAGTTCTAAATCCTAAAGAACTGAGCAAAGTCCCGGCTTTCTTGATTTTCCTTTTCCTCATTCCTGAAGGGGGAGAAGTCAAACTTGCTTTCTCCAGATGGTGGAAAGAAGGGAGGAAACAAAACAACACAAAAAGCATATTCTAGGCAGGATGGGAAGTGCCTGGTACCACATCCTGGGGTTAAGCAAAGCTGGCAGCATCACTCTGCATATTCCCTCTGCTCCAAGAGTACACTTGTACAGTAAGCCGGGGTACCCAGAGTCTTCAAGATGCTGCTAAATCTCTGTCTCCACTGGTCCCTGCCCCACAACCAGGGACTGTCATCCTCATCTGAATGATTCACATAACCAAGCACGGTTCCACAGAGAGTAAGTGTTGGGGGTGGGATTCAGTTCCAGTCTTCCTGAGCCTACTCTATCCATCTGCACACTGGCTCTAAGAAGGGAGAGGTGAGGGAATGATGCTGATGGGTTAAGAAGCATGTTTCAAGAACCCTGCAAGTCCTCCTTGTGGCTGGTGTACACTTTCTACCACATGGGCTGGCTCCTGAGACCCCTGGAGCAGAATTCGTGACTGAAGTCACAAAGGCACTGCTGATGACAGACAGATACTGCATTCAGAAGGGTTAGTCTAGGCTTTATATGAAATACAATAAAACCCATAAAGGCCGGCCTTCCATCAATTGGCTTTGCTGAAAGCAGAGGCAGGAGTAAGGCACAGGGAGAACCTCAGGGCCTGAGCATCAGGAGGGGCACTTTCTTCAGGCTGCCCCCACCTCTAATAGGCTTTCTGGGCTTTTGTTTAACGAGGTCAGAGAGAGATTACAGGGCTGCTTTGGATTCTCCCAAGGAGCAGGTGTCCACAGTGAACAGCAACATAAAAGAAAAGCCACAGGAAAAAGGAGGCCCCCTCTGGAAGCTTTTGTCATGTGGCACTGACCACCCATTTCCTTCCATCCAAGAAGCCACAGCTGGCAACAGATGATATTTGAAAAGAAAAGGATGATAGACAAATCAGGTTATTCTACGCCCTTAAGCTTGGCAGCAGAAATCAGTTTGGAGTTCCTGGACTACAGGGTCATTAACGCCAGCCATAGCCCTAAAGCCTGGGGCTGCCCAGGCAACTAGATCAAGAACCAAAAACCAAGTTTGTTTAAAGAGTCTCAGTAGTTGAGGAAAGGTTTCTAAAAGTAAGCTGCCAATGATGTATTCAAGATCACAAAGCTAATAAGGGATGGAGCCAGGTTTGAAATCCAAGTCCTCTTGATCAAGGACCAAAAACCAAACCAAACCCCAAAACAGAACAAACAAACAAAACCCCAAACGCCAAATAACTCAATTTACAACATGCATATATGTAAGTTTATCATCTCCTCCAGTGACTCAATCTGTAGTTGTATAATTCTAACAAACTAGTTTCTGGAAGACGAGGGAACAAATGCTGCTAAACTGACATGATGACAGCAGTGAGTGTCAGTCGACAATAAAGGAAGAGGCAGACAATATATAAAACTGACTCCAAAAGCACATCAGGATGGAGCCATTGAGTGCTGAGACGGAGGCCTTCATTACCTGTTCCAGTTAAGGCCCTGAGAGCATTAATACTCTTTATAGTATACTGATGGGCTAACGATGGCCCTAAATCATTTTAATAAGTTTATATTCTAGGTTCATGGTGGTATAGAGCTAGAGATAGAAGAGATCTCAGAAACCATTTAATCCAGTCCCATCATTTTACTATAATTTTCCCTCAGATTCCACTCTAACTTGTACTATTAGCACTAATAATGCTCAGAAGGAAGAACTCTCAGAGGTAATTCTGTAAGTATTCATATAATCATATAACTCATTTATTTCCTGTTGTTTATGAGCCCCCATAAGTGTGCACCTTCTCAACAAAGAGCCAGTACATTTAGTTATTTCTTAGCAAAAACATTTACTCAAATTTTACAGTACCAACAATAGTTACAAAGCATTTCCTTTCTCCTAAACCTGTGATGTAGTCTTTTTTTTTAAATATAAAGCTTTTTATTTACAAAACATATGAGTGATTTTTCTACATTGACCTTTGCAAAAAACTTTTTTCCCCAAGCTTTTCCCCTCCTTCCCTCCCACCCCCACCCCTAGATGACAGGTAATCTAATACATGCTAAATAGGATAAATTATATCACAAATACAATACATGTATACATATCTATACAGTTATCTTACTGCACAAGAAACATCAGATCTAGAAAGAGAAGAAGAAAAAACAACCTAAGAAGGAAAACAAAATGCATGGAAATATTCACAGAAAGCATTAAAATGCTGTGTTGTGGTTCACACTCAGTTCCCACAGGCCTCTCTCTGGATGCATATGACTATCTTCATCGCTCAACAACTGGTTTGAGTCACATCATTGTCGAAGAGAACCATGTCCATCAGAATTGATCATCGTATAGTCTTGTTGCTGTGTATAATGTTCTCCTGGTTCTGCTGATTTCACTCAGCATCAGTTCATGCAAGTCTCTCCAGGCCTCTCTGAAATCGTTCTGCTGGCCGTTTCTTATAGAACAATAATATTCCATAACATTCATATACCATAACCTATTCAGCCACTCTCCAATTGATGGGCATCCTTTCAATTTCCAGTTTCTTGCCACTACAAAGAGGGCTGCCACAAACATTTTTGCACGTGTGGGTCCCTTTCCCTCCTTTAAGATCTCTTTGGGATATATGTGATGTAGTCTTCCACCAAAGTACAGAAGGGACAATTCACACCTCCTAGGCGATGATGCCCTTTCTTTTCTTAGAGGAGGATATGGCATCTGCGGTGGTGAATTCACAAATATTCTACTGCTCTACCGATGACGGGATGGACCAGGGAGTTTGCTCTATCAGTGGCTTCTTCTCCAGGAGAGGTGTTTCTGTTGAACAGGTCAATCTAGTGGATTGGTATGGATTTACTCAAAAACCAAAACCTTCACCATTTCCCCTACAATAGGAAACAACTCCTGGCCTATGATTAGCTAAAGCTCTGAAGTTCATCACATCCAGGTAAGATGTCAGAGAGGTCCAGCTTTTCCAGTTCAGTAATACTTCCTAGCTTAGAGGAAGCATCCTTTGAAGACAGACTTCACTTTTACTTATGGAGCTCGGGTCAGTTACGCTTCCCAGGCTGCCCTTGAGTTTTGGGCAGGTGAGTGGCTGGGGTCAGAGGTCTGGAGCAAGTTAATGGTCCCTGACACTTTTTTCATATTCAATTGAGCTATTCCAGCCTCTGATCCTTTCTTAGGTGTGTCATGTTTCCCTTTAAGCTCTTTTCCATTTCAAGTTTCTGCTCCTTCTGACAGGCAATAGTCTAAATAATAACAAGAGCAGCTGAGTCAGAAAGACTTGAGTTCAAATCCAGCCTCAGACACTTACTAGCGGTGTGATCCTGAACAAGTCACTTATTCCCTGTTTGCCTCTGTTTCCTCAGCTGTTAAATGGGGATACCACCAGCTACCTCCCAAGGTTTATTGTGAGGATCAAATAACTATAAACCACTTAGCATGTGCCAGGTACCGTAATCGCTATGTAAATGGTAGCTGTTATTATTAAATAGGACACCTTTACATCACTAATAAGGCCCAAGAAGGGTCAGTGATGGGCCCTAGATTACTAAAGGTACCAGAGATGGCATTCAATCCCAGGTCCTCCCACTTTTTTTTTATTCCGACACAGTATGCATACCCTGATTAAGTGGGCAAGGAATTATACAATGGGTTTTATAAATATTTCTAAACAAGACAGTTAATTTTTTTTTAAAAAAGTCTTGAAGTAAAAAGCAATTTGGAAAATGAACCTCTCCAGAATGACTCATTCCTGGAGATTAGAAATAGCCAAGCTTTTACTATAGTTATAAGTTACAGGAGCAACTAACAGAAACATTACTGATTCAACCACAGGATCCCAAGACTTCAGAACTATGGAGCTCATCTGGTCTAATCTCTTTATTTTAGGGATGAGGAAAGTACATTTGGTCTAGAAGAGAAAATCATTGAAATGATTCTGATGTTTAAGGAGCAATGTCACCAACCTCTGAGGACTGGCTGAGCTTCCTTGAATATACAACATGAACCACAAAATCTCGGAGCTCTAGAAATGAAACAGGGATTAAAGACAGTCATACTGCTCATATTTCAAAAAAATAAAACACCCCAGACAAGTCTCCAATTCCCACATGATAAATGCGCCAACCTTTTCCAAAGCTAAGTGTAGGAGATTGGCCACATAAAAAGCAATCATGTCATCTGTGAATAGATTGAAACTAGAGCCTTAACTGAAAATCATCCTTCCAAATAATATAAAATGTAAAAGGTTCTGCTCGGTCATGCTAGCGGCTTCCCTAGGATTTCTTGTCAAGGTTTGGATGAGCTGGTAGTTCCACACACGTCTAATCAGGCTCCATGATGCAGGAAGGAATCCAGATTTTGAAACTGTCAGTCCCTTCTGGGTCCCAAGAGGCCTGCGGTGATTCACCATCTCCAAGCTACAAACACGGCAGTATCCACTGATAATGTGGACTCTTACACAATCTCTCTGGCCTTGCCATTGTTTGGGTTGCCTTGCCAGCTTCTCTCCAGAGTTCGGGATTTACGAGGCTGCTTGAAGAAAGACACAAAATGACACAATCTCACCTTCATAGGGAGTTACAAGGTCTCCTGATCAAGTTGAGGAAGTTCCAGGAGGCCTAGCTCCCTAAGGGAAGGTGTGGACAGGATCAGGGACACTTCTCTCAGAGTATTTAAAAGTGCTCTTGGGCCTACAGAACTTGTACACTCACTCACACCTCATTGAGGAAATGCAATGAGGATTAGCAGTGGAGGATGCATTTTCTGGCTCCAGCTGTTAGGGATGGGGGCCACCCCTTTGTGCTGGAGCCAATGCGGGGCTCAGCCTCTGAGCCTGTTCTTTCAGGAGGGAACCCTGAGTGCAGAACAGAAATCAGGAAGGAGAGTGAGAAGGGGCAAAGGAGAGGGAGGACCTGTGGGGCTGCCCAGCCTCTTCTGGGGGCTGATGGCTTCTTGGGGCAGAGGGTCACTGCAGCACATGATCTCACGGCCCCACAGCCCCAGGAAAGGGAAACGTGGCAGCCTGGATTGAAGCCTTTTGGAGGAATTCCTAGAATTTCTGGACTGAGGATCTAGCATTTACCCACCCCCTCCCCAAACTGGAGAAGGAAGGAACCACACTAAGACAGGGAAGAAATGAATGCTGGATTTCTCCCTGTGCTACTCCCGGGCAGCTTTAATGGGCAAGGGGATGTCAGGTGAGCTGCTCAGGGAGCCCTTGGCCAGTATCCTAAGGTTGGAGGCCTGGAAGGGGCTCTCCAGAATGCCAAGTTTGTTTTTCTTCCAAAAAGAGTCCAAGCCTTTAGGACAGTGCTCCAAGTCTAGAGAGCTATGGGCTGCTATGAGTCCTGTGTGAGGTCTGGTATTTTCTGTAGGATGAAATACAGGTTGGGGAGTACCTGATATGCTCTGTTAGGGAAACACCAGTGAGACAGCTATGGTTTTACTTTTACTGCCATTAGTGCTGAACCCAGAGCTTGGATGCTGGCTCATGAATTAATAATAATATTAGAAATAATAATTACTTTTAGAAGAGGATTATTCTAATTATTTTAATATTATTACTATTATTCAAAACAACATCCTATATTTCCATTATTGCATTAAATGGTCAAAGGATATGAATGGGCAGTTTCCAAAGGAAGAAATCAAGGCTATCAACAGTCATATGACAAAGCTCTAAATCAGTAATAATTAGAGAAATTAGAGAAGTTTTGCTGGCAAAGCCAATAGCCCCTCCTATCACAAACATGGGAGGGGTTATAGGAAACCAAGGCACCATGGTGTTTGTACTATCTATTATTCTAATGCTTCCAAGATTATTCCTATTAGGATAGTCATAACATCCTACATTTCTACAGCACTTTAAGATTTACTACTTCCCTTCAACAACCTTGTGAAGTAGGTAGAACAAAGATTATTCCCATTTTAGGAAACTAAGTCAATTGCCTTGGGGAACACAGTAAGTGTCAGATCTGGGATTCAAACTCTTCATCTTCTCAAATTCCTAATACAGACTCTCTTCCAACTACAGCCCTGCCTCTATTATTAATATTCCCCAAAGGAAGGGTAGAGATAACATCTAATACCAGAACAAACAGCTCAGCAACAGAATGACCTATTTCAGCAGTGTTCTCTAAGAAAAAAAATTAGAAATCTTTCGTGTCCTGGCCCTTGGTTGAGGTTTAGACAGTGGTATGTCGGAATGTGAATTCCCAATCCAAATTAAGGAATTTAGTCTTTAACTCCTAAATGAATCCCCCTCCCCAACTTGTGGATCACAGAATAGTTATTGGAAAGCAAACATGAAAAACAAAAAGGTCAGAGAGGTTTTTCTTTAAAAATGTATCTTGTAAGGGGCAAGACAAAGAAATCTCTTCCTGCTCTTCCACAGAGCACATAGCATCTAAAAAGAGTGTGAAGTCATCCATCCCTAGGAATATGCAAAGAAAAATCATTTTGCTTTATTTATCTTACATGGATTTATAATATACACTTCCTCCTGCTAAATGCCACTACACAAAATCAACCCCTAACTTCCTCTACATAAAATTTCCATCACAGGTGTGAATATAGTCCAATAAAACAAAGTCCCACATTGCCACCCAGAAACGCACAGTTCTCTCTGCATTTTAAGTTCATCATTTGGATCTGCTACTCACCATTAATCACTGACCAATCAGAATTCTAATATTTTGCAAAGTTGTTCGTCTTTACAATGTTGTTATTGTATAAACCGTTCCCCTACTTCTGCCACTGGTGTCCATTTTATCATTTCTTCTATAACAATAATATTTTCTTATATTCACATGCTATAATATGCTTAGCCATGCTCTAATTAGAACCCCTAATTAGCCATTAGGAGTTCAGCTTCTTTACAGTTTGTGACTACTATCAAAACAGATGCTATAAATATTGTTGTTAATATATGGATCCCTTCTTTCTCTCTTTTTAAAAAAATTTCTTTGGGATTGTATATGTTAACATATATACACACATATACTCTTTTATCTATCTATATGATTTTATACACACACACACACACACACACACACACAGTTGAGTAACTTTTGGGGCACGGTTTCAAATTGTTTTCCAAAAGGGTTGCACCAATTCATGGCTCCAGCAAGAGTACATACACTATGGTGCCTTGTTTTCCTACAACCCCTCCCATATTTGTAGTAGGAGAACTGTTGGCTCTGCCCGTCTGATGGATATGGGGCAAAACTTCAAGACTGCTTTGATTTGAATTTCTCTAATTATTACTGATTTAGAGCATTTTCATATGGCTGTTAATAGTTTTGACTTCTTTCTTTGGAAACTGCCTATTCATATTCTTTGACCATTTAATGCAATTTTTAATACATAGTAGAACTGTGAATTGGTCCAACTTTAATAGAAAGCATATTGCTATGAAAGTAACTAAAATGTCCACACCCTTTCACTTTGACATCCCTCTGAGAGGCATATGCCTCAAGACAATTAAAGATGGAAAGGTCTTATATACACCAAAAATTTTATAGCAGCACTTCTTTATGGTACCAAAGAACTGGAAACTAAGTTCATGCAAATCAGTTGCAGAATGGCCAGATTGTGATTTGTGACTAATGTTACTGTTCTTTAAACTATGGAAATGAGGAATATAGAGAAGCATGAAAAGACTTCTATGAATTGATGCAATTTCATGAAGTAAGCAGAACCAGGAAAAGGGCATACATATCACTAACAACGTAAATTGAAAGAAGAAGAAAATTAAGACTGAATGCTGGGAAATTATAATGACTAAACATGTCCTCAAAGAAGACATGGTAAGGTACCCTCTTGGCTCCAAGCTTTGCCATCAAATCTCAGCCATAGTTTCACACTGGAACTTTTCTTAGCACCTCGGCTCTTCAGGGCCCATGCATGTTAATCCCCTTATCTCACTGGTGAATTGGGAAGGGGGAAGGCTGCATTTTGGGATGGATTCAGGCTGACTAACCTGCATTGGAAAAAAATGCAGGCTCCAGTTCTGATTATGCTCTCCAGACCTTAACATCACGCCCCCTGGGAACCACCTTGCCCCTCTTTTATTTATGTATTATAACATGTAAGGTCTTAAGGGCAGGGACCATTACGCTTGCTTTTGTAATATGATATTAATGTAGCTGCATGTTTCCCTGCCTATAATCCTATACTCTGATAACTGAAATCCAAGATTTCTTTTTTATTTCTATAAGGAAACCATTATATTATCCCAAAAACGGATAATCTTTCTTGTTCAGTTGTGTTTTTAAATTGCAGAAATAAAAAAAGAACGTGACCTATTTAAGAAAGAACAAATATTTCACCAATTATCTGAAGCAGGTTATAAAAACTGATCGAAAGCCTGCTTTATAATGGGAATGTGGCATAAATCAGGATGAAAGGGTGTTAGTTAGGAGTGATAATAACTCTGGATACTGTGGAGAAAGGAGACCATGATGCAATGTTATAGCATCACAGATGAAAAAGATCTGGGAAGTCTTCTAGTGCAAATAAAGGAACGAGCTTTCCACATAAAAAATGGGCACCAACAAAAGCAGCTGGAACATGTGAATGTGTGATTATCATGAACACCAGTGGGAGTATGTGAATGAATTTGAAACTGGCAGATAAGCAACATATCAAAGCATACTGATTGAATTAACTAAATACTGCCATTTTTCTGATGAAGGCTTTCCCAGTGCCCCCAGCTACTCCTGTCTTTCCCTCTAAGGTTACTTTCCATTTATTCTGTGACTTGTATTTTTGTACATGTTGTCTTCCCCCACTAGAATGTAAATTCCCTGACAACAGGCCTTATTTTCACCCCATTTTTGTGTTTTTATATATCACCAACAATCAGCAGACTGTCTAGCACAAAGCAAGTACCTAATAAATGCTTGCTGGTGGATTGATTTATAGATAAATCATGCTAAAGACACAAGCCTCCATTTTCTTAAAAAGAAAATAAGATTGAGAGCTAGAGTTAAGCAAAACAATCTCTGAGGGGCAGAGATCCACTTCATGCCATCACTCTGATAAGTGGTCCAAGGGTCCACAAAACCTTTTATTATTAAATGTCCTTACTTTTATAAACCTATAAATCAAATAGGGAGAATGATTCTGAAAATAAATTTAGATATCTACTGGCCCAGAGGATAGGCTGGGTTGCCAAACCCTGGAATAAAACAAGTATTAAGTGGCCTAGAGAAGTTAATAAGTCTTAAGATAGTAACACTTTTTTTTGGTTTGTGATTTCAGAAGTATGAAGAGATTCCACAGAGGAGATTTTCTGTACCACTGCAGACTGGCAACTATTCTGCATTTTGTGGCCTCAGAGAATTGGGGTACTGATGGCTAAGTAACTGGTTCAGGGTTACACAGTTAGCTAATGTGCAATTGGCTCTTCTTGATTCCAAGCCCAGTCCTCTATTTTTTAGGGCAAGTTGCCTCTAATTATATAAGAGAAAACTAGACTAGAAAAAAATTAAATAGTGACTAATAGAGTTATAATGAGAAAGTTATACGTATGTCTTTACATTTTGTTCTAATCTCTATATCCCTTCTTTATCTCTTAGAGGTAAATACTATCCATGTTTTCCCTCAAACATGAGTCACTGAAAGCTATACTCAGGATAAAGGGTCAACATCTATACAAAATCACAGCATACAAGCTTTCACCAAAATTTTCCTTTTACCAGACAGAATCAGAAGGCAAACCAGTTCAAAGTTAGACATTTAATTAAAATAGAATGTCAGGGTAAATAGCAAAGAAAATGCTTCTCAGACATACAAAGGCATGGGAAAGTCCAAGTCTGTTGCCTCTCACCTCTTCAATCAGCTAAACTGATTGTCACAACATCAAATATAAAATCCTCTACAAAATGGCCCTTTCCTACCCTTCCAGTCTTCTTGGATCTCATGCCCTGTTCTTTCCCCAAGGACTCTGATCCAGTAACATTGGTCTCATGGCTGTTCTTGAATCAGCCTCCACCTCCTGACTCCAGGCATTGACTGGTTGTCTCCCATGCTTGTGATCTCCTCCTCATCTTGGCCTCCTGTTTTCTCTGGCCTCCTTCCTTTCTCAGCTAAGATTCTGTCTTCTGCAGGAAGTCTTCCCCAGTCCTCTCAGTGCTGGTGCCTTCCCTCTGCCAATTACCTCCAAGTAATCCTCTATCTAGTTTGTATGTAGTTGTCTACTGCCTTCTTCCCCATTGGAGAGGGAGCTCTTTGAGAACCTCTGGACCATCTTTGTACTCCCAGTGCTTGGCACAATGCCTGACACACAGTAGGTACTCAATTAAGACTTTCTGACTGACAGATTCTCCCACATATTCGTTGGAGGAAAAGAGAACATTTCTAGATCACAGTTCTAGATCTGCCTTTGGGGTTGACCATTTCTTTACTGCTTCCCTGAAAGGCTCCAGATGTTGAAGGAACACTGGTCTGGTGCTATCTGACCCAAGGAATAGGCTGGGCTGCTTTCCCTGCCCTATAGTAACCTGCTGGTTCTTTGCTGAGCCAACCACAGCTCCTATGTAGCCTCTTCCTTTTCGGCAGAGTGGTCCAAGATCTTTTACAAACCAGTCCATGGCCTGAGGCTATTTTAGCTCTTTTGTGATTCAGATTCATGTCATATTTGGCCAGCTAGTCAGTCCTTCAGCAGCTAGCACTAGTCATGTATATCACTATAGAGTTACATTTTAGTAAGACTGAAAGGAAGAGTGTAGCCAGTGACCACTGTCCAGTATGTCTGCATTGCACCTAAACACAAATAGTGTGCTGTTGTATTACCAAAAAACTATTTTTATAGAAGAAGAACTGATTTGATTATTTGCTAACTTGTACACTCCCAGTTGTCTATACCTAAAGAAAGGTTAACTTATACAATCAAATTCAAGGTATTTTGGTTCTCACAAAAGCAACTAACTGAATTGAAGTATAATGTCTAGCAAGAAATAATCAGCCAACAGCACAACAATAACAATAGAATATAACAGTAACAATAGAATAACCACAGGAACTGGAAAGGTCTTAAGAGATCATTTTAATACAACTCATCTTAAGGATGAGAAAAACAAGGCTGAGAGATCAGAAGTGACTAATGCTGCAGAAACCATCAGTGATAGAGCCTGCACTAGAACTCAAATTTCCTGACTCAATATCTAGCATTTTTTCTATTATACCCATCACTTATGCTCCAGTTAAAAGATACTTAAAGTTGGAAAACACTTTACACACATCATCTCATTTCTGACTCACACCAATCCTGTGGCAAAGGTAGGAAAATTATCTCTACTTTAGTAGATAAGGCAATGGAAGCTTGGTAAAGTTAAGAAGTTTGCCCACAGTCACATAGCTATCAACAGCAGAGCTGAGATTTCTATCTTCTGACCATTCCTTGATGAGTGAGGCAGGACAGCATTCTGGGAAGCCATTCTCTCTGGGCCCCAATTTCCTCTATATAAAATGATGAGTTTGGATTAGATCAGGGTTCTTAACCTTAACATGGGAGCACATGAATATGTTTTTAAGAAATATATATTTTGGGGCAGCTAGGTGGCATAGTGGATAAGAGCACCAGCCATGAAGTCAGGAGGACCTGAGTTCAAATCTGGTCTCAGACACTTAACATTCCCTAGCTGTGTGACCCTGGGCAAAAAGCAAAAATATATATTTTGAAAACTCTATTCCAATATAATTAATTTCCTTTGTAATCCCATGTATTTTATTTTATGCATTTAAAAACATTTTTTTGAGAAAGAATCCAGAGGCTTTGCCAGTCTGCCACAAAAAAGGTGAAGATCTCTTGGGATTGGATTATCTCTGGGATCCCTTCCAGCTCTAGGGCTGCTCAGCTGTGATGGCCAATGTCACAAGTACCTGATCTCCTTTCTGACTACCTACTAGGAGAACGATTTCTCTCGTGGAAACAATGTTCAGCTCCAGAATGTTCTTCAAAGGGCTGGCTTTTATCAAAGAATAAGCAAAGTAGGCCCCAGATGGAAGAAAAAGACAAATTTAGTCACTGGAGACATAAATTATCTATTGTATATACCCCGTGATTGCTCAGTAATTATTGACTTTTCTCCTAGGAAAACTGCATTTATCTTTGCCTGGAAACATCTCGAGATGTAGTGACTAACTTAGAAACTGGCATCTGCTACTGCTGTAGCCTAGATTTTTCTCCATAATCTATAGGATGAAAAAGTCATCAGAGTTTGGGATTATTGCCTAGACCTCTGCTTACAATGGCAGCAGATTATCACATTTCTTTCCTTATCATTCCCTCTTCTTCCCCTCAGCTAGAGAATCATTTTCCAGACACAAAAGTTACTTAGGAGGATAAGGGACAGCACAGAGGTACAGCTACACGGCTGTTCTTTTTTTTTTTTTTTTTTTTACTCATTAGTGTTTTAAAATTAAATGGATAGTTAAAAGAAATATAAACATAGGGAATCTGTTGGGGAGGCAAGATCTGGAAAGAGAGCCAGAGGTCGAAAAATGTCCCAAACTGTCTACAGCAAGCATGGGTGATCACACGAGAGTGCAAATGGGAAATTCTTTTTTTTTAATGTTAATAGCAGAATATATTTTCATATGGTCCTCAGATGGCACTTTACTAAGTACATTAGTATACACACCATGGCAAACTAACCAACTAGAATAATTTGGATATTATTGCAATAGTACGAATAACTCCAACTTCAATTTTGGTAATCTCAGCTCAACAGAATACACTTCAAAAATAGAAATACCAGACTATGGTAACAGCAAATGGGAAATTCTAATTAGATATAATTGACAGATTATGAGACCACTTAGCCACCAGTTCAAGTTAATGAGGTAATTGTGGTAGGAATGACATTGTACATAATGTGTATATTCATGGACATTGTCAGCACTCGTGGAATAGTAGTTACTAATGTAAGAGAAACAATGAATTAGAAGAATTTTTCTTCCTTCCTTCATCTAGCTTTTCCACAAAAATATGCAAAGCTCAGATCAGAAGGGTCTGATATTAAACCAGCAGGCCCCATGTGGCCCTAGATATGGTCCCAAACCAAAGGAAAATGTAGTTCCTGTCAGATTTTAATGTATTAATACAAATATATATATATATGCATACACACACACACACACACACACATATATATATGTGTGTGTGTGTGGTTTTCTTTAACAATGTGGCCCCCAAGAATCTTTACATACAGTTTTGTTTTGAGTTGAATTTGACACTATGGGTCCAGGCTGTACAGGAAGAAAGAGAGTGGAAGAGAGATCATCAAATCCAACCTCCTCATTTTACAGATTAGGAAACTAAGGCCCAAAGATGTTCACTGACATGGCAGAGCCAGCTGAGCTGAATGCACCTTCCTAAGGGCAGCTGTGAAGTAGGGAGGCTGAACATGATGCTCTCAAAGGTTCCCCCTGTTAGCTCTACAAAGGGTCTAGAAGAGCTGACTGAATCGGTCCGGAGGTGCTGGCCTGGAGAACTGAGAGATGCATCCAGGGGATGATCCCAGCTACTGGGGGCTCTCTCACAATGGTGAACTGATCATTTGCCTTCTCACAATTGAAACCTACATAAATGAAGCGGTTTTCTTCAGTGTTTTCTTCAGGCTCTGACTTTTCAGTTGGCCCCTTCTTAGCCTCTTCTAAAACTTCTTTGAATTCACAAGCTCAGTGATTGTTCATTTATGCAAAGCCCAAACCAGCACCTAATTCCAGATGCTGGATAACCAGTTTTAAGGCAATGGCTTTCCACTCTGTCATACAGTTTCCTGGAAAATGCTTGTAAATTCTGACTTCTAAAACTGTGGATTCTAAGGTAGTCTGTGTTTGCTTTTTGTGTTTTTCTTCTGGAGATGAAGGTGAGAAGATAATTAAAACTACACCAAGAACAAATCTTCCTGTGGTAACTCAAATGTCTTGAAAGCAAAGCATTTTCAGGATTGTAGTGGAAGCATCCTTGCAAAAGCAGCTGATATCATGTCTAATCAAGGCTGGCTTAAATCAAAGACATAATTGTGGTTTGTATTAGAGACGGAGAACAGAACTAGGAAACAGCTGGTCTGAGTTCGAGTCTCTTTTCTGCCACAGACTGAATGAGTAACCATGAAGAACAAATCATTTCCAGTCCTCTACCTCTTTTTCCCATCTGAAAAATGGCAGTGCTGGGATTAGGTGACCTCTATGGACTAACATTCTAATATCATTCCAATATTCTTTAAAAAAGAAGTTTCAAAAAAAAAAAGAAGTTTTGATAGAAGATCAAAGCCATTTTCTGTAATGAGAGATCAGATTTAAGATGCAAATAACACTGAAAGAAAGAACACCATAGGGGCAGCTACGTGGTGCCGTGGATAGAGCACTAGCCCTGATGTCAGGAGGACCTGAGTTCAAATCTGCTCTCAGACACTTAACACTTCCTGTCTGTGTGACCCTGGGCAAGTCACTTAACCTCAATTGCCTCAGCAAAAGACAAACAACAAAAAGAACACCATGATACTCTGTGTCATTCAGTTATAAATGATTCATACAAGATACTTTACTGAGAGCAAATGGAGTCAGGAGCTCCAGGGCACTGGCTATGCTCCAGAGGATGGCATGGGTAAATATGGAGTCAACAAGAGAGGGGACTTAAGAGACATATCAATGACAAGCCACCTTCTTCAAGTGCCCAGAATTGGGATCAATTTATGTGTAGGGAAACAGATTCAAGAAGTCAAGATGCTATATTCAAAGTGATCCAAGTTGAAGAGTCCTGAGGGACTGTTTGTCCCTCATTCTAGGTCCAGAAATCTCTTACACTGCAACAGCAAAAGAATTAAATGAATAAGGAAATAAGTACATTTACCTATTTTTTTTTGTTTTGTTTTGGTTTTTGGTGTTTTTTTTGTTTTGTTTTTTTTGGTTTTTTGCTGAGGCAATTGGGGTTAAGTGACTTGCCCAGGGTCACACAGCTAGGGACTGTTAAGTGTCTGAGACCAGATTTGAACTCAGGTCCTCCTGACTTCAGGGCTGGTGCTCTATCCACTGAGCCACCTAGCTGCCCTACCTATTGGTTTTTAAAGGAAGAAAAAACAGTTCTCAGCTGAGGATGCTCTTATTTAAAATGCAGACAAGAGGATCTCATCCGCTGAATCTAAAACAGAAGACCACCGTCCACATGCTCAGTGAGGGAGGATGGCGCTTGCCCAGGGTCTGCCACAAAGAAGCCAAACTAGAATGTAGTTGGCCAACACAGGACTTCTGGCTTTTGGAAAATTCTATTTTTAAAGCTCTACTAGAAAAAAAGCAATCTCTATCACAACTTAGTTCTGAAAAGCAAAGTAAGCAAATGTGCTTCCCACTTGAAAGTAACATTGTTCGATCCATGGTGAACAGGGAAGATGCTCCCAACTGCTTTTTAAATGAGGATGAACTCCCTGATGACTGGGGATGAGGCCAGTCAGGGCCCACACCACAGAGGGAAGCAAGCTGGCCTGAATCACACACACAGGATCCCTCTGTCACGTGCCAGCCTCAGCAGCATCACACCCTAAGCTAGTGAAAGGGACACATGAGGTTCCTAACATGCAAAGAGTGAAACTTTTCCAGGAGTCTTTGGTGCTTCCAATCACTCAAGAGAGCATGAGGGCTGGACCCCACCTCTGACTTCCGGAGGAAGGTCAGTTGGGTCCAGCTGGGGCCACTGCTTAAGGGCCCTCCAGAGCTGAAATCACACATCTTCCTGTTTGTCAAAAGTAAACATTGACAATTAGGGTATTTAAAAATCACTTGACTGAAGTCACTATTTCCCCTGCAATGCTATTGCCTGAGATAATCCACACTGGGTCCAAGTATTCCCACCATCCCTCACAACTCCAATAATGATGCCAAAGACCAGGATGTTGACTGAAAGAGCAAAATCTTTTCATAATGTGCTATACATAAAAAATACTTAGATCCCATAAGGAAGATAAGGACGATTTTTCTCTGATCATCTGATCTTTTCTGCCACGGAAGCATTAACACAGGACACTTTCATCATCTTCTCCCTTGATTCTGCCAATAAAATTTAGACCCTCAAAGGAAGGAGTTCTTGGCCAACTTCATCATGCAAGATCCATCAGTAAAAAAGTTGGGGGGGGCACTTCCAATTTCAGTATTTTTCCACATCCTTTCTGTTCCAAAACCTCCAGTCAGAGTCTCCACAGAGAATGTTCTTCCTTCAATAAAAGGAAGCCAAAAGAAGCAAAATGAGAAAATAAGACCTTGTTCTTTAATTCATTCCATCCTGAGCAGGTACCAAAGAAAATCCTAGGGATACGTTTATAGATGGGGCACCAAGCAGTGGGGCTTGCTCCAGCACACACACACTGCTGATGCGAGGTAAATAGCAGAGAACCAAGAGACCAAGGAAACTTCCTTTCTTACACTAAAGATGAAGTAGGATGGAGCATTTGGATAAATTCATCCAAATTCGTCCCATCTGTTAACATCTCATAATCATTAAATAATTATTTAAAAAACCTTATACACAGGTCTGCTTGCTGTTCCAGTCCATATTTCTGCAACAAATTAAATTAAATTAAAAAGCCCAGTTACACGAAATCCTACTGATTTTGTAAACTGAGAGCCAGCCCTGCTCATAACTCCACTTTAAAGTGGCGCTGGTCCACTGTGAAGGCATGGCCCCTGCACGCTCATGGACTTCACCACAGTGGTGGTTTTTATTCTATAATCATTTTGCAATTTTCAGTTTTCATCCACCAGAGCCCAAGTGACCTTCACTAATAGAGAAGCCAAGTCTTGACTAATGGTGTTTACTGAGGTTAAATGAAAGCAAAGACTGTCTAGGATTAAATCACAGCTTCCATGCAAGGATCTAAACTAAATAAACCCATGAATGTCTTCTCCATTTTGCACCTAGCAGAAGGACTATACTGATGTCTCCATGGTATCCTGAATCCTAGAATAAATAAACTTGTCCCAGGACTTAGCAGTCACTTTATTTACACAATAGAGGTGTTTTTGGAAAAGCTGTCTTTTAAATATATTAGAGGGAGCTTTTGTAAAGGAATCTGAGATCAGTTGTTCCCTTTAAAGCATCCTCTTTGAGTAAGATCCACATTGGGCTGAATTTGCTTGGGGTGTTGTGCTGCTCATTTATCAGGACCTCTGGGATCCTGTCTGAATGAATAGAAAGAGACTCACAACTGTGACTAAAGAGATTCTCCTCTGAAACACCAAACCAGAACTCAGCCACATCCACCACTTGCTTGCCCTCAAAAAGCATCCCATATAGAATCAGCACCCTATAGGATAATGATGATGGAGCTGAACAGCTGCTGCAATTGGCCTTTCTGCTGCTAGGATCTCCTGCATCAGAAGGGTGAGAAACCCTCTGGGCCTACACAAGAGACAAAAGCAGTTATGTTTCCTGAACCTAATGGAGGGTGAGGGAAGGATGATGGAAATCTATTAAAAAGGAGCTCCATTTGTCTACCAAAGCCTGAAACACAAGGACAGAGAAGCCCCTTTGGAAAGCCCTCCAGGGCACACTGAGCTTCAAGGGTCCTCAAGGTACAGAAGCTGGTCTGCAGTTTCCTGGGGGTCTGGGCCAAGTCAGTAACCTCTTACAGCCTCCATTTTCTTCTCTGTAAAAGGAAGAGACTGGATGGGAGGATTTCTAAGGTCCCCTCACGAGCTCTACAATCCTATGAACGAGGCATTAATGGTAGGCAATAAAACTACATTTAAGTATCTGGCCAAATTTAAGAATGAGGAAGCCTCAATAGCCGCTCCAGATAGAAGCTGGGAGGTACCAGGTGCCTCCAAAAGCCTTGATGCAGTTTTAAGCTAGTAAGCTTGAAACTGCGCTAAGACTTTGAGGATACCTGTAAGTGGTCTGTAAGAGCCAGCCAACTGCCATTGTGGATAAAGGGCTGGCTGGCCTGAGTTCAAGTTCCACCTTTTTCACATCCCTAACTGTAGAACTTGTCTCTAAGACTTAAGAGCCCTACACTGGTAGGGGAAGCTTACACTCTGGTAGTTTCCCAGCCCCATCCACCCCCAGATCCAGGCCGAAACCAAAGAAAGGAGAATGCTTGAAAGTTCACGTTAACCTGACAGCAAACACTTCCTTTGGAGCCTCTGCTGGCAAGAGGGTCTGGGCTTGAACGCAGATCACGGGTCTGCCCTGATAATACCATTTCTGTGCTTGAAACCTCATTGATTTACAAAAGAAGCATCAGGTCCAAAAATTCACCTATATGCTTTCCTTGCATGGTTTGTTAAGTTCCTGTGTGTGTTTTATGATCCTCAACTAAGCCGAATTCTCTGAAGTAACAGGGAAGCTGCTACTCCTACCTCTCTGTGGCATCCACAATGCCAGAATGGTGCTAAACACTCAGCACATATCTGCCAAATGAATGGAAGTCAACCGTTCTGGGTCTGGATCTAAAGATGTCAAAGGGAGAGGGTAAGATTTATCAAGAAGCAGCCAACTTCCCACTGATTCCATCTCTGTAAAAAACACACACCTATTATTCGGGACTTGTGATGGGTCCGTACTTTCAGCCAGAACATCCTGGACAGAGAGTTAAACCTGAAGCTACCATGGCTAGAGGGGCCCGTCCTCCTCCTGAAACAGCCACTGTTTGTTCTTCGTAAGCTGCTCTTTGCCCTTGCCTACGCACCTGGGAAAGATTTCACAATCCAGAGGATGGCTCATATCCTCTTCTCCCCAAACTGTGTGAATCTGAAAGCTCTTGAAAACCAAAAAACCTGGAGAAAATGAGGGGTTAACCCAAGACTCACCACATTTTCAGGACATCCAACAAAGAGATGAGTCACATTTAATGGAAGTAACTACTGCTGTCACGATCTTGTATCAGGGTATAATGATTAAGCAATAAGCAGAATGTGGGCATATTTTCCCACTGCTGGATGTCAGGGCTGTTTATTTCCAATGTACCACAACTGTAAGATTCTAGAATCCTCAGGAGAAATCACGGATTTCATTTCCAATATGCCATGGGAAGACAGGGCAGCCACGAAGGGCCTGGTGGTACTTCCCAATTAGTGAGCTCTGGTCCAGGGCAGCCGAGGTTTTCAGAAACAATGGGCTGACTCAGACGGCTACACGTCCAGGCTCACCATGCAAAAGGCTGGCCTTCAAGCTGCTGCCCCCGAGTCTTGGGGCGCCGGCACGTCCCACTCCCCCACCAAGGCCCAGAAGAGCTCCTTCGGCCCCTTCAGAGGGCTGCACTCCTCGGCTGCCTTGCCTTCGCATGGGGCCGTATGAGTCCTTGCGGCGACTTCTGGGCGTGTCCCAGTTTTCTTAACAAGGGGAGCTCGGGATCAGGAAAGCCAAGGAAGTCCCACCCAGGGACAAGAAAGAGCTCGCCAGCACACAGGCCTGCGAGTCTGGGAGCACAGTTCACACGCTGCTTCTTGTTTCTTTCCCTGGAATACTTTATATCTGTCATGTCCGGCCGTGTTTGCACTGCTCTGCTGCATTCTGAAGTCCTTTCCAAAGCCACAAGGCACGACTGGAACAAATGCCACCGTCACATGGAGTCAGACCACAGGCTTGTTCCCAAGGAAGCCAAGAACACTGGGACTTGCTCTACTCTGTCCAGGGGAATGTAGGAGAAATGAAATGTTGACCGCGTGGGGAACCGCAAAATACCATTTGCATGTGAATCTAGGTTTACAAAATGCTAACTTGGTTATTGTGCAAAGGAGAAAACTACAAATGACCAATTTTCCTGACACAAGGCTTAGGGACTAGGCAGTTGCAATGAATTAGCAGACTGGGTCTTTCACGAATTAAAGGATGTCTTCCACCGCCATCCATTCACCCTTTCCCACTGGCAGAGGAGGGCTGACTCAGGTACATAGAAGAGGCTGAATAGGGGGGTCTTCCTTTATTACAAAAGAGATGACATGAAAGAGAAAAAAGGACTCAGAACGTTCCCGTCAATCCTAAGGATATCATGAGAAAGCAAAATCAGCCCAAGTCTGGAAAAGGCAGCACTGCCAAGCCTTAGTATTAACCTCTCAGAATATAAACGTATGAAGCAATCAAAAAGAAGGGGAACAAAGAGAAAAGAGAATGGGGACAAAGGTAAGATGCTGATATGCAGAAGGGAGAAAACATCATGTCAACACCAAGAGTCCTGAATGTCCTGATCAAGCAGAACTTTGGTAGACCCAGACTGATATGGTTAGCTTAGGGTTCTTGTTTTTTTCATGTGAAATTCTATCACCAAAAAATGGGTCTGAGCTAAAATCAACCTCTCAGGTGGACAGCTAAATCGCACTCACCGCTCATCCCCAGGAACCACCGCCTCTTTCCTAAAGTAGAAAATGTTAGCTAACCACTGGTAGCTGACATTTGTAATGGTAGCTAATGGTAGCCAATATTTATATAGTACCTACTATGTGCCAGGCACTGTGTTGAGCACTTTATAAATATCATCTCTTTTGATTCTCACAACCACCCTGGGGAGGGAGGTGCTATTGTTATCTCCATTTTACAGATGAGGAAACTGAGACAAACAGGTTCAGTGCCTTCCCCAAGGTCATACCCAACTAGTTAGAGAATGAGTCTGCATTTGAACTCAAGTCTACTCAACTCCAGGCCCAGCACTCTAACTACTGTACCTCCTGGCTATCTAGAGAAAAAGATGAAAGTACCTTTTTGGAAAGACTTAGAGAAAGGGGTCTGGGATCTCAGTTCATTAGCCTCCCTCTCTCTCCAAGTGTTGCTATGAGTGTGTTTCTTTTTTTTTAATATTCCCTCAACCACCAATTCTTTGCCTAGTAGGAAATCTTGTTTCAGCTAAGTAGATGAACAATAAGCTAAGTAGCTTATTGAAATTATTGAAATTAAGGCAGCATGCTGTCACTCACATGCCGGGTGTTTATGCAAACCAAGGATGCATCAGACATGACACAAACCGCATTGCCTTCAGCGTGAGCCCCCCTGCTGAAAGCTGGGCAAAGGTCACTCCAAGTTTTTTCTTTAGTAAACTTCTTAGGGCATACGGCCCCTCCAGATTTCTGACAAGATGCAGCCATGGAGTGATGGAAGGCAGGCTCTTGGGAAAGTTCTTAAGGGTTCAGCAAGCCAGCAGGATTATCCTCCAAATGAAATGAGAGCTCTCCTGTAATATGTCATTCTACAAATGTAATTTTCTAGTGAAGATGAGCTTAAGTTTTATAAAACAAAACAGAGGGAGAAACTCCAAGTCCCACTCTTCAGGTCTCACTTACCCTTCTCGTGTTTTCAAGAATTTTGGGGTCAGGTTTTCCGTAACTAGGTGGATTGGCGTGTGGGTCATACCCGAGCTTGGCAAGCATGGGAGCAATCACCGCCATGTCCTGTAAGACATCGGGGGGTATCTTCCCAACCCATTTTGAAAGCGCTGCCACATTGACTGGTTTGATGACTTGGTCTGTCGATCTCTCTACCCTGAAAACAACAGAACATGGATGAATGTTTGTTTGAAACATTAAAAACCAAAGGTAAAATAGCTGGTTACCAAGTCATGGAGAAAGAAGGCACCAAACCGGTCGGCTATGGGTTGTTTTTGAAAACATCCTAAAGCCAACTGATGGGCAACATAGTGTACAGACTGTAAGGGCTCTGAAAGTATGGTCTGAGAACCCCTGATGGTCCCCAAGCCCTTCTCAAAGGGTTCTTTTGGTCAAAGCTGTTTTCATACTGATTCCAAGCTGTTATTTACCTGCTAAGATCTCTTCTCTTTTCCAACGACATATCTGTGTGAGGCCTGATTTTCTTCAAATACTTCAATCAAAACAGTATAATTCAACAGACTGAATGCCGAACAGATGTGAGAATCTAACTGCCTTCTGTGAAGCCGTAAGCTAAAGAGATTTGCAATGACACTCAATTTTTTTTGTTTTAGAAAATATAGTTATTTTACTACTTTGTGTTAATATAGAATGGGTTTAGTATTATTCTTTTTAAAATGAATAAGTATATAAATTTAAAATGCATCCATTTTAATTTCTAATATGATAATTGTTGATAGATATAACTCACATAAACAAAAGCTCTTTGGGGTCCTGAAACCAACAAACTGGAGCTTCTGGGCTGAACACATACTGGCTGGTGATTCTACACAAATCACTTAACTTCTCAATGCTCCAGGAACCTCCATTAAGACTCCTAATTGGGGGCAGCTATTTGGCACAGTGGATAGAGTCAGGAGATCCTGAATTCAAATCTGGCTTCAGATCCTTGACACTTCCTAGCTGTGTGATCCTGGGCAAGTCACTTAACCCCAATTGCCTCAGAAAAAAAAAAGACTCCTAGTTGTAGAGAAAGAGCCCATCTGTATTGATAGAAACCTTTCTCCCAAAAGCTCCATATACTGATGAAATCATAGAGCCCAGCAAAAAATGAAATGAGTGACTGAAGCTGTTGGCAATCTCATACTTCTAGAAACCGGGAAAACGTAACAAGTGAAAACATCTGCACAAAATGTGTTGACATTTACATTTTATCCAAAGAATCAAAGCTGGTAGATAAGGTTGCTAATGATAACACCAGGTTATTCTGCTGCAAATGTCAAACCGCAGATTCCCTTCCTTGGGCTAGATTTCTGTAGATATATTTCTTTGGGTAATCATTACCTAAGGTAGAAAAGTCAGAACCAATTAGAAGGTTCAACGAGGGCTTAGCAGAATTAACAGAAGGTAATTCAAGGCTTCCGGCCTGCTACTGGCTAATACAATGACTCCTCTTCCCATTCACAGAAGAGCTGGAACTGTATCAAGTCTCTTATTAATCTAAGTAGAAAACTGCTGAGTTGGGGGATCACCTGTGTGAAGAAAAAGCTGAAGGGGGCAGAGAAGAGTGTTTTGTGTGTGTGTGTGTGTGTGTGTGTGTGTGTGTGTGTGTGTGTGTGT
>JAJPUD010000465.1:587191-609183 GCA_023553655.1 Myrmecobius fasciatus | reverse complement strand
AGAGAGAGAGAGAGAGAGAGAGAGAGAGAGAGAGAGAGAGAGAGAGAAAGAAAGACAGAGACAGAGAAAGACAGAGAGACAGCGACAGAGAGAGAGCGCCTAAGAATTGGTAGAGGGGGAAAAAAAACCATCTCTATAAAATTAGCAGGTGCTCCCCTACCCATAAAGGACTTCTGCCACACAAGGATTTAATGGAAGAAATGGGGCAGAAAGTATCCCACAAAGGGCAATGCACACTTTGTAAAACCACCAGATCTTCAGGGAGAGTCATTTCAGTGCTCATGGAAATAAGCTTCCATGCCAGGCCATGAATATTTCTCAGTCTCCACTGTATCACTGTACTTGTAGGTCCACTGTGGGATTTCTTCTCCCAGACTTGTGATTTCATTGATATGGGCAACTCCCAGTAGGGAAAACCCTTTTACCAATTGCTCAGCAACTTCCAGGCTTTGAGACTTAGAAAATTGTCTGGGGGACTAAGAGGCTAAATGATGGGTCTGGCTCATACAGTCCAAGTGGGTCAGAAGCAGGATTTTAATCCAGAACATCCTAATTGCTTTTTTTTAATTAAAGCTTTTTATTTACAATACATATGCATGAGTGATTTTTCAACATTGACCCTTGCAAAACTTTGTGTTCCAAATTTTTCCCTCCTTCCCCTCTCTCCCTCCCCTAGATGGCAGGTAGTCTAATACGTGTTAAATATGTTAAAATATATGATAAATCCAATATATGTATACAAATTTATACCATTATCTTGCTGCACAAGAAAAATTGGATCTGGTAAGAAAAAACAAACCTGAGAAGGAAAACAAAATGCAAGCAAACATCAACACAAAGCATGAAAATGCTATGTTGTGATCCACACTCGGATTCTCTCTCAGGGTGTATATGACTGTTTTCATCACTGAACAATTGGAACTCGTTTGAATCATCCCTTTGTTGAAGAAAACCACGTCCATCAAAATTGATCATTGTATAGTCTTGATGCCGTGTATAATGTTCTCCTGGTCCTGCTGATTACACTCAGCATCAGTCCATGCAAGTCTCTCCAGGCCTCTCTAGAATGCTCCTGTTGGTCGTTTCTTACAGAACAGTAATATTCCATAATATTCATATACCATAATTTATTCAGCCACTCTCCAATTGATGGGCATCCCTTCAGTTTCCAGTTTCTTGCCACTACAAAAAGGGCTGCCACAAACATTTTTGCACATGTGGGTCCCTTTCCCTCCTTTAAAATCTCTTTGGGATATAGGCCCAGTAGAAACATTGCTGGGTCAAAGGGTATGCACAGTTTGATAACTTTTTGAGCATAGTTCCAAATTGCTCTCCAGAATGACTGGATCTGTTCACAGTTCTACCAACAATGTATCAGTGTCCCAGTTTAGTGTCCTAACCTATTCCACTGATAGCCTACTCTATTTCTTAGCCAGTATCAAATGGTTTTGATGACCACTGCTTTATAATATAGTTTTAGGTCTGGTACAGCTACACCACCTTCATCAGCATTTTTTTTCATTAATTTCCTTGAAATTTGACCTTCTGCTAAACTTCCTAATTCTAAGGCTGATTCTAGTATAATGCAAGGGTTCTTAACCTCTTCTGAGTCCTGGGCCTCCTACCTACATGCCCTTGCTTTGGCAGATAGTCTGATCTATGAGCCCACTGGTCCTTCTCAGAATAATGTTTTTAAAAACACTAAATGAAATCCATAGGATTATAAAAGGAATGCAATTATTTTGAAGTAAAGTAACCAAATATATTTAATAATAATGAAATTAAATACTTAATTGGTGTTAGTAATAATTTAGCAATGATAAAATGCTTATCTATATTTTACATAGATATTTTTTAAGTTCATGGACCTCAGGTTAAGAACCTTTGATATACAAACTATATTGAGCCAGTTGCTTCTGCTGACTGACTCTCTAAGTTCACATATCTTTATGTGTTTACAAAATTACATGATCCCATATCCATGGTTCCTTGACTTTGCAGTCAGGGTAAAGAGTCCACACAGATTGGAAGAGGATTTCATAATTTATTCTTGAAGGAAAAGGGAGATACTAGAGTATACTGACATGGTCCATAAACCATGAAATGACATGGTTAGATCCTTTGAGTGAGGAATAGACTGGAGGGGAGAGATCTTGAGAGGCAGGGAGCCCAATTTTAGAAGGCAGAGGGCCTAAATATGGATAGTAACTATATGAATGAAGAGAAGGGGACATACACACAAGAGATGTTGTGAACCAAGAATAAATAAGATTTGCCAACAGATTGGATATGTGGGCTAAGAATGAGGAGCTGAATCAACTAAAAAATTTCTTGAAACAATTAACAACTTCAGCAAAGTTGCAGCATGTAAAATAAACCCACATAAATCATTAGCATTTCTATATGTTAACAAAAGTCCATCAACAAGAGACAGAATGAGAAATCCCATTTAAGAGTGAGAAGTCAAGGCTGACTTTGGGGCTGCAAATCTCTATCGCTAAGAGGATGGTCATGTCCTCTATAGGAGTAGGGAAGTTCAGAGGAAAAAAAAAAAACATTTAGGGAGAAAGATAATGAGTATGACTTTGGACAATCACGATGACTATGATGAATACAGAAGGGCCTAAGAAAGGCAGACAAATGAATCGATACAGAGCTGAGTAATCAAAACCAGGAAAACAATCTACACAATGACAACAATTCTAATGGAAAGACAATTACAATAAAATAACAAAACTAAATGCTGCAAAATTAGAATGACCTCAGTTGGTCCCAAAGAAGAAATGTAACGTTCTTCCCTCCCTTCTTGACAGAGAAAGGGAATTCTGGGCATGGAACATGTATATAACACCAGACTTTTATAATATATTGATTATTCTTTCTGAACTTTTAAAAAATGAATATCCTTATAAGGGATGGTTCTCTGGGAGAGAGTAAGAAAGGGATATAGTAGGAAATGTAGGTAATATAAAAACAAAATATATCAATAAAATTTATTTTAAAATAGCATTTAATGAATGGGCAGTGAGAGGGCAATAAGAGCAACAGCAGGTCAGAGACAAGGGAATTCAGTATATGGGATGTCATGTCATGTCCTATAATCACAACAAAGGGACTAAACACCACAAGAAAAAAGATCCTGGAGCAAAAAACGAGGAATTATCCCCATCGCACTTCCTTGGAAGCGTGGATTGACAGAGGTCTCTCAGGCAACTCTTTTCAGAATCAGAGCAGGGAAGGACCTCAGAGACCAGCGAGTCTAGGCTTTCATGCCTGAACCAAGACTCCCTCTATAATATCCCCAGCTGTCATTCATCCAATCCTCTAGTATCTCTAGTGAAGGACCACCCAATATCTCCCAAGGTAATTCAGTCCAATTTGGGGCAGTTCTGATAAGTGTTTCCTTGAAAGAAAAAAAAAGTGCACCTAGTTCTACTGTACGCCAACTCAATTCATTAGGTTCCTGCTACATACAACAGCTGGAGACTGAGATCAGATGAGAAGAGTCCTTCCTTTGAAAGGCATATTTATTCTTGACACCATTTTAAGGATAGCAGCTGCTTTACATGGTTACTAAGTGTCTGTGGTAACAAGGGTAACAAGGCAACAAGACCTTATTGGTGGGAGCTCTGTAAGTAGAAAGAAATGTGGCAGTAGAAAAGGCAAGTTTAGCAACTCTCTGGCTCAGTGGTATAAACTAGGCAGGCTAGGGAAATGTTGAGACCTTCGATAGAAGGCAGCAGCTAAGGTTGAGTGGAAGGTTTGGGAAATGTGACAGGATGAAAATGAGCTGTTTGGGACATATTTAGTTGGAAATGTCTCCAGAACATCCTGAATGAAACATCTAATAGGTAGTTGGTTGGTGATGAAGCTGCATATATAGATGGATGAATCATCTGCATAGAAATGATAATTAAATCCATGTCAGCTGATTAAATTACAGAGGAAGAGAAAGACAGAGACAGAGACAGAGAGACAAGAGAGAAAAAGAGAGACAGAAGGAGAGAGAGAGACAAAAACAGAGAGACCAGAGAGAAACAGACAGAAAAAGAGAGACAGAGACAGAAACAGAGAGAAAGAAAGAAAGAAAGAGAGAGAGAGAGAGAGAGAGAGAGAGAGAGAGAGAGAGAGAGAAGAAAGAGACAGACAGGGAGAGAGAGAAAGAGATGCAGAGAGACAGAAAGAGACAGACAGAGAGACCAGAGAGAAACAGAAAGAGAGAGACAGAGACAATGACAGAGACAGAGAAGGAGAAAGAAAGAGAGAACGAAAGGGGGGGAGGGAGGGAGAAAGGGAAGGAAAGGGAGTGGGAGAAGATGGCCCAGAAAGAAAGAACCTTGGGAGTGTATACTTCTGCAGTTAGAGGGTGTGACAGAGATGGTGATCCAGAATAGAGACTGAGGAGTGATCCCACAGAAAGATGAAGAACTGGGCAAAATGCCACGAAAACTCAGGGAGAAGAGAGCCTTAGGAAAAGCAGGTGATGAGTAGCGCCAAATGCAGTGGAGAAGGATGAGGACTGAGGAAAGTCGGCAGGATATGGCAATTCAGAGATCACTGATTGGTAATTTGTTGAATGAGTGACATCTCACTGAGCACTCACTCTGGAATGGTGATCGGGACTACTCTGTCATTGTGGCCTGAGAAGCAGATCTGTAATTATGAGGAAGACTGAATTGTCTCCAGTGCTCATCTTTCTGCCCTATGATCTCCTTCTCTCTCTTGCCCATCCTCAACGTTTTGATCTGGCCTTCCCTTTCTAGCCTTCTTCCCTTGAGGGTCTCAATTACTCTCTTGGGTACTCTCTTGGGTAAAATTATCATCTTTATGCAGGAGACTCTCACATTTTATTTCTACCCCCTTCTAATCTCTGTCTCTGCACAGAGGTGTCCTTTTCTTCAAGGCTTCATGCCATCATCTCTTCCTCCATAATATTTTCCCGGAACCTTTGAAAACAATGACTGTTCTCAGATTTTCTCCCGGCACTGGAAGCATCCTCTGCTCACTCTCCCCTCCCTTGTATGATTTTCAGACATGCCTTTTCCTCTTTAGAATGGGGCCTCTTTGACATAGCGTCTGTGTCATATCTATCTTGTATCTTCAGTGCTCATCAAGGATGCACTTAATAGCGGTTTAATTTGTTTGAAAAGAAAGACTAATGGGGAACTGATCATCTCTGAAGGCATCTATTGTTGAGGTTAATTGAGATGAAACTTTACACTTATTCATCAATAAATAAATAGTGAAATTCTTCTGATTCTATTTCCACCACATCTCATTCTTACAGGCTCACTTTATTTTCTCCTGGACTACTGTAATAGCTTCTTAACTGTTCTTCTCCCCTCAGTCCATCCCATAGTAATATTGCTTATGCAGAGACGTAATCATGTTACTCCTTTGCTCAAAATCCTTCAGTGGCTTCTCCCTAACCAATAAACAAAATTTAATTTGCTTAGCCTGGCTACAGCCTGGCAGCAGACTTCTAGTCAACTGTCTTTCTAGTCATCCTAAACATTAATCTTGTCTCCATCTTCCACAATCCAACCACACTGGATTTAGGGTTGTCTCCTTTATGTATCGTTATTCTCACGACTCTGTGTCTTTTTGCACATCATTCGATCTGCCTCCCTTATCTTTGCCTGACCTAAGCAGCTCAAATGAAGCTTTCCCTGGGCCCCCAATTCCATGGCTTCTTACACCCTTATGATGATTTTTATTTTAGTCATTTGTGTGTGTGTGTGTCTCCCCTTCCAAATTATGAATTGCCAGGATCACGTCCACAGCACTGGACCCTGCACTTGAGGTTATGGTAGATGTGAAAGAAATATGACCACAGTTCCTAGCCTCAAGGAGCTCACGATCCAGTTGGCTAGCGGATCTCTAATTGAGATGGATACAGAAGCAGCATCCACATGACATCATGCCCTACAACTAAGTGAGCCAATCCCTCAGCAGAACTTCCACTCAACAAAATTTCCATCTCCTTCCTTCTCAACCTTCAAAATGGCAGGTCAAACTCTTAAGGACTCACCAGGGAAACAAACCATTTTAGTGAATGGCCCAGAGGGGCAGTTTGGACCAATCTATTCCTTTAAATCATTCATTACTCTTACAGACCTCCCATGCATCTTCACTAAATGCTAAAGTCAGTCTATTGCCAGACCACAGGACTGAGTTATGATAGGGAGAAACTGCCAGAAGAAACCAAATCCCGAAGAGCTAAAACCAAAGTGCGAGAGCATGTATTCAAAAAGGAGTGACTTAACATTCACCCAATAGATCAGACTGGCTAATGGAAGAATTCTCCGGATATGGAGTAGACATTCAACTGTGCAAACAAACCAAACGTTTTGTTGGAACTGTTTTAAAAAGTGTTTAAGAACATTTTCTTTAATATCATGCAAAACACTCAGGAAGATGATAGAAGATTATGAAGTATAATTACTTTTCAAAACTATGAAATACAGTTGGAGGGGGAAAAAATCCTGTGAAGGGCTTAATGGGACAGTCAGCTAAGGATGAAGCTGGAAGGACAACAAATGAAAACGAAAGGGATCTATCTACATTTCTATACTTATTCTATTCTAATTATTTTTTATTTTATTTTATTTTTTTGTGAGACAATTGGGGTTAAGTGACTTGCCCAGGGTCACACAGCTCTATTCTGATTATTGATGAGGATGGAGCTGCCACATTTGGAACTGCCACACTATGAGAAGTAAGGGCAATTAGAACTTCACAGCATGAAAATGGGTAAAGCAGGTGTTTGGACCTTGAGATAGAACAATCCGGAAGGAATCTATGCTGCAGGTGACAATCCGGAAGGAATCTATGCTGCAGGTGATGCATTTTTAAAGCCTTTGGGTATTAATTTTCAAGATTGATTCTGAAAGAGTCGACATTTCCAGAAGAACAGAAAAGAAAATGAATAACACTTTAACCAAAAATAGTTCCATTAAACTTGAAACCAATATTGGCCTGTTTGCCTTGTTTCTCATCTCCATCAAATTTTTATAAGGATGGCTGATGGACACATGGAAGGTATCCTGGATACAAACAAAAAAGTAAAGTGGAAGGACTTTGCAGATGATTTTTTAGGCCATGCTCTCACACAAGGGCCTGAGAAATCAGGAAATATTTGATAATGGTTAAAGCTAATATTTAATCAAGAGCCTACTATGTTCTAGAAACTACTGTTAATGCTTTGTATACATTATCTCATTTGATCCTCACAACAACCCTGGAAAACAGGTGCTATGATTATCCCATTTTACAGTTGAGGAAAATGAGGCAAGCGAAGGTAAGTGACTTGCTTGTCACTGTCTGAGGCCAGATTTGCTCAGTTTTCCTGACTCCAGATCTGCTCTATCTCCTGGACCACCTTGCTGCCCAACTATGTGCCAGGCATTGTGCTAAGTGTAGAGGATGCAGAGATGTACCAATGACAGCCCCTACTCTGGCAAACTGAGGATCTTTATAGGATCTTCAAGCTATAGCTTTAAAGCTCAATAGGAGCTTTAAAATTTTTTGTAAAGAAAATTAGTCAAAGAGAAGGCTTAAAGAGATTTTTGAAAAATAACTAGGTAAAAAGAAAAATCCAGAAAAACCACTAGTCAAGCTGGATAGCTGATGGCAAAAAGTAGGATGATGGTTAATAGCTCACATCCTTTATCTTCAAAAGCTCTATATTTAGATAAATGATCTAAATACTTAAAATGACAATAAGAAACTAGAAGAAAAGGAAGAAGCATTTCTCTCAGCTGTGGAGAAGAAAAATTTTAACAAATAGAAAATAAAAGAAAGCATTAGAAATTAAAAGCAATAGATTTTATTCAACAAAGCTAGATCTGGCATGATAAAAAGTACTATCTCTAAAAGAAAAGATATGTCATAAACATATCAGAAAAAATTCGGACATTGAGAATTTATAAGAAATTATTATTGCTAAGAGGATCTACTCCATGGGGAGAAAAGGACATACTTAGGGCATTATACATACATATATGCATATATGTGTGTATGACAAATATAGAAAATGTAGGGAAATGGGAAATGACTTCCATTTATAAAGTGATACAAAAAAGTAAACAAAAACTAACAGCTAGAACAAACTAAACAAAAAACCCAAAAGGCAAGGGAGCTCAATAAACTCACAAAGAGCTTTAGATGGAGACAAAAAGCATGTTGTTATGAATTTTTAAATTCAAAATTAAAATGTTAAATGTTAAAATATATGCGACATTTGGTCTATTCTATATGAGTAGGAGATTGTTGGTTATGAATGCTATTTGTAGTAAAAAGCAATCAGTTGCTAACACCAGCCACCTCTGCCTCCTTTTTCCTTTGCAGCCCCCTCCCATCTATCACCTGGACCACCCACCTCTGGGCTCTTTTCTCTTTTGTCCACCCTGCATGTTAACTGCTAAAATGTCATTTCGATGACACAAATTGGCCCTCGTCACTCCTCTTCTGCTCCCTCTCACTGGCTGGTCCCCCCAGATCCCCCACGTCTTCACTCCCTTCAGGGCTTTCTCTGCCTTCTTCACTTTTGTGGCAGCCAGACAGGATTCCACAATCCATGTGTTTGGGGGAGACAATGTTTTTGCCACAAATAGTTATGATTTTTCCTCCACAGTAGATGAAGAAAGCATCAAAATCTGCAATGTTTAGAGTAGGAGGATGGATGGTGCCAGATATAAAATCTGAGTATTAACTAAGAGATAGTAATGGATGAAATATTAGCAGAGGAAAGGACTAATGAGTGATTAAGTTGGGCTATGAAAAGCTTCCCACAAAAGGTAGATGTTGGATAGTCTATTTCTAGGTATACAGACTGAAGTACCCAAATAGTGGGTACAAAAGATTCAATTCAAGTACAGAATTAAAATGGAAAGTAATTCCCAAAATAGTCAATCCTGAACACCAGCAGAGGAAAATCTAAGTGCAGCCCCTGAAGGAATGTAATAGGGGAGTTTACAGATTTAGTTTATAATAGATCTAGGCACAGACTCATTCGAGCAGATCTCATTACAATGGGGAATGCCCACTCAATCTGCCCCACTAGGGCCCTTGGGATCATGTAATTACAATCTTTTGTCCAGTGCCCACCTACAAATCCAGACTAAGAAATGGGGACATTTTGGGTGAGTCATTTAATTTCTCTGGGCCTCAGCTTCCTCATCTGTAAAAATGAGAGGATTGAATTAGAGGAATCCTAAATCCTTGTATCAGACCTCTAAATCTATGAACTGCTCTCTATTTTAGTTTGTTAGATTTGGGAGGGGCAGTTCCATCCTGCCTATTTGTTATGTAGTACTCTGAATCTACTTTTGTTATTTGGGAGGCTGAGGGGACTGGAGACTTTAATTTTTTTTTTTAATTTAAAATCCAGACCTGTAAGCATTTCACCAGTATGGAAACTCCCAGAAGGGAAACTCTGCACCAATGCAGCCTGGCAACTCTTCTCTAACTTAAAGGCTTGGAAGGTTGCCTGGAAGCCCTAAAAATGAAGTGACTTGTCCATGTGGGTATAACAAGGATGTGTCAGGGGCAGGATTTGAATTCAGGCCCCCCAGACTCCCAAACCTATCAAATAAGATAATATATTTAAGTATATTTAAAGTGCTTTCAAAGTCAGAAAGTGCTGTGTAAATGTCAGCTATTGTTGTTGTTGTTGTATCCTCCAAACTAGGCTGTTGTTGTTCAATCATTCAGTCATATCCGACCCTATGGACCGCAATGTCCATGGAATTTTCTTGGCAAAGATACTGAAGTGGTTTGCTATTTCCTCCTCCTGTGGATTAAGGCAAACTGGGTAAAGTGACTTGTTCAAGACCACACAGCTAGTGTCTGAGGCTATATTTGAACTCAGGTCTTCCAGATTGCAGGCCTGGTGCTCTGTGAATTATGGGCATCTGAGGTGCCCAAACCAAACCATACGGCCTTCACTTTAACTCCAGGCACTAGGACATACGTGTATCTGATATTCTCTATGTATAAGAGCATCACTGCCGAACTTGCAAAGCTAAATTCTAGGACCATTAGATGATCGCAGGTTAGAGCACGCTTGGCTACTGGTGTATGGCACCTTTTATGGAAATTTTCATGACAACTGCTGTCATAAGAAGAAATTTTAGCTTGGGACACAGAAGTGAGGGAAAAGGAGAACTGAAACCAAGAGCTTTGCTGGGTAGGCACGTTCCCCTGGCTTTTTATTCTTCATCAAAAGATCATTAGGACTAATAGTCCAATAGAGATACCATCTTTTATAAAAGGCTAGCCACACTTGACAAATGCCAGGTCAAATTTATTTTCTAAGACCTAACCATGAACCTCACTGGAATGGTAATGAATTGCACCTCTTAGAAACTCCACTTTCTAAAACAGTATCATTTTACAACCTTTCTAGTTGTTATTATATTTTCAGGTCAATCTGACATGTCAGGCATGAAATAGGATTTATAACCAAAGGAAAATTCATATAAAAATCATTTCTGTACTAGACAGAAATTTGACTGTTTTTAAAAGGAATATTCAGCCATGGCAAATAGCACACCCCATTAGGACAACGTTATGCTCGTAGCGGATGTGCAATAAACACTTGTTGAATCAATGAATAAGCAGATGTTAGCAAATCTGCACACTGAGTTTAATTGGTCAGTTCCCCAACCTATATTCTCTTTGTGATCACCCAGGCTGCCCTCTTTTCTCAGTGCAAGAATATCCTATTCTAGACACTGATTCTAATTCTGCCCTCCAGAACAAGGAAGGGAAGTCTAATACCCTACACTGTAAAAGTCCTTCAAACATCAGACCCATTCTAATTCAAAGACTAGTTTTATATAATCTGCATCCAAACCAGCTTCAGAGATTCTCTAGCCTTATAAGCTTGCATAAGTCACTTAACTTTCATTTTGCCTCAGTTTCCTCTACTGTAAAGTAGAGATGATAAGAATCTTATTGTTGTGAGGACCAAATGAGATATTATTTGTAAAGTGCTTAGCACACAGCTCCTGACACCTAGCAGGTGCTACATAAATGGGATTATTATTATCGTGTTTATTATCAGACATCCAAGACTTTCCTCAACATGTGGATAAGGGAAGAAACAATAGGCTACACCTATTCCCATACATTTACTGGCTGAAATTCAAGGGATTATCTTCAGATTCAGAGAACAAAACCAAATGGGGGAACACTTTGGAGCAAGTCTCTGAAAACTCCATTTCATCTGTCAGGTTCTGGAGGAAATGGTTCACACCGAACACAGGCTTTTAGGAATAGCGGAGACCTTTAGCAATGATCTCTCTAGACACAGAATTTAGAACCAGAACCTTCAGATATCATATAGACCAGGGATTCTCACCCATTCTGTGTCGTGGATTTCTTGGGCAGACTGGAGAAGCCTCTGGATCCCTGCTTAGAGGCATGTTTTTAAAATAATTGAAGGAAACATGGAACTTCAGTTGGAGGCTGGTTAAAATAGATCATTTTTTTTCTCCATCCAAACTCATGGACTTCCTGAAACCTGTCCATAGATCCCCAAATTAAGAACCCTTGATCTGGTACAATTCTTTCACTTTACAGGAAAAAGAAGCAAGGTCAACTGTTTGTCACAAAGTCAAACAACAAATTGAAAATAAAAGCCCCAAGAAGGAAGCCTTAGGGCTAAGGGCTCAAGGCCTCCTCCACAGAGTCTCATGTTCTTGGCCCTGGCCACACTTCGCTTCTAAATAGACTGAAACATAAGATGCTGGAGTCATCCTAAAATGCTATTCAAAACATCTGAGCATCATGACAACCAGAAATGCTTCATTGGAAAAGTAACTGATATGAAGCATTAGGAACAAAAATCAATAGAAATTTCATGCAAACTTCAAAACCTGCCTGATTTGCTGAAACAAAAGGGTTTTAGCATTGTGATGCAGATTGAAATAACATGTAGAAGGAAGGATGAGAGCAAGCTTATCTGGTAACCAGTAATTCAAAGAAGCCACATCATCCTAATTTGCTGCTTTTTATGCCCCCTGATAATTAATTGGGATTGGATTGGGAGAACATTATCTACTGCCGATGGCCACTGTTGTTGTTCAGTCATTTCAGTCCTGCCTGAACCTTCGCGATCCCATTTGGGGTTATCTTGGCAAAGATATGGAGTAGCCGGTCATCTCTATCTCTAGTTCACAGTTGAGGAAACTGAGGCAAACAGGGCTAAGTGACATGTCCAGAGTCACACAACTAGTAAGTGTCTAAGGCTGGATTTGAAGTCAGGTCCTCCTTCCTCCAGGGCCAGTGCTCTACCTACTACACCACCTAGCTGCCCCACTGGGCACTGCAGCAAAATTCAAATTAAAAGGCTCCAGTCACTGCACAAAATGGCAGCAAGGGGACAGAGCAAGGGATGCATTCTCTGACCCACAAGATTAGGTTCCATCTTCATTCTTGGGAATTTGGGTTTGCATCTGATTTATTCCAGCTCCAGGATCACTCCTGATTTGAGAGATCCCTGGGAAATCGGAGTGGCTTCAAGGTCAAACCAGAAGTTCAGATCCCTTTCAGCATAAACTGGGAGTTTGTGACTCAGCTGGATCCCAACCTCTCCCACTGCTAGTGAGTTGCCTCAGAATATGCCCTCTGACTTAGCGATGACCTCAGCCAAGGAGGTATGGGGTCTTTGGGGGCAAACTAAATAGAGCCTGATCCTCAGCGGTATAGACCATGTCTCCAGGGCGAGGCTGACAGGATTAAGGGCTGAGATGCTATTCACTGCAGCACTAGCCTCCCTACACTCATTACAAAGTCAGCTCAGGAGGAAAAATCAATTCTGGGAGCATAAATTCAGCCTTGGTGCAAAGGGACACTCTGAAAACCAATTACCCAGATAAGAAAGGAAGTGCCTCCATGTGCTTGACTCATTCCTTATCAAGTCATGGAGATACTGGTTATGATTCATGATGGCTTCAGTTGTTAAAATGGAAACAGTTTAGGAAAGGCTCAAAAATGATAACAGGATACAAAAAAACCCAATATAACAACCGAAATATGGTCTGCCCAGATCTTCAGAGGTGTGGGTTCCTAAAACCATCAAATCACCTAGATCTGCTGAATCATCTGAGTCCAGAAAGTCTCGGCAATCCTCCCAGAGCCAAGGCTAATGGCTTTTTCATGAGGTATGACTGTTTGCCTTGACAAGCAGAAAAGCGGGCTGGGGTGGTCAGCCCCGGAAACATTGGCACTGGGGTAGGGCGACACTGATCACAGGATGAAGCAAGCACGGAGCTCAATACATCTGCTTGACAGAAGATAGACACTAACAGAGTAAGCATCAGTTGAACATGCATACGATGATACTGTTGGGACATCGAGATAATAAGAAAAAGAGGAACAGGCTGAAGGAGTATGGCAGAGGGAAAAGAGATAAAGGGACTGCCTTTTAGTGCGGACTTGGCAAATGAGAGATCTCCCTGCTGCCCCTCCAAAAAGGACTACTCTGAGAGCATACGTTAAGCTCTCAAAGAAGAGAGATCAGAAGCATTTTTCATCAGCACTAGCTGTGTGGTCTTGAGAAAGCATTTACCTGATCTAGAAAGTGAGGGGGTCAGCCCAGATGACCTCAATTTACCTTCCCGCCATAAATCTTAGGATGCTGTTGCAGCAATGAGAGCCCTAAGTCTCCAAAATCCTCCTTTCAATGTAATAGAAACAGTTATGACATCTCCCCCTTCTAGTCCATACTTTTTGTTGATTTCTCCAGCTGTGTATCCAGATAGGGTTTTGGACAGTGTGGATCTGGCACCAGATGACCTGGATTTCAAACCTGCCTTTACTACTTCTTCCCTGTGAGATGCTGGGCAAGTCCTGGTACCTCTGGGGACTCAGTTTTTTTCTGTGAGTTAAGGAGACTGCATGAGCTTATTTCCTTAACCTCTAAATTATCTTATCCCGTGATCTATCAAATGAGCAAGCTGAATTAAACGAAAGCTCCAGTTCCTTCCTGTTCTATGACTCTGCTCTACTCTCTTTATTCAGATCACAGCTGGGGGACCATTTATGGATAAAAAAGTTCATAGAAACACATTCCACACTGTACATAACTCAGCTTTTTAATTTATTTTTTTCCTTTTTTTCTTTCTTTTTCTTTTTTTTTTCTTCAGAACTCAGCTTTGACAATTCTCAAACATGGACTTTGTAGGACTCAGGGTGCTTCTAATTATTCCATGGATGTTGAAATTTTTTAAATTCTCAAAGTAATCCATTTTTAATGTATTGAAAATACAACACAGTATCTTGGTGGGAGTGGGGTGGTAAAGGATAACAGAGTCAAACAATGAATCCAGTAAACAGTCAGAAATTACTGCTCTAGGCAAGCAAACCTTAAATCAATTTTATTACCTTCCTCTGGAGGCCTTCCAGATAATAATAGATATGTACTTGCTAAGCAATGCTCTTGGGTTGGGTTAGTGCTCTGTAAACTCCATATTCTTAGTGACTCACCAGCCTTTTCAATAACCTTTACATCCCTTCAATATTTTAATCAATTGCGTGTTGGCTGATCAAGCTCACGTCTATGCCAAGAACAACTGGCTAGAAAATGTGCTCTCCCTAATGGAATCAGAAGCAGAACCCTTTAGGGAAGAAATGGAAGAGATGAAGTGGGAAGAAAAGAAGAATCAGAAAGCTAATAGCTTTTATTTGCACCAGCGCTCGGAATTTAATATCTTACCATTCAAAAAGTCAAAGGATGGAATACTGTGATCTTCAAGGAATCAAAACTGAGAGTCAGCCAAAGGACAAGGGAGCTGTGTGATGGGCATACCAACGATGGCGAGTTATATTCAGAAAAAAAGGTAATAGCATTGAGCTATGGATGGTTGGTCACGGAGCAAGAACAAGAAATAGGGATGAGTAGCCCACTTGGAATACTGGTATCCAAGGGAGGCCCCCAGAAGGTAAGGATCCCTATATGGAGAACTATGGAAGGACAGGGACACAAGTCACACATACAAAATGAAAAAGTGTAGATAGGTTGCAACCTGTGCTTCTGGAGGGAAAGCCCCCATCAAAGAGAACCTAGATCCACTGACATCTTGGTGAATAGCTGATATTTTCTTTTCTATCTGGTGGTTGGTGGTATAACAGGGAACCCAAAGTCAGGAAATCTAATCATAATTGGCTGAAAGTAGAATGTAGTATGGTGTTTAAGAGGAGACCAAGTGGTCACTTATTCATTGATGTAAAGGGAATTCTCTGTTCAGGTTCAGAAGAAATAGAAAACCTCCATCTTTCCTAACTGAGATTCTATGATGCTCTTTCCCTTAGTAGAGTTCCTGTTCTCCCCATCTCACAAAGGAGCATTGTAGATGCTCACTAAATACAATGACTCAAACTGAAGGCCAAGGCATTTTCCTTCTGCTTTCGGATTTTGAACTGGAGCACGTATCTTACTTCTGCAATAGAAGCACAGATTCTACATCTGGATTTTACATAAAGATGATTTTACATCTCCATGGAGAAAACTTGCCTGATGAGCACCCTGGGCTGAAAACCAGACATGGCAAATCAGACTTTTACTTTGTTAGAAAAATACCAAATGCTTGGACTTGCCCTACAGGCAAGGACTCTGGAGAGAGAAATCTCCTTGGCCTGACAATTAAGACCTAGATCCACTCAACTGATGGTTTCTAGTCATTTCTAATAGTCAATAACTCAAAGCTAGAAGTAAACAGTGTTTGAGATGTTCCTTTGAGATGATCAACTTTGGCAATCAATACTCCCTCTAGGGTTTTCCAGACATTTAAAAACTGAAATTTAGCAACTGCCAACCTTTTCCCCGAAGGGCACTGAGAATGGCTAGAGACACAATGTCTATTTCTAAAATTGCTTCTATTCTTGTGGACTAGACCTAGGGAAGCTAAGTCATTATAACTGATTATGTAAGCCAGCCAAGAACCCTTTGAGGGTGGTCACTTCATTGAGAAAAGAGGCAAAATGTCAAGGATTCTAAGAGGATTTAAATTCTAAGCAGCTTTCGTGAGTGGAGAAAAGACTTCTGAAATCTGGGGCTATCTTCTTTAAAAGGAATCTTGAGCTTTTCAAAGAATCAGTGCCAGAGGATACTAAATCTTTGCAGTGATCCTTCCAAAGAGACATCATGGTATGGAGGAAAGAACAGGACTGGAAGACAAGAGACCAGGTTCTAGTGACAAGTTGGCCAAAGTGTGTGACTGGACTTCAGCTTCCTCCCCAGGGAGAGAAATGACTGCTAATAACCAATGATTAAGGGAGATCCAGAGTTGCCCCCTTTCTCTAAAGTCCTGATTTTTAAAAGTTCAGTTCCTGAAGGATATTACTGATAATGAGATAGAACTAACTTTCTTGTCCAGACTCCACTGAGGTGGAGTAGCCATTGAGTTCTATTCAGGCTTGAGTAGGGTATAAATTCTTTAAAAGATTGTCCAATAATGGGGAAACTTAGAAATGGGTGACAATCAAAATTCAGGTCCAGCCCCCTCCCCATTGTAATATTCATTCTCTCATTAACTGTTTTTTTTTGTTTGTTTGTTTTGTTTTGTTTTGTTTTTTGCTTTTTGCTGAGGCAATTGAGGTTAAGTGACTTGCCCAGGGTCACACAGCTAGGGAATGTTAAGTGTCTGAGACCAGATTTGAACTCAGGTCCTCCCTGACTTCAGGGCTGGTGCTCTATTCACTGGGCCACCTAGCTGCCCCCCTCTCATTAAGTGTTAACCAATAAGGATTGATTCTCACTCTGGGGAACACCTACTCTTTGAAGGCATATAAACTGTGAGATCATAGGCCATGATTGTCTTTGGTCTAAGAGAGATGGCTAAATGACCATTTTTATTAATAAGTACTGATCTCATTTATAAAATAATTAAATTACCCTACCTACTTTACTCTGCTATCATGAGGACCAAATAAAGTAATGTACATAAGGCATTTTGTGAACTTGATTGTCTTTGGTCTAAGAGAGATGACTAAATGACCACTTTTTATTAATAAATGTGCTGGTCTCATACCTATCTCACTCTGCTATCATGATGACCAAATAAGATAATATACATAAGGTGCTTTGTAAGCCTTAAAGTGCTGAATAAATGGCAGTTTTAATTGTTATTATTGTTGTTGTTGTTACTATTATTAGGAAAATGACAGCTGGGCCTTTTAGCAGCAGCCCCTGCCACAAACATAAGGGAGTAATTAACAGTGTCCACCCTGAGCAGTGAGAATAATAACAAGCAGCACCAGAACTGTGCTTCGTTTTACACAAAGCCCTTTACCTACATGATCTCACTGGATCCTCACCCCAGCCTGGTAGGTCTTATTTGCCTAATTACTAGAGAGGAGGTAACTGAGGCCCAGCGAGACTGGCTGGAGATGGCAAAGCTGGGAGGTGTGTTGGGGCTGGGGGAGGGGGAATCCATAACCGGGTTCCAGTGGATGCTGCCTTTTGTTTTCCATTGGGGGCTCTCGGATTCCCTCCCGGTTCCCGGCACCCCATTCCACTCACTTGGACAGAGACACGCCCCCGGCCTTCCCGATCATCTCCTCATGGTGCAGGACTGAGTAGTTCCACGGGATGTGGAGGAACTTTAAGAGCGTTCTCATCCACCGCTCAGGATGCAGGACCAGCTGTTCATAGTGCACTAGCATGCACCGTTTGTAGCCGACTTCCATACACTGGTTATACATGGTCTCTATGGCCCGGTTCCACTTGGTTAAACAGTCCCGGTAGCTGTTAAGATCAAATCCAGCTATGGTGACTTTTCGGGAAATCATGGAATGCACAGATGCACGCCCGTCTCGAACCATCAGAAGAAATTTGGCATTGGGGAATAGCCTGGCAAGGTAGGTCAGTGACTTGAGGGCAAACGGGTCTTTGTTACACAGATAAGGGGCCGGCTCCCCGTGTTTCACAATGATCTCCAGTAAGAAGGCCTGCATGGCCGAATCCAACACTTCGTCCGTGACGCCGGCCTCGTCCAGCCGGATCTTCTCTTTGCTGGACCGGGACCACATCTGCTTGAGGGCCAGGATTCGAGGGATGACCCTGGTCTCCTCTCCGCAGCGGATGTCAGGGTGGGCGTCCAGCATGGCCCGCATGAGGGTGGTTCCGCTCCGAGGCACGCCCCCGATAAAGATTAAAGGCATGTCCTTGTGGTAGGTGACGGTCTTGTTGGCCGGAAGGCCAGTTCTGGAGGTGGCCCTGAGGCTCTCCACTCTGACGGGCTGGCTGCGCTCCTCTATCCGGTGATGACACTCCATGGCGTGCTGCCCCAGGTAAAACACAGTCACTGAGCTGATCACCAAACACGCCAATAACAAATTCTGCTTCAGTTTTCCCACCATCTTGATGCTATGATTGTGTTACTCGATGGATCTTTCACTCAAAATGATTTTTAGATAACGTCCGGGCCATGGAGACTCTAACTGGTGAAGATGATCAATATCTGTTAGGAAAAAAAAACAGAGAAGAAAAATCAGTTTTAATATAATTGTATAAATACATATACACATTTGATTTGTCAAGTATTTTGACATTGTTAACATGTATTGGACTTCCTGCCATCTAGGGGAGGGGTGGAGGGTGGGGGGGAAAGATTTGTGGTGGAAAGCTTTGCAAGGGTCAGTGTTGAAAAATTACCCATGCATATGTTCTGCAAATAAAAAGCTTTAATAAAAAAAATTTTAAAAAATCAGTTTTACCCACCCAGTTAAGAATGAGTATGCATCAATGAATCACCACTAAGCACTTATTAAGCACCAAATGCATGCCAAACACTATGCCAAGTCCTGGTACATTTGTCCTGAGTAGAGAAGGACTGAGGCAATGGTGAATGTTGTGATATTCTTGGTTCTGCATACAAATACACCAAGACAAACTTTTGTAAAAATGGAGTGACTTGACACTGGTTTTGTATGATAAATTAGATACGCACAGACATATACGTGTATCTATGTTGTGTTTCTATGTGCATACATAGAGCTGCACCTAAGGGTGGAAGAAAGTATTTTCTATCTAGTTACTGGCCCTGTTGGTTTACAACACAGGAACAACAACAACTAATGTTTATTTAGCTCCCACTATGCATCTGGTACTATGTTGAGCACTTTATAAATATTATCTCGTCTCTAGGAAGTAGGGGCTATTGTTAGCCCCATTTTACAGATATGGCAACTGAGGCAAAAAGAGACTTGCCCAGGTGACATAGCTAGTAAGTGTCCAAAGGTGGATTTGAACTTAGTTTTTTCTGATTTCAGGTTTTTGCAGAAGGTGAGATTTTAGCTGGGACTTAAGAGAAGTAAAGGGGAAGAAATGGCGAGCTTTCCACCAGATGTCCAGTAAAAATATCTAGAATCAGGATGTGAAGACTTTCTTTTTTTCTTTTGAATAGAACAGCAAGACCAGGGTCACAGGACCATATGGCAAGGGGAAGGAAGTGATGCTAAGAAGGTAGAAAGGGCCCTCTGTGGGAAAGGCTTTCTAAGCCTAACAGACACTTTTCTATTGATCCTGCAGGTAAAAGGAAGAACAAAGAAGTTAAGATTTCCTGCACAGAATATAATCTAAAAATATCACTTTAAAACAGTATCCATCTGACAATTCTCTATAACTTGAAAAAAAAATCATCCTGAAAATGTACAACAGAGAATGATACCTCTTAGTCCTCCTAGGGATCTCAGAAATCTTCTCAGTCCGCCTCTTCCTTTTACAGCTGAGGAAACTGATATCTGGCAATGTTTGGAGATTTGCCCCAAAACAACATAGTACTTTTACTCAATTGTCAACCAGAATTTGGGAAAAACTACTATGTGCCAGGTACTAGTCTAAGCACACTAAGACAGAGAACTGATTCTCCACCTGGCAAAGGTGGGGAGAAGAGTGAAGGTTATGTATAAAGAGCGGGCATTAACAACTTGGGGGATTAGGGCTGGCACTTGAAGTGAGTCTTAAAAGGATCTACGAGTTCCAAGAGGTAAAGAAGACCAAGGCTGAAGATTAGGCAGGACCGTCTCTACAAAGACATGGCTGAAAATTTGTGGGAAAGAGTGTAGAGGTAATGGCAAATGTATGTGAAGGAGAATAACATGGAATCAGCCTAGACATATGGCCTGGAACCAGGGTGGGAGAGGTTTTAAATGTCAAACAAAGGAATTTGTAATCTATCTTACAGACAATCCTACAATGATGTTAGAACCTTCTTGAGCAGAGGAGTGATATAGTTAGACCCAAATTCTGAGAATATCAATTTGTCGGCTCTGTGGAAAATGGGAAAGAGAGGGAAAGACCACCTTTTGGGAGACCAATGACAAGGCATAATGAAGGGGACACATAATGAAGGCCTAGTCTTCTTGGGAGACTTGGGTCATGAGGAAAAATCAGGGAAAGGATTTCAGACAGGCAAAACTAGGATCCGTAAGACTTGACAATTGAATAAACTTGGGGAGTAAAATCTAGTAAACTAAAAGAAGGATGATTCTCTTAAAGAAACAGGCAAATTAAGAAGGGACAAAAAATAACGAGTTCTGTTTCAGATAGATTGCATTTGATATTCCTATAGGAGATCCAAGTAGAGATGTCAAATAGATAGCTGGAGATACATATTGGGAGTTTAGGAGAGAGCTCCTGTGAGGTCTGGATGTGGACATCTGGAAGTCATCCACATAGATATTACAGTTAAATTCATAAGAGCTGATGAGATCACTGAGAGAGTACAGAGAAAGGAAAAGAAAAGGATCACGAATGACGAACCAGTAAAGAAGGATCAGGCTGACAGGTAGGAAATCAAATACGACAGGACAGAGACGAGAGAGTATCCAGAAGAAGGAGCTCTGAATTGTGGCAAATGCTATGGTTGGTCAAAAAGGATGAGAACTAAGGGGAGATCATTGGATGTAGCCACAAAAAGATTACTGATGCTCTTGGAGAGAGAATATTTTCTTTATTTTTTTAAAAATAATGTATTTATTACACTAAAAAAATAAATCTAATACATGTTAATTATGCTAAAATACATGACAAATCAAATATGTGTGTGTATATATATATACAGTGATCTTGCTGTACAAAAAAAATTGGATCTATAAGAAAAAAAATCTGAGAAGGGAAACACAATGCAAGCAAACATCAATAGAGAACATGAAAATGTTATGTTGTGGTCCACATTCAGATCCCTCTCTCTGGGTGTAGACGGCTTTCTTCATCACTGAACAATTGGAACTGGTTTGAGACATTTCATTGTTAAGAGAACCATGCCCTTCAGAATCGATCATCATATAGTATTGTTGTTGCCGTGTACAATGATCTCCTGGTTCTGTTCACTTCACTCAGCATCAGTCCATGCAAGTCACTCCAGGCCTCTCTGAAATCATGTCGTTTCTCTGGTCGTTTCTCACAGAACAATAATATTCCATAACATTCATATCCCATAATTTATTCAGCCATTCTCCAATTGATGGGCAGCCACTCAGTTTCCAGTTTCTAGCCACTACAAAAAGGGCTGCCACAAACATTCTTGCACATGTGGGGCCCTTTCCCTCCTTTAAGATTTCTTTGAGATACTTTGAGAAACAGTGCTGGGTCAAAGGGTATGCACAGTTTGATAATTTTTTTTAGCTTAGTTCCAAATTATAGAAAGAACACTTTCAGATGAGCAGAAGGGATGGAAGCCAGACTGAAATGGGTTGAAAAGTCAGTAGAAGATGGAAAAGTGAAGGTTATAAGTAGAGGAACTGTGAGAAGGAAAATGACAACTTCAGGAGATCAACAGCTAACCCCCAGCTCTCTCTCTGAGATCCATAAGGTACTTAAACATTTTCAAACATGCATTTTTTTAGAAGATGAGGAAACTGAGACTGAGAAATGCCCAATGACTTGATCAGGATCACATGGGTAGTCTGAAGCTAGATTCAAATGCAGGTCTTCCTCAATTTGAAATTCCTGAAAAGTGAAAAACTTTTAAGGATGGAAGAGA
>JAJPUD010000465.1:560556-587181 GCA_023553655.1 Myrmecobius fasciatus | reverse complement strand
TATGGCACAAAGGGAGAAGGAAGTCTGGAACAGAATCTATGGGAACATGATTGAGAGGCAACCAGAACTGGCATGCAGTAGGGAGGGTCCAGTTGAGATTAAGTAACAAACTCTGTAGGCCCAGTCGGAATGATTGTGGGACTCGATCTATTAGTGTTCCTCAGTTCTAGAGAAAAAGCAGCGAGGACAGATAGTGGGAGCAGCCAAGGAGTGGGGTTGTCTGACTACTGACAATGACCCATGCAGATATATTGTGCACCATCTTGATTTCAACTTAAGCTCAATGTCCAACTCATTTAGAAAAGGACGAATATCAAGAGGCTATGGAAGCAAGGGAATCATAGGGAAAGGGCAGTGTTAAATTAAACTGATAAACGAAAGGGTCAAAATTCTGAAAGGGAAGCCACTTTGGGGGGGGCGATGATGGCCTGGGGAGGTGTGACTGGTAAGGACAGAGAACAGGGTTGGGAGGGATAAGTCCTGGAGAAAGGAAGACCAGGAGATGATAGTTAGATGAAGAAATTTCAGAATTACGTTCTGATGGTAGGGAGGAAATGACATAAAGGAGATGAACATCCCTGTGTTTGACTGAGAAACTTGCTAAACTGAGAAGCAAGAGAGGTCAAGGCCATGGCTCTTGATACACAGTAAGTGCTTAATAAATGCTTGTTGACCAACTGATGTCCACAGATTTAAGTCCACTCTTGTGGAGAATGAGGTGATGCTACTGTGTTAAAACAGTTCTCTTCATCTCAAGCAGCCCAGTCTGCCATGACTTGAAGTAAATAATAATAACAACAAACATGGCTTTGGTGTTGGATCACTTTATCATTCTCAGACTGTATCTTAACCTGTAAGAATCACCTTTGCGTTTCATTCAGAACACTTATGGGAAAGCGGCTGCCTGACTGAGCACCATTCACGCTCCCTTCCACAATAAATTCAGACAAGGAAGCTTTAGAATCATAAGACATCAGTTTTAGATCTATCACCAATCTCAACTGGACAATACATGACAGGAAGACATGTCTGTGGCAGTGCACTCCATTATGGCTCAGTCTATTTGTTCACTGAGGTAAAGGGCATTCAGAGATAGGGCTTTCCATTCACAGATTGCGGCCATTTCCTTCTCTTTTTAAAATGCTTTACTGATTTTTTTTATATTGCTGTCACTTACCAATTACTTCCCCTTTTACTGCCCTCCCCATAGATCCTCCCTCATGGCCAAGTAAACAGAAGCTCATTGCTCATCTAGGCACCCTTTCTTTCTCTTAAGGAAGAACATAGAAGGAATAGTATAGAGTAAAAGTAAGTCGCATGTGCACACTGCATTAAGTGTGCATTAAGCTTAAGAGCAGGTCTGGATTTATTCTGCTGTTCCTGGGTGTTAGGGTACAGAAAGAGAATTGCTGTTGTCCATTGTTCTGAACAAGCAGGCCATCTCACATCTTCTGCAGGCTGGCAAGGGAAAAATCTGGCTTTACTCTGTGTACAAGAGAGCGGATCACCTTCCCTTTGATGCCTACAGCCTACAGACCTTGTAACTGAGCCCTTCGTGACACATTATGTTTGCACTGTGCAATCCTGGGGTAGACACAGCTCTCATGTTTCTCTCCCTGGATACTAAGTGCTTTAGGCAAATGATCCTGTCTCATCCTCCTTTTCTGAAGCAGAAAGAGCCCTGGAATTGGAAAGAGAAGGCCAGATTTTGAGTCTGAGGCTTTGTAAGTCAATGTCACTCCAGAAAGGAAGTTTGAAAGAACTTAAATATTTATAGACTGATTTCATAAAACTCTGTTCTAAGATAATAATTGTCCTTCAACTTTCCAGGGCCTGTGAATTCATCTGTGTGGGTACACCCCCTGCCAAGGTACACTGTGTGTAAGTACAATGGCCTCGGGAATGGAGTCCTTGACTCCCTGGAGAGCCAGGGCATGATCCCAATGGGTGCAGGACCAATCAGAGGGAAGGGAGATGAGTCACTATGGTTAACCATGGGCTTGTCTCCAACACAATCACACCTACTCTTTGCCCATTCAAATCAATATTCCCTGACTCCATCAGCTCCAGCTGCTGTGAAAGTCCCCAACTTTCCTTTTTCTGACTAAGGCACTGATTTCTCAGGGCAACTGTAACCTAACTTTTGTTGCATCAATTACACAGTGCCATTGGGGAAAAAAATCACTTTTCCTAACACACACACACACACACACACACACACACACACACACATGCATACATCAGCCTCCCCACCAAGAAAAAACTGCAGTTAGGAATGCCTGATTAAGAAAGTTTGAAGACCACTGACTTAGAAGACTTTCCTCAAGAGTTATTATAACTGAAAATTTACCAGCCAATGGGCAACCTGATGATATATCTCTACAAATTTACCTATGTTGGCAGATACAGGCAATTGCTGTGTCCAAGCCTAAGCTTTTCCCACACAGCAGGACCTTGCCAGCATATGTGTTCTGCTATCACCCCCTGGAGAAGCCAGGCTCACTTCCATAAGGCATCATAACAGGACTGAGTGGAGGATGAGGGCCTTTATGCTTTTAAAATGAGTTAAACAGATGTGCTCTTCCTACAGATAATCTTAAATATCTTAAAGCTTCAATTATGGCTGATAATGGCTGATAATTAGTAATTATTACAGAAGGATCCTGGCTTTAAAACAGCATTCATCCCTGAGATCTTTAAATGGGATCTCTATTAGAGGTATTATAGATCATGAATTTCTTAACTCAACATCTTGTAATCAAAGAACCAAAAATAAACTGCTATAAGATATGATGTGAGATTAATGCATTCTAAAGACTGACCAGCTCTCAAACAGTCTTAATCTGGCACCCAGAGAGGTGCCATGTCTGTATCTCAAAAGTGGTCATCTCCCTCAGGTATGGGTGATCTCAGAAGGTAACTGATTTCTTCTCCACCCCCACTCTCACCCCGCAGGAGTCAAGAGGAGTCTAGACAAACACAGAGATGCTACAGGGGGCATTCTCAGACCACCACAGGTTGGATTCCATGGCCACTGAAATGTCCTCTGATCTTAGGATTCTGAGACTCCATAGAAAATATCAGAACCACTTCTGAAAAATAAATCCTGAAAATTAGCTTCATTTTTCTTTTTTGGTAAAGGTATAAGCTTTTCATATGAATATTATTCTTCTCCCAATTGAAGGGACTTAGAGACTTTGACCAGTGCAGACAGTCAGACTCTCTTTCAACTACAGATCACAAACATGGAGTCTGGTAACTTCAAGAAAAATATAAGACCTATCAAGGTCTCACATGCTGTGCATCTGTGGACTAGAACAAAAGTGTGTGCCTCAAGGGAAATCACAGGAGGATTGAACTCCTTGCAGGATGAGGGACTGAAGCTAGGGTACATTTACATCACTGAGTAGGTAAACACCAGATGCAGAAATGAAATCAAATTGTTAGTGAAGCCAGAGTAAGTCTATATCCACAAAAGCGTTTGATAAGAAGATACAATCTCCCCAAACAAGTCCTGGTTACCTTGGAGGCACCTTCTGACACCTGTTCAGGAAAAACTGAGTGACAATAGCTGGCAAGCAACTAACTCATTTGGTCTTCAGATTTTTTTGATTTTGCCTCTCTTACTAAAAATAAAATTGAGCAAGCTACTCCCAATACATATACTACTATATAAACAATTATAACCATTTTAAAACATAAAAGTAGACAGGATGAGATAAAAATGAAGCAATGTTAGAGTCAATAGGAAGTCACTGGAAAGGGGAGGGAAATGGTTAGACCTATGTTTTAGGAAAGGAAAAATCATTTTGGCAACTGTATGGAGGCTGTAGTGGAGAAAGCAAAGGCCCAGATTAGAGAGACAAACTGGACGATTATTACAATGGTCCAGGGAAAAGGACTGATGAAGAACTGAAGTAGGGTAGGGATTGGATGACTGGAGAGAAGAGGTTAGATGTGGAAGAGGTAAAATGGACCAAGTTTGGTAAGTGATTGGTTCTGGGGAATAAAGGGCAGTAAGAAGAAATGGCCCAAGAAGTTAGAAAAATCTGGGCAGCTGGAGGAGTGGTGGTACCCTTGACAGTAATAGGGAGGGAGTGTTGAAAAACAGGAGTGGGAGGAAGAGTTGGAAGAAAAGATAATCACGATTTCAGAGAGGCCTGGACAGACTTGCATGAACTCATGCTGAGTGAAACGAGCAGAACCAGGAGATCGTTATACACAGCAACAACAATATTACATGATGATCAATTCTGATGGACATGGCTCTCTGCAACAAAAAATTGTCTCAAACCAGTTCCAATTGTTCAGTGAAGAAAGCCATATACACCCAGAGAGAGGGATATGAAATGTGGACCACAACATAACATTCTCATGCTCTCTACTGATGTTTGCTTGCATTATGTTTCCTTTCTCTGATGTTCTTTTTTTTTTCTTGTAGATAGGATTTTTCTTGCACAACTTGTCAAGTATTTCAACGTTATTAACATGTAGTGGCCATCTAGGGGAGGGGAGGGGACTGGGGGTAAAATTTGTAACAGAAAGCTTTGTAAAGATCAATGCTGAGGAACTACCCATATATAAGCTATATAAATAAAAAGCTTTAATAAATAAATAAATAAATAAAGACAAATTCCAAGCTGAAAAAAAAAAGATAATCTAAGACATAAAGAGTGATATATATAAGCAAATTAGAAGAACATAGGATAGTTTACCTCTCAGATCTGTTGGCGAGGAAGGAATTTGTAGCCAAAGAAGAACTGGAATTCATTGTTGAGCACAAAATAGATAATTTTGATTATATTAAGTTAAAATGTTTCTGTACAAATAAAACTAATGCAGACAAGATTAGAAGGGAAGCAATAAACTGGGAAAACATTTTTACATTCAAAGATCTTGATAAAGGCCTCATTTCTAAAACAGAGAGAATTGACTCAAATTTATAAGAATTCAAGCCATTCTCCAATTGATAAATGGTCAAAGGATATGAACAATTTTCAGATGAAGAAAATAAAATCATTTCTAATCATATAAAAAGTGCTCTAAATCACTATTGATCAGAGAACTTCAAATTAAGACACCTCTGAGGTACCACGACACACTTCTCAGATTGGCTAAGATGACAGGAAAAAATAATAAAGAATGTTGGAGGGGATGTGGGAAAATTGGGCCACTAATACATTGTTGGTGGAGTTGTGAACTAATCCAGCCTTCCTGGAGAGCAATCTGGAACTATGTCCAAAGGACTATCAAACTGTGCATACCCTTTGATCTAGCAGTGTCCCTACTGGGCCTATATCCCAAAGAGATCTTAAAAAAGGGAAAAGGACGCACATGTGCAAAAATATTTTTAGCAGCCCTTTTTGTAGTAGCTAGAAAGTAGAAACTGAATGGATGCCCATCATATACATGTTATGTATATGAATGTTATGGAATATTATTTTCTATAAGAAATGACCAGCAGGACGATTTCAGAGAGGCCTGGAGAGACTTGCATGAACTGATGCTGAGTGAAATGAGCAGAACCAGGAGATCATTGTACACGGCAACAACAAGACTATACGATGATCAATTCTGTGATTCTTTCCAACAATGAGATAATCCAGACCAGTTCCAATGATATTGTGATGAAGAGAGCCATCTACACCCAGGGAGAGGGTCTGTGGGATCTGAGTGTGGATCACAACATAGCATCTTCATTCTTTTTGTTGTTGTTTGCTTGCATTTTTTTTCTTTCTCATTTTTTCCTTTTTGATTTGATTTTTCTTGGGCAGCAAGATAACTGTATAAACATGCATGCATATATTGCTTTTTAACATATATTTCTACCATGTTTAACATATATTGGATTACTTGCCATCTAGGGGAGGGAATGGGGGGAAGGCAGGGGAAAATTGGAACACAAGATTTTGTAAGGGTTAATGATGAAAAATTATCCATACATATGTTGTGAAAATTTTAAAGCTTTAATAAAAAAAAGAAAATATGATCTAAGGATATCTGAGATCCACATCACAATCCAGCCATGCTGGGTCATGCTTTGTGATTTACTGTTATACCTCCCTCCCCAAAAGGAGAGAAAGGGAGACAGGCATGACTCTTAACTTTTTGTTAACACCTTAAAGCAAAGAAGCTGCTCCTCCAGGAGATAAGATGATGTAGAGTTGGGATGGCATTTTCCCAGTGCTATATATACAGTGGTTAGTTTAAGTAGTAACTTAAAAAGTGAAGGCTAGCTCAAATTGGGAAGGGGGGGGGTTGGAAGATTACATAACAGAGGGAGAAGTGGAATAGTATAGTACTGGAAGAAAGGGTAAGTAGAGTTACAACTCTCTGCATGGGGGGATGTGCCCTATCTTCCCATTCTCCAAAAAGATTGATCACAGAACCTCCTGGAGTAAACATCTCATCTACAACCCCCAATATCTTCACTATTCTACTTTGGAGACTAATGACTTAAGTGGCTTAGAGATGCACCTCAATCAAAGTGTACACAATACGAATACCACATGTGATACACATGGTACACTTAAATAGTATTACAAGTTGGGGGTGACCACTAAGTCAGTTCATGTAGCAAAATGACTGAGAGGTGATCAAGAATGACCACCCAATTAATAAACTGGATCTCCTGGGGCACTCAGTGCTGAAATGAGAGGCAAAGAACATAGTGGGATGAGTCAGTGGTTCAGCTCAATGGATTAAAAATAAATACAGCAATATGATTTTACTATTCAGTAGAATTCTTCAGTCGTGTGATGACAAGCAATGACAGACTGGAAAGTCATGAGAAATATGAAATTGCTTGAAATGATGTATTTACCAAGATGAGTTGTCATGTCTAAGAAATTGTTAAATAGGTGGATACAATTACAAACTTTAAATAGAGAACATAACATTTATACTTCTGTGTTAGTTTACTATTATGATACAGCTATTCATAAAATTACATTCTAAAAACTTGGAATAATAATGTCAACTCGATTTTCTTAACCTCTAGGTCACCTAGTTCTATAAATGGATTTTGAAATAACCAGAGTATATCCACTTAAACTGTATCCATATGTGGATGTCTCTCTTTTGTTTTTAAAATATATGTGACTAGGGGCAGCTAGGTGGCGCAGTGGTTAGAGCACCAGCCCTGAAGTCAGGAGGACCTGAGTTCAAATCTGGTCTCAGACACTTCCTAGCTGTGTGACCCTGGGCAAGTCACTTAACCCCAACTGCCTCAGCAAAAAGCAAAAAAATATATATATATATATATATATGTGGCTGCTGCCATCATCATTATCATGGTGTTGTTTGTTCTGAGAAAAAAACATTTTGTAAGACATAAAGCACTAGGGGCAGCTAGGTGGCACAGTGGATAGAGCACCAGCCCTGAAGTCAAGAAGACTTGAGTTCAAATTCGGCCTCAGACACTTCCTAGTTGTGTGACCCTGGGCAAGTCACTTAACCCCAATTGTCTCAGAAAAAAAAAAGAGACATTAAAGCACTATAGAGATGCATACATATACATGAGACCCATATAATGAAGATAGGAAACTGATATTAATGAATTAGGACAGCACCCAATCAAATTCACAAATACTGAGGGTCTATGTGGCTCAGCAGATAAGAGCTCCAGATCCAGAGTAAGGAAGACCCAGATCTGGCCTCAAACATTTACTAGTTCTGTGACCTTAGGCAAGTCACGTCACCTTGTTTGCCTCAGGTTCCTCATCTATAAAATGAGCTGGAGAAGGAAATGGCCAACCACTCCAGTATCTGCCCAGAAAACATCCAGTGGGGTCACCAAGAGTCAGACGTGACTGAAACCCCTCAACAACAATAAACATGATGTACAAAGCACTGGGCTACAATCACTACCCACCCAAAGCTCCTAATAAATACCTTAAGAAGTCTGTGCATTGGGCTCTTTGTAATCAGATTCTCTTTTGGTATTTTTCACTTGTGAATCTTCAAGAAGTGACTCACATCATATCTTATGAAAAGAACTTCTGGAAGGTGTGTGTGTGTGTGTGTGTGTGTGTGTGCATGTATATATCTATGTAATATGTATATATATATGTATGTATATATATATATGTATATATCTTGTTAATCCTGGGTGCTAATGACATAGGTACCAGCTCTGTGCACACTGGCTCTTCATTATGAGCACAGAATAAAGAACCTTCTAATTCTGTTTCTTTGATATTTTTCATGGCATTTGCTAGCAATGTAGCATTCTTTTCTTTTTAAAAAATTTATGAGAATATGAAAACCATTGACATGGGAAACCGCTATTTCTATGAAAATTTTAACAGCCCATTTCTGACATTTGGAAAAGATAATCTTGCTTCTCTTTGGACCCCTGCTGTGAAAGAGATGTCTTGTTAAATATACAAATGACTGACTCAAGCCAAAAACTCAATGCTGAATACATGCAGGGTGTAATTCAAAAAGATTTTGAGGTAAATTCATAGAATCTCAGGGCTAGGAAGGAGCTCAGGAAGGAGCTAGTCAAGCCTAAACACAAAGAGGAAGTCCCTGTTTGTGTTTGTGTGTTTGTGTTTGTGTGGGAATAGCCCAGCACATAGTCACTGAACCTTTGCTTAAAGGGTTCCAGAGTTAAAGCCTTGACCTGCCAAGTACCTTGTTCCACCTTAGAACTCTTATAAATAGCAATTTTTCCTTTATGATAAATTTGCCTTTTCACAACTTCCAGCCATTGGTTCTATTTCTGTTATGTGGGGCCAAACCAAACAAGTCTAATTCCTTTTCCATGAGACAACACGATACTCTAAATGTGGTCTAACAAGGGAACTACCACAAGAACAAAATATTAACCCTCTCAATCACATCATTTGAACCAGGAGCTTAAAAACACAGTTTAATGTCAGCTGGGGAGTGGGAGGGGGAAAAAAAGCTTGATAATTGGAAAAATAAAATTTAATTCAGAAAGAAAGACAAAGTTGGTGGGAAGAGGCCCCTGGCCAGAGCCCATCTTTGCTTTCGTGTAGGACAGTTTTGTGTTTGACAGTAGAAATGATAATTGAGATATCGCTTAGTGTGAAGAATGCTCTCTTACAGAACCAAAGGGAGAGGTGTTGATCACAGAGAACTGTTGAGCCATCTAAGAAGAACCTTTGCAAAACAGAAAGAAGGTGAGGATGGACTTCTTTCTTAGGAGAACTATTTTAAATGTCACGTTGTGAGGAACTCAGTATGGTGTATTTGGGGAAAGATTGTTTTTTGTGTTTATTGAAGAAAAGACTGAAAGAAAGGACTAATATTAGAGAAATAGTTAAGACTTTAAGAAAGTTTAATTATTATCTATCGCAAGTCAATCACCTACTGACATTTTGAGGATGTGACAGTGACATTAGTCCAAGCCAAAACACTATAAATATCTTTATGTTGATTATCAATTATGTTTTATTAATTATATATCCAAGAATTTTAATATTTAACTAGAGAGAAGAATAATCACCAATGGGAAAAGAGGTTTCTCTGGTTCATTAATTAATAATTAATGAATTGGAGTATGGTACAGCCTCAAGTTAATTAACTTTGCATCTGCTGCCCTGCCTGGTTTTAACTCCATGGAATAAGATGATGCCCCTTCCCAGACAGGACAGTCATAATTTAGAAAGCTACCACTTAAGCCTTGATTGATTCCTGCCTCCTACAGGCCTCCTCTGCCCTCTCATTGGAGAGCTGGAGGGTGGAATACCAAATTCTTCCCAAAGCCTTCCTAGATTCAACTTATTCTATTTTGCATTTGCAGCCCAGTCTGGTTTTAACTCCACAGAACAAGATGCCCCTGGTCTGGGAACCTCCTGGTGTCACCTCCCCCCTGCCTTCCTGCCTCCTTTTGTACATTGTCTCCCCTTTAGATTATAAATTCCGTGAGGGCAAGAACTGTCTTTTTATCGCTTGTAACTCTAGTATTTAATACAGAGCCTGGCATATAGTAGGTGCTTAATATTGCAGTGGCCAATGGAAACATACCATAAATTAATTAATGAAAAAGTCCTTGCTTTCTTTTTATACATTTTGTGTGTGGGTATAGCATGTTTTTGTTTGTTTTACAATCTGTATTGGTTCCCTGTGCATCCACAGAAGTCTCCTTAGATAATATTCCTTTTTTTCTTCCTCCAGAGAGTTATTTTCCTTTCTACCTTCAAATTTCCCTCTTAAGAATGAATGCCCTATTGCTTCTAGGCTGATTTCTCCAGCAGAATTTTTGTCCAGGGGGTCCCATTTATCCTTTCTAAGAACCCTATAAAATCTGCTATCCTGAAATCTGAGATATAGATAGATAGATAGATAGATAGATAGATAGATAGATAGATAGATAAATAGATAGATAGATAGATAGATAGATAGATAGATAGATGGATGGATAGATGTGTATATCTAGCTTTTCTTTTCTTGATAACAAATCTTAAGAGGGAATCCTCACATTTTCCATCATTACCTCTCCAGTCTCCAGTTCTCTCTGTTGGTAAAAATTGGCTACAGTAGGAAGTTTCCTTTACTGTTTACTCCATTTTTTTAAAAGTATGAGCTTATTAAACTAATAAAGAAATTTTTTATTGCTCCACTTGGGACAGAAAAACAACTCTGGTAGATGTCAAGGCATTTGAAATTGCCCATCACTTCCATAGCACACCTCCATGCTCAGCCATGTGATCTGTTTTCAAATCCCATAGTTCTTCTTCTCTCCCTCCAAGTAGCCTGCAATAGACTCCAATGAAAATATTGCTTCTGTTTCTGCCCACATTCCTCTTCATCCAAATACTTTAAACATGGTTTAATCCAGTTCTTGGATTTCCTCACATGAACCCATCTTCTTAACAGACAATGTTACCCTGTTCCCTTCAAACTCTCCTGCCTTTCATACACACAATTCTCATCTATTATACCCCTTTTAAACAACATATACTCTTTTCAGAGTTATATTTTCATATGAATCTTGTCACATCACGTCCCTTGAATACCTACGTGGTCCAGCTAGTTTGCTCTGTGCACATCTAGCGCATCTTGCTTAAAACCCACACTTTGTACCGTGTTTGTGCAGATGCGTGAAGCCACGGGTTGCACTGCTAGCTCTTTCCATGGAGTTATTTCTCCCATGAATCTGTGGGTGTTTCTACTAATATTCTTCAAATGCTGTAGCTTTTCTATGTCATATCTATCTTAGGTGGGCATCTATAAGTGGGCAGTTTTCTCCCTTTCCCAACTCTTTTAGTTTAGAACCCTTTTGATCAGATTTCAGACACTCTGGGCAAATTACCTTGTCAGGTATACTCTGTCCCTATTCAAAAGTTGGGTTCTGCCATCTTGATCAGATTGAATACAAGCCTATTTAGCCCACTAGATTTAGCTAATCCCAGGCCATTCTTCATATTCCCATTCTAAACACTAGATTTTCTACTTCTTGCTCTGGACACAATAATCAAATCAGCGGAAGGAATGAAAGAAACAAACATTTATTAAGCACCTTCTACATGCCCAGCACTGCGCTAAGCATTTCACAAATATTATCTCACTTGATCTTCACAACAACTCTGGAAAGTAAGTGATATTATATCCATTTTACAGATGAGAAAAGCAAAGCAGACAGACTTGCCCAAGATCACATAGCTAGTCAGTTCTTGAGGCTGGATCTGAAGTCAGCTCTTCCTGAGTCCATGTTCAGTGCTCCAGCCACTGAACCAGCTATTGCTTCTAGAGAAGGTGTGTGAATTGACCACCCTAGAGATCCGCTCATAATCTCTGAAACTCCCCTGGACAAACTCCCTTCCTGGCCATCTTCCCCCCTCCCCTTCATTTGTGCTATCTTTCCCTTTTAGGATTTAAGTTCCTTGAGAGGAGGAAGTGTCTCACTTTTTGTTCTCATTCCCACACAATTCCTAACACACATGATTTTTCACCCATTTGTTCCATTTAAGCTACAATCCAGAAACCTAAGCCTCGTTCTCAGATATCACCTTCTAACCAACTGTTCAGATTCTTTTCCAAAGCCCTTGCCCTGATCACCAACAGTGATTGCAGTCTGAAGTTTCCTGCCCAAGATTTTGTGATCTTTAAAAATGCTTTGTAGCAGTACCATTTGTGCCCACATGAATAACCAGAAGTAGAGAGTGGTCAGTTAACTAGTTTGACAATTCTTGAGAGGCCACATAAACATCCCGGGAAGCCAGCAGATCTCTCTATTATTGTTTCAACAAAGAACTGTTCCAGAACCTCTCAGCAGGGACTCATCAACCACTACCCTGAGTCTCTTCCAATCTCCAACCATTACTGTAAGGACTTCACTTTGGAGCATCTGTGGATCGATCCTTATCAGCATTCCTTGGAGAATCAACAACAACTTTTTTCCTCCAAGGGCACAGCTTTTCCCCACTGCCCTCCCTCTACTCCCCAATGAGAAGAGTCTCCTATCTGTCTCTTGGCTCCAAATGTTCAGTGGCTCTTGGTTGTATTTTGCAATCGCCTCATCTCCTAGTCAAGGTCAGGAATCCACTTTGCCTCTTCTGATCCTTCTTTGTTTTAGCCCTGAATCTCCTGATTCCTTTAAATGTGTACTTCAAGAACACTTTATGTTCCTTGGAAACTTGGAAAGTAGAAAAGGATTCCCTGAGTCCCTTTACCTTTTCTTTTCTAAGAGGGAGATCATACCCCATTTTAGAGGTCATTTGGTCATGGAAGAAATATAAACATTACCTACTCTATGCAGGTTGCCGCAAAATTCACCACTCTCCCTGAAAGTGGGAGCCTTTGGTCCTTTGTGGTCCTTGTTAGCAGATTCCTAGGAGAACATTTATGTCAAATTTCCTATGAAATTTTTCCTTTTTTCTCTTTTAAAAATTGTAATGTAAATTTCTTTTTAGTTCCAAATTCTCTCCCTCCCTTCTCCCTTTCCCTTCCCCATTGAAAAATCCAATACAAAAATTTATCTTCTGGAGATTTTCAACTATGGGAATTCTGTCCCTGTCCTCACTTCATTAACAGCCTGACAACCAAACCAAGTTTTTCTCTTGTTTAACTAAGTAATCATTTGCCTTGTATTATCAGTATATTCCTCCCATCAGCTAGAACCCTTCTTTTCCTCTATCTCAAACTCTCCTCTTTTCTCCTCCCCTTTTTCTTCTTCTCTTCCTTCAATTTTTCAAATCCTTCAACATTTCCCTTACCCAGAGTCAGTTTTCCCCTTCCTTCACAAACTCAAACCTTCCCAGCCTCCTTCACAATTCCATTTCCTTCTTCAGCTTAAGTTTTTCTGCTCATTCTTCTTTCCTAGGCTCCATGATGTCCTCTCTCACATTTCTAACTTTCCTTTATTGTTAAATGCTGTTTGTCAAATTCAGAATAATAAAAAATAAAATTAATTTAAATTCTTTTTATGATTCAACAATTTATTTCATTATAGTTTTGTTTCTTCTAAAAGAAATGACAAAAAATGAAGTACTTTAATGCAAGAAAGCCTTGGAAAACAGAACATCAATGAGGGTGTATTTCACCAGGGTACCTGTTGCCCATTTGGAAGAGGAGAGTAATTAGTTTTGTCCTCATGCTTTTCTCCTTATCCCTCCATTTTTCTTTTAGCAATAAACTCCATCTATAATTCATTTCCCACTCCCAAGCCTATGTAGAAAAGGGAGAGTGCAGAAGACAGCAGGGAAGGGTGTTTTCGGAGGAAGGTACAGAAATGTTATATCTTCATTTCAGAATCCAGCCTTTGGAATCTTTTTCTGAAGTTTTTCTCTTAGCCCTAAAGCAATTGTACTTTTCTTTTTCTTAAACTGCTCCAAGGATTTTACTGTTAAATACTGTAACTAATTCAAGTTCCAAAGTGTCATTTCCTGAGGCTCTCCTCCCCCAACAGAACAATGCCCTATGTGCAGATAAAAAAATAAACTGAAATATGTAACCCTACATAAGCTCTGAACTTACTAGTGCTCACTTACTCATTCTAACACTGAATACCTACCTATTATGTGCCAGATACTAATCTCTCTAACTTAAAGCACAATTCTTCCTTGGAATGGGATTAAGGAGGCCAGGAAAGGTTTTAATTATAAACTAGCACACTTTCTTCCACACTAAAACATACTCAATATAGCTACAAAGACACAAAAAATACCAAGATGAGCAAAATTATATCACTACAAGAATCTTTCTTCTAAAGACACTGAAACAAATTCTATAAGAAGCATGCAAAGTTTTACATGAACTGATTGCAAAGTTAAGTTAGAAGAACCAGAAAAACATTCTAAAGGACTACAACAACATAAATAAATGGAAAGAACTGCTACATGGTATCAACTTGTATCAATTATTGATACAAAAATTATTGAGGTTGGGAGAACATATTTCCTTCTCTTTGCAGAGATGGGGGACAATGGGTGAGGAATGCTGAATATATTATTAGATTTGGTGATGAATTGGTTTGTTTTGCTAAATTGTCTTTTTTCTCCTCTTCCTTTTTTATTTGTTAAAAGGAATGGTTCTTTAGGTTTGGAGGAATGGATATTTTGGGAAATGAAAGTGGATATAAAAAACAAAGGACTCATCAATATTTTAAAACTAAATGTAGTCAAAATTCTTTAAAAACAAACTCTAGAAGACATGGTAATTATTTTGCCAGAATTTTGTTTAAATTTATTGATAGAAATCACATTCTCAGCCTACAGCATGCAGCCAGAAACAATGCTGATAGCCAGCCTTCTGCTTCTCTTGCTTGACCACCATACTTAGAGCTCAGATTCATAGTGAAAGGGATCTTAGAAATCACCAGTCCCCTCATTTCATGCTTAAGAAAAACAAGTTCCAGAAAGATGAAGCGCTTTGCACAGTCACATGGCTGGCAGAACCTCGACATGAACTCATGCTTTCTTACAAGTCCAGTACTGCCTTTTGGGGGGGCATGAGATTTCAATGGCCAGAGTGTTAAAGGAAAAAGGGGAAAGGAGAATTCAATGGTAATTGCTTCTTGGAGATATGACAAAAGGAGAATAAATAATTCAGCTGTAGCACAGAGCAACTGCCTCTCTCCCTTTTACCAAGCAAAGGCATGCTGTCTCTCCCATTATAGTGTGGGCTCCTTGAGAGAACAAACTGAGTTTCATTTCTTTTCTTTTCTTTTTTGGCCCTTCTTTGTAACTCCAGAGCTTAGCACTGCACCAGGCATACAGTAAATACTTGATAAATGCTAATTGGCAGATTAAAAAATAAAGTAAAGTTTTTTCACTGTGTAGAGTTAACTATCAAGCGCCTAAAGACCAGAGAAAGCAGAGTCGTACAGGATTATTTAATGTATAAAATTTTATCACTAAAGCAATGGCAGAATTTTTTTTCTACAGAGTATCTGGAGACATGAGTATAGTTTTTAGCTTTGTTATACAGACAGCTTCAAGTAACAGTATCCATTGCAATGATGGTTGTTTTGAAGTTTACAGTGTTTTCTTGCCTCATCATGATCCTGTGTAGTGAGTAGTAGAAGCTTCATTATGCTCATTTTACAGATGAAGAAACAAGTATAGAGAGGTGAAAGCACATGCTTGTAGCACACAGTTAGTAAAGAGCAGAACTGAAATCTGTCTTGCTCCTCAGATCGGATCTGAGTCTGATCCTCTTTGCCTGGATCCCTGCAGATCCAGGGTATCTAGTCTAACTCCTTCATCAGGAACCTGTAGTCCAGAGAGGTGAAGGGATTTGAACACATTCATACAGGCATTAAGTAGCAAAGGCAGAGGAGGTTTGTGGTTAAGAGAAAAACACTTAAACAACTAAAAAGTACTATGGAAGTATAGATGGTTTTTTTTCATTCACTAATGTTTGCCCATTTAAAAGAAAACCTTCCCTAACAACACTCACAAATCTGAGTGAATTTGCCACCTCCTACAGGAAATCTCCTTTCCAGTTGCTAGTTTGGTACCTTCAAAAACTGCTTTATATCTACTTTGTATGCATTTTGTGTTTAATTTTCCTTCCTAATTTCGGAAAGGACAGGAACAATTTGGATTTTGTGGGGTTTTAACTTTTGGATTTTTTTATCTGAAGCAGCTATCATATAAATACTTAATAAATGCTTTGTTGTTTCTGTTGTATATGCATTGGATGCAGGCCTCTACAACCAAAAAGAAGAAGGGAACGGTCACTAGAGTGGCTGATGAATATCCATGAGGACAGGCCCAAAAGAATTCTACTAACCCCCAGCTTTAGATTTATTTGAACTCCCCATAATCAGAGTGTTCCCAAAAGGATGAGGATTTGCTCATCTGACATTGGGAGTGTTCAGTTTTCTCATTATAAAATCTTACAGGCCCCTGATATTTCTGGACCTACAGAGAATTTAAGCCAACCTGGCTGCCTTAGATTTAACCACATACATATTTAGTTTCACTTCTTTGAATGAAGCCATGTAAGGCCCAAGGATGCCAGAGTATGAGGTATACATGTCTTCTTTGATATGTACAACTACATGGTTTGTATACTATTCAATAAACCCTCTTGTAAGCTCAAGGCAGGTCTGGCTTTGTCTATGGGGCCTTGAAATCCCACACCTAATATATCTACATGACATTGAGCAATTCTACTTGTCCTTACTAACCCTTGACACTACTAAGTGTGAAAACTCTTCTCCACTGACAAATTACCAAGTGCCACACTTCCTTTTGATTCAACTATTCTGTTTTTAACTTCTGAAAAAATCAACTTTTTCCTTTCTCAAAGTCACAGAGCAACCCATAGTAAATTAAGACCCCTTCTCTGGCAGCTCTCAAATCTAAATCTCATCTCCACAAGCCAAGATATTAAATTGCAAAATGGAAGACAGAGCCAGCACTGGATAGGCTAAAAGGGACAGTGCTGAATAATTATTCTGCAAAGGATGATTTTTTAAATAATGCAGCAGCTAAAAGCCTTATTCTATCTTTCTATGCCTAAAGAACTTTTCAAATTTGGGTCCCCAGACCATGCACACCAAATTTTGAAATTAAAACTTAAAGAAAACAGTACTGGTGAATTCTTTTACTTTTTTTGTAATAAAGCCAGGGAGAAAGGGAAAGAGGGAGAGAGAAAGAGAGAGACAGAGACGGAGAGAGAGAGAGAGAGAGAAAGACAGAGAGATCGAGAGAGAAAAAAGGAGATTTAAGCTGATACCCAGAGTCTCTACCCTCTACCTTACATGTCTGCTCTTCTGTAGATAGTAGCATGTGAGAAAACTAATAAATCATGCTGGGGAGTCAGAGACTTCAGGAATTCAAAATAAGATAGGAATTTTTTTTCTCCTTTCAGAGAACTTGTTAAGATAACAGCCCAAATCTGGAATGCTAACTTTGGCTGCTCTTGCAAAGGGGAAAAAATGTTTAAAGGCCATTCTTTGGGTCTAAAGTATAATACTTTTTGCGCTTTACCAGTGATGTTTCCCTTACTATGCATATAAGAGTACACACATACATACACACACACACACACACACATACCAATCAATATGAGTTTTTTTAAGAGTGGGAGGGGAATCTGAATCTGTGATTTCATTGCTATGAGAATCACCTAGTGTGGAAATTCCTCCCACTGATGTAAATGAGAGTAATTTATCAGCAACGTATTGTCTTAGAACATTGCCCTATGGTCTTAGAGAGATTAAATGCCCAATCAGTACATGTCAGAGGTAGACTTGGACCCTAGCTCTTCCCAGGCCCAATGCTAAGTCCCTTTACCTACTAGCCAAACTGCTACTCAACAACAAATAATCTCCAATTAGGAGAATTAAAATGCTTTGCTTTGAGAGCTTCCTAAGCGTGGGAAGCAGTTTACAAACCCTTTAAAATCCAAATGTAGCTTTCCTACAATGTCTTACATTCTACTTGTGGTCAAATGCTCTCAAGAGTAGCATTTCAAAGATGAGAACAATCAGGATATTACTGATGAGATTGGGTTAGAAGGTTAGTCGGAAGTTGTTTGAAGAAAGTCTTGTGGGAAAGGTAGGGAATAGCTAGATGATAGAACAAGGAAACAGGAACTCAGTTTCTAATTTTAATAGAAGGGGGCAGAAAAAGTCGTTCAAAGCTAAAAGAAAAAGAAATACAGGCTCTCTAAGGCTTTTCTCAGAGTTGATATTCTGAAAACAGTAAAGGAGGGAGGGAGGGTTGCTGAGAGTATAAAAGGATCCGGGTGACTTTGGGTCATGTTTCAACCAGGGAAAGGCTTCAAGATCTACAGCTGGAAATCCCTTTCTCAGAAAGACAATGTAATAATATCCTGAGAGGAGCATCATGGAAAGAACTAGAAGAGTTTGAAAGGGTGGAACAAGTGAAATTCAAAAAACTGAATTTCCTAGAGGAGGGGGTTTATTCAAAAGAGCTCAGCAGTGAGGGTTTCTGGGACAATGGAAGTATCTGATGAGTTTGGCTGAGGATCCATTTAGTGGTAGATGGCAAGGAGCTAGGAAACATAATGTATTTCTTAAAAGCAAACTAATCTTCCCTCCTACCCTCTTCTTTTGTAAAGAAATAAGACAATTAAAACTTTTAATATAGAAGCTAGCCAAACAAAATCACTTAAACTTAGAAAAGAAAACTGCATTTGGAATTCACTTGCTCCAAGTAAGATCTGATTTCATTTTAGATAATTACATGGTGATGATTCCGTCAGCATGTACCATTTGTGTTTGAGGTTGCATAATACATGTTCTAGGAGGAATGGCAATAATCACTAACATCCACACATAGAGAAATCACCCAAAAATACAAAAGCTTTTTGTAGGGATTTGGTTCTCTCCATATTCAGAATAAAATTTTAACATCCTACATAAATGGCACCACTTCTGGTAAAATGTAACTATTCATTTCCTAAGTGACAAATTAACCCACTCTTAACAAAAAAAATAATAATAACCACCTTAGGAACGAAGAGTGATTTGAAGATCCATGTCACAAAAACAAAGGAATTACTTCTTTGAAATCTTCCTCATGCACAGAGCACTGAGGACAAAATGTTCACTGAGCTAGAACTAATGACAAGGAGTAATGAGCGTTCTAGATGCTTTGATTAATGGTTCACCTGGAGGGAATAACAAATATGAGTGCCATGACTCTCTTGTCACATTTTTGGCTGCAGCAATTTACACCTATCCTGTCCTGTCTTTTGGTCAGCATTTGGTGAAAATAGGCATTAAGAAAAGTCTTATTCACTGGCCCAGCTGTAGGAACTCAGTTGATTCTCATGGTAACTTGTCATTTTCACTTTCTGTCATGATCCAAACTCTATCCATCCCAACTATCAAGTATAGCCAACTGCTAAGACTAAGCCAGCAGTGATAAAGTCAAGAATTATAGACTGTTAGTGCTGGACAGGACTTTTGGCACCATATGGTACAATCATCTCATTTTGGAGAGAAGGAAACTTAATGGCCAGAGAGAAGAGAGACATGTCCAATGTTATACAACTAGGGAGAGGCAGGACCTGGACCGGAACCCTGATGTCCTGACTCCCAGGGCAAAGAAATGTATATCACTGGTTTCTTTTGGTAAGTTTCCTACAAAAGCCCTTGGTGTAAAATAGACATTAAAGTATATATGACTCACTGGTCCAGTTGCAATGGTTCATAGATTCCTGATTTCTCTACTACAGCACAGGAAGTGTCAGGTCAAGAAATCAGCATCTTTAAATTTATGATTTCTGTACAGTTACTAACTAGTCTAAGGGATTATGGAACCTACTTCTGTGGTACATAGTTACTCAGGTAGAAACTGCAATTTCATAACATGTGTTCTTGAAAAGTAAACCATCTTTGAATTTTGACATCATCAAGCATTTATTAAGCACTTGCTACCAATAAGGAATGAGGAAGCACTTACATGTGCTAAGGCCTATGCTAATCAATGGAGATACAAAAGTGAAAACAAAGTCCCTGTCCCCAGGGAGCTAATATTAATAGCAGAGACAAGCCCATGTAGATACATACAAAATACATACATGGCAACCTTAGATGGAAAGGTGGGAAACATTAAAGAAGATCTAATCCAGGTTCCTTATTTCACCAATAAAGAAAATGAGCCCAAATATGTTAAAAGACTTGCTCAAGTTAATACAAAACCAATGTTCTTATGATACCACATTGACTCTAACTTGTCCAAGAGGACAGACCTAGGTAATGGTGAGTGGGGGGATTTAAATTCAGGCCTCCAGACCCCCACACCAACATTGAGTTGTTCTTAATACTTTTGTTTGTTGGATATATCCCCTTTTTATTGCAAATAACATCCCTCTAAGACTTACATGAACTGATACTGAGTGAAATGAGCAGAACCAGATCATTATACACGGCAACAACAAGACTATATAATGAGCAATTCTGATGGACGTGACTCTCTTCAACAATGAATTGAGGCCAGTTCCAATGGTCTCGTGATGGAGAGAGCCATCTGCATCCAGAGAGAGGATTGTGGGATCTGAGTGTGGATCACAACATAGCATTTTCACTCTTTTTGTTGTCATTTGCTTGCATTTTATTTTCTTTCTCATTTTTTCCTTTTTGATCTGATCTTTCTTGTGCAGCACGATATTTGGGGAAATATGTATAGAAGAATTGCACATGTTTAACATATATTGGATTACTTACCCATCTAGGGGAGGAGGTAGGGAGAAGGGAAGAAACAATTTTAGAACACATTTTATAAGGGTGAATGTTGAAAATTATCCATGCTTAAAAAAAATGTGCCCCAGATTAGTGAGCTGGGTTTCCATACATCTTCAAAGAGTGGAAGAGGGAGAGGGAAGTAAATTCCTTGTCTGGCTCTCAGGAGCCAAGTCGGGTAGGATGCAAGGAAGGTGCTCAGGACCACAGGGATGGGGGGGGGAATCTTGACAGACAGACACTTTACATATTTTGGATGCTTTGAGAACAAGAGAAGTAGGAGAGCAATCAAGCACCTCACAAAAAAGAGCACAAGAATCAGACCTCCTCTGGAGGTCTTAGCCACCTTTGCTTCAGCTTGGGGAGACTACTTTTAGATATCTCTCTCAGGATGTTTCTTAAATTTACTTTTAATTTCTTCCCCAGTAGCCTGCTTCTTCATTCTATCCTCCCCAACTCCTTCAATGAGCCCCTTTACAGCAACTTCTCCTTCCTCAGAACTCCTATAACTCTTCTTTGTCTATACCTCTCATTTATTATTTAATCATATATTGCCCTATAGCATCTCTTCTACTGTTGTCTTGTATGAATTTTTTTTTGCTGTGGTGGTTGTTCAGTCATTTCAGTCTGTCTGACACTCTGTGACCCCATTTGGGGTTTTCTTGCCATTTCCTTCTCCAGCTCATTTTACAGATGGGGAAACTGAGGCCCACAGGGCTAAGTGATTTGCTCAGGTTCACACAGCTAGTAAGTATCTGAGACCATATTTGAACACAGGAAGATGAGTCTTGTGATTCTAGGCCTGTTCCTCCCTGTGATGACTGGAAGCTCCCCAAAAGCAGAGGCATATCTAATGTCTTTGTGTTCCCCACATTGACAAACAGAGAAAGGTTCATTATGACTATGTCCTCAACCTTATGATTCCAATGTAACAAAAGCTGGATCACTTTCTATCATTTTCAGTACATTAGGGCTTTTCTTTTTGTCTTTTCATAGCAGGTGTTAACAAGGAGAACCAAGACCTGTTTGAAGCTGGGCCTTTGTTGATCTGAGCCAAAGTACAAAGAGTTCTAGGGAGTTCAAGTCAGTCACCTTTTGTTTTTACCCTTGGAACAAAAAAAAAAGAGAAAAAAAAGTGGAGGAAGGGAGGACTGGTACACTGTGATAAACATATCTACAAGGCATGCCAGAAATTTCACTATTAATAGGACTTTCCAGCCAGCCAGATCAAACCCATTGCCAGAAGAAAAAGCACTGAAGAGTTTACTTATATTACTCTATTAAATGCTACAAGTATATCTTTAAGAGGAAAAAGATTATTAGATAAAAACATCATTGATCCAAAGGTAGGAAAAAGTAAGCCACTTATAAATTTAGGTATAATATTTATAAAATTACATTTTTATGTATCAAATTACAAATTATCTAACCATTTCACACCAATGGACCCAAAAGGGCTTTGTTTTTGTTTTAGCTCTGCTTTTTAGCTTTTTTGCTTCTGGCTTTGCATCATTAAAAATCTATGTCTTCGAGGCAGCTAGGTGACACAGTGGATAGAGCACCAGCCCTGAAGTCAGGAGGACCTGAGTTCAAATCTGATCTCAGACACTTAACATTCCCTAGCTGTGTGACCCTGGGCAAGTCACTTAACCTCAACTGCCTCAGCAAAAAGCAAAAAAAAAAAAAAACAAAAACAAAAACAAAAACCTATGTCTTCAACAACATAGACAATAACCCAAAAGACCCCAAATGGAGACAGGAAGGCCTATTAGAAGCTTATTGTAACAGTCTGGGCAGGTAGAAATAAATGACTGTAATAGTATGGTTGCAGTGGGAATAAAGAAGATAAATGTGAAAGATGTAGATGTTAAATGTTAAAATCACATGAGACTTGGTGATTTGTTGGCTAAGAAGTAAGAAAGAAGGAATACTCAAAGATAACATCAGGGGGAAAAAAAGAGAACGAAAGAAGAAAAAGGAAGAAAGAGAAGAAAGATTCACACATTCAAAACATTGTTTTTTCTCTTTGACATTATGTTAATAGTAGTGCCATAACAGAAGTGAAGTCAAAATGAGCAGGTCTCCAGAGAAGTAATATGATAATAAAACATTGTCAGCCACAGGAACAAGCCACAGGCCAAGTCAAGGAAGGAAGGAAGGAAGGAAGGAAAGAAACTCGACATCGAGAAGTTCTTTCTAATGCCAGGTGATTCACCAGGTCACTGAGAGGAAGTCATTTCATGCCTGCCCCTTAGTTCCTCTTATCTGCTAAAATGAATTTGGGGAGTGAGGTAGGAGCAAACTGGAGGTCAGGGAAGAGGACAGAAGAAAAGGCTGGGAGAAGTTGCTGCAGGAAATGAGATTAGGATTTGGGAAGCATAGAGTAGATAAACTGTTGAGCAAAACAAAGGACTAGCAAAAATTTGCCATAAGCCATGAGCTATGTCCAGGAATCCTGGAACAAGAGTGGGGAAATCAGATAATGGGGCTAAGAGCTCACAGGTAAGAATTTACAGGTCATCAAAGAACAGAGAGGGACAAAAGATCGAGGGGAGAAGCTAATGAAACACTAAAGGAGCAGTTCATGGGCGAAAAGCAAATGGACAGGAGGACAGGGATGGGACAAAAAGCTAGAGTTCACACTAGAGGCAAAAAGTGGATTTACTGGAAGTGAGCCAAAAGGAAAGAAGTCAGAGAAGAAAAGGCTATGGTCAGAGAGCAGCATTTCTACGTTTCAAGAGATAGCCTCTAATGTCTCTAATGTCTTATCGATGAGATAAGATACTGGGATCTAAAATGTGACCTAGGCAGCATGTGAATAAAGCAGGATAGAAAAAGAAGGTCATTTTGAATTGAGAAACTCAAACTTTTGTTTGGTTGGCAGAGGTGTCATAAATATGAACATCACAATTCTTAATAGAGGCTTGTGATAGGGGAAAGAGAGCAATCTAGAGAAAAACCATGAGCCAGTCATTGGGAAAGTTGGGTACCTGAAGGCTGGAAGCTCAGTAACTCCAGTACAGAGATGGCCACATAAATGGACTGCATGAACCTCAAAGAGGAAGAGGGTAGGGAGAGAGACAAATTGATTGAAAGTAGAAGTGGGGAACAAGAAGTATGGTCACCTCTTCTCTTGGCCAAGAGTGTCACTGGTGTCAAAAAAAACTACATAATGATATTATCTGTGATTAAAAAAAAGTATGGTCACCTCTTCTCTTGGCCAAGAGTATCACTGGTGTCAATGAAAGTGACAAGGATTATTAGTCCAAAAGGTCAAGGATACAGGTGAGTTTGTGGATGGAACATACTTGCTAGCTAGCACATGGTGAGAATCCAGACCTTCATTCTCAAAAAGTAGTTTGACTACCTGGTTAAAGACCATGAAGAAAATCCTACTGGTCAGTTTTTTTCCAAATAAATATTTATTAATATCAAAGAAAAATTATAAGAAGTATATAGAAGAATGAGCTTCCAGCAGTCTTCCTAGAAATGGGCTAAAATGAATTACTTTTATTTATAGAGCCAATCAGCCAAAGCTGGCCTGCCTCAGTATCTCTAGATTGTTTTACCTAGTAAAAGATACAAGCAAATCTAGAAAGTAAAACCTAATACAAGGACTGAAATGAGGAATAGGGCTTCAAATATCCTCTTTGTATGTAGTTTTTCTAATCTTAGGAAATAATAATTTTTACTGTTCATTCAAATAACAAGTCTTTTCTATTCCTTATATTCTTTTTTTCAAAGAGAAAATTTGAGTCCTTCCCCTCCCATAATGCTTCATCAGGGTTCTCTCTTTAAAGTTGCATAGGTTAACTCCTAGATCAGTTAAACAGCACAGTACCTCCTCCTCAACCTCACATTTGTTTAAAGGATAAAAGCCCTGGCTTCTTCAGGGTACATGCCCAGCATCTGTCTTCGGTTCTACATTTTATTTCTGGGCATAGTACATGAGTTTAAACTGACAAAACACTGGGTTTTTCTTCCACTGGCCTTTAAAGAACTGTGGGATTTCTGTTTCTTTCCACTCTGAAATCCACTGAAATGCCATCGATTATAAGGGATGCCCTTAAAAGCAGAAGTACCTAATATCCTAAGAATTAAACTGAGAGACATCCAAGACCTTCTAGTCATTGCCCCACTTCACCCACTCATTCTCACTCTTGGAATTCCCAGAACCAATGGAAGCAATGAAACTATTGCTTTCAAAGCTATTTTCAATCTGGGGCTTTCTGGAGACAGGAGGCTAGGAGCCTGAGCAGGGGACTGGGCTGGAAGGGTAACTCCCCACCAGATTGGAATGAGGGCTTAATGAGAGTCTCTTAGCCACCAGTCTGAGACCAACTTTTATTACCAAAAAGATCCTTTTTTTTTTTTTCTTCACCAACCTGTGTCCCATTTCTCCCATCTCAGCTTCTACCTCCCTCCTACTTTCAGTTTCAACCCCAGCCACAGGAAGCCATAACTCTGAAAATTAAGACAGCAGAACAGATTTTAGTAGAGAATTGAAATCTTTGATCTGTCTGACTACAGGAGAGCTGGGATAGGGAAATAACCAGAGTTAATAATTCCCAGGGTGTGGCTATCACTACTCCCACATTACTGGCTTATTCCTCCACCTCCACTACCACCCAAAAGTTAATAGTAATAATAGTGCAAATAACAAAATCAACAGAGTAAAAACTTTTATACTGTAAATTCAATTATATTGTTTGAAAATCAACAATATCTGTGAAAGAGCTTGCTACACTGGTACTGAATGTATAAATATGAGATAAAGGTCTTGCCTTTAAAGTTTATCTAATTAAAAGAAATAAGAGAAAAATATAGGACAAAGTTCAATTCTTAAATATAAAGTAAAAGGTATTATAAGTAGGGGGATGGGGGAGAAGAAAAGGGAATAAGCATTTATATAGGCCCTACTGTGTGCCAGGTACTATACTTTTCAAATATCATCTCATCTGAGATTCACAGTAGCTCTTCAAGGTAAATGTCATCTTATTTTACAGTTGAGGAAACTGAGGTAAGCAGAGATGAAGTGATTTTCCCCATCAGTAAATGTTTGAGTCTAGTTCTGAGTTTAGGGCTTCCTGAGGCCAGGCCAGAACTCGTTGCACTAGGGTACCCACCTAGATGCTTCCATCACAACCAATATCACCTCCTGCTCCCAGAATTGTAAGGGCCTATTGCCTGACTTCTCCTTGTCAAACTACTTCTCTTCCCTCGAGGTCCGCTTGGATAACTCCCACCCTCCACCTCCTTCATTCCTACTCGTGTGCTGCTGAACAGAACAGAGGAAATCGCACACTCATACTCACTAGGGCCACTAGAAATGTCTGTTGGCTAATGGAAAGGGGATCCACATTTCTTGAAAAAAGGAGCAGTTGAGATTAGCCTTGAAGGGAGTGAGGGATCTTAAGACATCGAGGTCAGGGGAGGGCATGCACAGACAAAGCAGCAGGAGGAGTGATATGTCATCAACCTAGAAAGCCAGGCTAAGAATGACATTCAATGCCAGAGGAGACTGTACTTGGTGCTAAAGGTAATGGGGAGCCACTAAGGTTTCTTGAGCAGAGCAGTGACAGAACAGAGTTGAACTTTGGAAACATCAATTTGGTAGCTAAGTGGAGGACAGGCTGAAGGGGAGAAACCAGATATAAGGGTACTGTAGCAACACAAGCAAAGGGTTTTAAGGGCTAGAACTAGAGTGTAAATTAGACACTCCACTTAAAGGGTCTAAATGGAGAAGAGACAGATTTGAGGGATGCTGGGGAACCAAATCAAGATGTGGTGACTGATTTGGCTACAGTGGTGAGTCAAGAGGTGAAGTTAACAGCAAGGTTCTAAAAGGGGATGAAGAAAAGAAAAGCAGAGATCTTAAACATATGAAAATCACCCAAGTGAATGAAGACCAAATAAAAATCTTGAGTAATCCAATTTAACAATCACACACACACACACACACACACACACACACACACACACACACACAC
>JAJPUD010000465.1:535560-560546 GCA_023553655.1 Myrmecobius fasciatus | reverse complement strand
CACACACACACACACACACACACACACACACACACACACACACACACAATTTTGGTCCTGATGGATTCACAGGAGAATTTTATTAAACTGTTAAAGAAAAATTATTATACAATAGAAATTATTATCAAAAACTGAAAAAGAAAGCACTCTAACAAGTTCCTGATTTCTAAACGAAAGAAGGATTAAACATAGAAGGACATCTTAGATAAAATTCTGTCAAACAGACTACAATTATTCACTTAAGAAATCTTTATTATGGCCAAGTTGGAACCATCCCAAAAATATAGAAATGGCTAAACATTTTTAAAAATCATTAATTAGTCATATTAACCACAAAGGCATCCAAAATCCCACAACTATGTCAACAAATGCAGGGAAATTTGAAAAAATATATAACACATTTTTATGTTTTTCAAAAAAAAAAAAAGGACAACCCTACAAAGTAGAGGCATAGAAAAGTTTTTTAATATCATAAACAGTATCATTGTTGTTCAGTCTTTTTAGCCATGTCCAACTCTTCAAGATCCCATTTGGAGTTTTTTTTGTTGTTGTTGTTTGTTTTATTGGGCAAAGATCACAGAATGGCCTGTTATCCCCTTCATTGAACAGATGAGGAAATTGAGGCAAATAAGGTTAAGTGACTTGCCCAAGATCACATAACTGGTGTCTGAGGCTGCATTTGAATTTAGGAAGATAAGTCTTTCTGATTTCAAGCTGCACTACCTAGCTGCCCGAAAAAGTATCTAGCTAAAACCAAAAACTGGTATCATATGCAATAGAAAAACATTAGAAGCTTTTTTCAATAAATTTGGGAGTAAAACATGGATAACTACTCTCCCCACTCTTTTTTTTTACATAATTCTAGAAGCACTAGCAAGGGTAATAAAACAAAAGAAAGAAATTGAAAGTGTAAAGATATATAAAGAAGCTGATAATATGATGGTTTACTTAGAAAATCCAAAATCCAAAACAATCAGCAAATATATGAATTGAGACAATTAAGAGCTTCAGCAAATTACAGGCTAGGAAATAAACCCACAAACATCAACAGCATTTCCATATAATACCAAAAGGCAATAAATGAAAGGGAAATATCCTTCAAAATACAAAATCCATAAAATACTTGGATATCAATCTACCAAAGCATACAAAAAAAATCCACCAATATGGATTCAGTTACAAAGTGCTTCTAAAAAAAAAAACAAAAAAAAAAACAAAAAAACAAAACAGGACTTCCAATGTCAAGATGGTGGAGTGAAGAAGGAACCCTCTGAAGTCCTCCCAAATTATCCTCCAAACAATTTGAAAATAGCCAAAGTGTCAGGAATTGTCTTTCTCACTCAAATAGGAGGTCAAGGCCCCACCCTCTTACAAACCAGCACCCCCCTAAGCAAGGGAGCAGGGCAGAGCAGCAAGGCTCCCCTCCCCCCCCCATCCTCAGTACAAACCATCAGAGAGGTCTTGCCTCCATTGCTGACCAGTATTGAAACCCCCCTCTAGGGCTGGCCAACATCAGGATCCGACCCCAGGGCCTACCTGCAAAGAGGACATGTTTCCATAGCAACCCAATAGCAGGTCCCCCAGCTTCTTCTCCCTCTTCCCCCAAGGCCAGCAACAAGATCCCTTTCCAGGGTTAGCCATCAGAAACTCTCTGTTACCATAGAAACTTCACAGCAAGACCCCATCCCTGGGGCAGATGAGCAGCTAAACCCCACAACCAGGTGAGACCAATAGTAGCCCCCAGGCTACTCCCCAGTACAAGGAGGAAGGGAAGCCTATTCTCTAGTGAAAGTAAGCAAGAAACCCTGAAGCCTAGTAACAATTAGAGTAAGAATCTGAGCCCCAGCACAAAAAACTTGGGACAATGCAGGACCAGAGCCCAACTCTAACATAAAAATACCAAGTCACAAAAAAAGGCAGAAAATTGAGCAAAATACAAAAAAAGGAACTTGTCTACTGAAAATTACTATGGTGACAGAAAGAATCAAGGCATAAACTCAGAAGAGGACAATGTCAAAATGGCTACATATGAAGCCTCAAAAAAAAAATGTAATTTGGTCTCAGGCCCCAAAAGAATTCCTGGAAAAGCTTAAAAAACAACAAATCAGAGAAGTAGAAGAAAAACTGGGAAAAGAAATAAGAGCAATGCAAGAGAATTATGAAAAGAAGAGTCGATAGCATGGGAAAAGATATGCAAAAATTTACCAAAGAAAATAATTCCCCCCAAAAAATAGATTTGGCCAAATGGAAAAGGAAGCATAAAGCTCACTAAAGAAAACAATTCCTTAAAAATCAGAATTGAACAACTGGAAGCTAATGACTCTATGAAACAACAAGGTATGATAAAACAAAATTTTTAAAGTACAAAATAGAAGAAAATGTGAAATTTCTCATCGGAAAAAACAATTGCCCTAGAAAAGAGATTCAGGAGAGATAATATAAGAATTATCAGACTACCTGAAAGCCATGATAAAGAAGAAAAAGAAAGTCTGGACAACATCTTTCAAGAAATTACCAAAAAAAAAAAAAAAACCAGCCCTGCTATACCGGAAACAAAGGGCAAAATAGAAATTGAAAGAAGCTGATCTCTGACTAAAAGAGATTGCAAAATGAAAACTCCAAAGAACATCATAGTCAAATTCCAAAGCTTACAAATCAAGGAGAAAGTACTTCAAGAAGACAAAAAGAAATAATTCAAATATTGTGGAGCTAAAGTCAGGATTGTACAGGATTACACACCTTCAACATTAAAGAACCAGAGGGCCTAGAATACTGGAAGGCAAAGGAATTAGGATTATAACAAGAACCACTTACCTAGAAAAACTGAATATATTCTTTTTTTTAGGGAAATAGACATTTAAAGAAATAAAAGACTTTCAAGCATTCCTAATTAAACTGAGTAAAAAAAATTTGACTTCCAAATACAAGACTTGAGAGAAACATAAAAGGATTTTTAAAAAAAAGAGAAAATATATGAAATTCAATATTGCATTTTTATATGCAAGATAATATCTTAACTTAAAAACTTTGTTAATATAAGATATGTTAATATAATGTAATATGTGATAATAAAAATATGTTAATATAAGAGCAATCATATATGTACATATACATATGTATATATATATATATATATATATATCCATATAGGATGACTGATGGTATGATACCAAAAAAAATTAAATTACATTAAATTTAAAAAGGGTGAGAAAGAAAATTACACTGGAAGATGGAAGTGAGGGGAATGAATGGGGTAAATTATCTCATATAAAAGAGGCATGAAAGAACTATTATAATAAAAGGGAAAGTGGGGGAGGGGTGGCAGGCAAAGGGAATAACACAGACATTCAGTTGGATGGAGAAATTTGTCTTACCCTATAAGGATGTAAAAAGGGGCAGAGATTATAGAAGGGGGAGGTAAGACTAACAAAAGCGAAATAGACTGGAGAAGGTAGTAATCAGAAATAAAACACTTCTGAGGAGGGAAAGGATTGAGGAGGTAAGTGATAAACAATGGGAAAATAGCAAGGAGTTAGTTATCATAACTATAAATATGAATGGCATAAACTCACCCCATAAAACAGAACTAGATAGCAGAATGGATTGTGTTTTTAATATGAAACACACTTGAAACAGAGATACACACAGGATAAAGGTAGAGGGCTGAAGTAGACATTATGCTTCAGCTGAAGCAAAGAAAGCAGAGGTAGCAAGCATGTTCTCAGATAAAGCAAAAGCAAAAATAGATCTAATTAAAAAGAGATAAGGAATGAAAACTATATCTTCCTGAAAGTACCATAGACAATGAAGTCATATTAATATTAAAAATATATGTATCCAATAATATAGTATTTGAGTAGTTAAATGAGTTACATGAGGAAATAGATAATAAGACTATACTTGTAAGGGACCTCAACTTTTCCTCTCTTAGAGATAGATTATCTAAACTAAAAAATAAATAAGAAAGAAAATGAAGTGAGTAAAATTCTGGAAAAGTTAGGTATGATAGATCTCTAGAGAAAATTGAATGGGAATAAAATGAAATATATCTTTTTCTGAGCAGTATATGGCTCATATAGTACACAAAAACTGACTATGTATTAGAACATAAAAACCTCCCAACCAAATGCAGAAAAGCAGAAATGGTAAATGCATCCTTTTAAGATCATAATGCAAGAAAAATTACATTCAACAATGGACAATGGAAAAAGAAGATAAAAATAATTAGAAATTAAATAATCTAATAATATAAAATAAGTGGGTCAAAGAATAAATAACAGAAATTATAATTTCATTAAAGAAAAGAACAATAATGAGATGACATACCAAAATTTATGAGATACAGCCAAAGCAATTCTTAGGGGAAAATTTCTGTCTCTAATTGCTTACATCAATAAAATAGAGAAATAGCAGATCAACAAATTGGCCATACAATACAAAAACATAGAAAAAGAATAAATTAAAAATTCCCAATTAAACACCAAATTGAAAATCCTGAAAATCAAAGGAGAAATTAATAAAATTGAAAGAAAACTTTTGAACTAAAAACAAAACTAAAAGCTAATTTTATTGGGGGGGAACAATAAAAAGGATAAACCATTGGTTAATTTGACTTAAAAATAAAAAAGAAGAAAATCAAATTACTAGTATCAAAAACAAAAGGGTTGAATTCATCACCAATGAAGAGGAAATTAAGATACTTGTTAGGAGCTCTTTTGCTCAATCATATGCCTATAGATGTGGTGATCTAAATAAAAATATAAATTACCCAGATTAACAGAAGAAATAAAATAATTAATAACCCAACCTTAGAAAAATAAATTGTACGAGCCATCAATGAACTTCCTAAGAAAAAATCCCCAGGGCCAAGATGGATTCAAAACCAAGTTCATCAAACATTTAAAGAACAATTGATTCCAATATTATATAAACTATTTGAAAAAAAGAGACAAAAAGACCTGCCAAACAACAATATTATATGATAATCAATTCTGATGGACATCGCTCTCTTCAACAATGAAATGTTTCAAACCAGTTCCAATTGTTCACTGAAGAAAGCCATATACACCCAGAGAGGTGGATATGAAATGTGGACCACAACATAACATTTTCATGCTCTCTATTGATGTTTGCTTGCATTGTGTTTCCTTTCTCTGATTTTTTTTTCTTGTAGATACAATTTTTCTTGCAGATACAATTTTTCTTGCACAGCAATGATAAGTGTGGAAATATGTATACATATATTTTATTTGTCAAGTATTTTAACATAATTAACATGTAGTGGATTTCCTTCCATCTAGGAGAGGGGTGGGGACTAGGGGGGAAAAATTTGTAACAGAAAGCTTTGTAAGGGTCAATGTTGAAGAATTATCCATACATATGTTTTGCAAATAAAAAGCTTTAATAAAAAAAAAGTTCTGCCAAATTCTTTTTATGAAACAAATATGGTGCTGATATCCAAATCAGGAATATAGACCAATTTCCTTATTAAATATTGATGCAATACCCTTTGACCCAGCAGCATTTCTATTGGGCTTATATCCCAAAGAAATCATAAAGAAAGGAAAAGGCCCCACATGTGCAAGAATGTTTTTGGCAGCCCTTTTTGTAGTGGCTAGAAACTGGAAATTGAATAGATGCCCTTCAATTGGAGAATGGCTGAATAAATTATGGTATATGAATATTATGGAATATTATTGTTCTGTAAGAAATGACCAGCAAGATGATTTCAGAGAGACCTGGAGAGACTTACGTGAACTGATGCTGAGTGAAATGAGCAGAACCAGGAGATCATTATACACGGCTACAACAGTACTATATGACGATTAATTCTGATGGACATGGCTCTCTTCAACAATGATATGTTTCAAACCACCTCCAATTGTTCACTGAAGAAAGCCATATACACCCAGAGAGAGGGATGTGAAATGTGGACCACAACATAACATTCTCATACTCCTTGATTGATGTTTGCTTACATTGTGTTTCCTTTATCTGATATATCGTTTGCGTAGATAAGATTTTTCTTGCACAACAATGATAAGTTTGGAAATATGTATACATATATTCGATTTGCCAATATTTTAACATAATTAACATGTAGTGGATATCCTGCCATCTAGGGGAGGGGTGGGGAAGTTGGGGGGAAAAATTTCTAACGGAAAGCTATGTAAGTGTTATTGTTGAAGAATTACCCACACATATGTTATGCAAATAAAATAAAATAAAATAAAATAAAATAAAATAAAATAAAAAAGAAATGACCAGCAAGATGATTTCAGAGAGGCCTGGAGAGACTTACATGAACTGATGCTGAGTGAAATGAGCAGAACCAGGAGATCATTATACACGGCAACAACAGTACTATATGACGTTTAATTCTGATGGACATGGCTCTCTTCAACAATGATGTGTTTCAAACCACCTCCAATTGTTCACTGAAGAAAGCCATATACACCCAGAGAGAGGGATGCGAAATGTGGACCATAACATAACATTCTCATACTCCTTGATTGATGTTTGCTTACATTGTGTTTCCTTTATCTGATATATCGTTTGTGTAGATAAGATTTTTCTTGCACAACAATGATAAGTTTGGAAATATGTATACATATATTCGATTTGCCAATATTTTAACATAATTAACATGTAGTGGATATCCTGCCATCTAGGGGAGGGGTGGGGAAGTTGGGGGGAAAATTTGTAGCGGAAAGCTATGTAAGGGTTATTGTTGAAGAATTACCCACACATATGTTATGCAAATAAAATAAAATTTAAAAAAAATTGATGCAAAAAAATTAAACGCTAGCAAAGAGATTATAGCAATATATCACAAGGTTTATATGCCATGACCAGGTGGAATTTATACCAGGAATATAGGACTGGCTCAACATTAGAAAAACTATTAGCATGATTGACTATATCAACAACAAAATTAACAGAAATCATATGATTATCTCAATAGATGCAGAAAAAGCTTTTGACAACATATAGTACCCATTCCTATTAAAAACACTAGAGAGCACAGGAATAAATAAAGCTTACCTTAAATGATAAGTAATAATATTGAGCTAAAACCATTAGCAAGCACTAAATGTAATAGGGATAAGTTAAAAGTATTCCCAGTACAATCAGGGATGAAGCAAAGATGCCTCTTATTACCTCTATTATTTAATATTGTACTAGAAATGTTAGCTATAGTAATAAGAGAAGAAAACAAAATTAAAGGAATGAAAATAGGCAATGAGGAAACAAAACTACCACTCTCTGCAGATGATAATGTTATAATTAGGAAATCCTAAAGAATCAACTAAAAAACTAATTGATAATGTTAACTTTAGCAAAGTTGCAGTATACAAAATAAATTCACATAAATCATCAGCATTTCTGTATATTACCAACAAACTCCAGCAGGAAGAAAGAGAAAGAGAAATTCCATTGAAAATAACGGTAGACAATACATAATACTTGGGAGTCTCTCTCCCTACAAAGTTAGGAACACAAGTATAAAACACTTTTTGCACAAAGTCAGATCTTAACAATTGGAAAAATATTCATTTCTCATGGGTAAGCAAACCAATATAATAAAAATGACAATCCTACCCACATTAATCTATTCAATACCATATCAATCAAAAAATATTTTATAGAGCTAGAAAAAACAGTAACAAAATTCATCTGGAAGACCAAAAGGTCAAGGATAAACAAGAGAATCAATGAAAAAAATGCAAAAGAAGGTGATCTAGCCATACCAGATCTCAAACTGTATTATAAAGCAGTAATTAATCAAATAATTTGATACTAAGAAACAGAATGTGGATCAGTAGAATAGATTAGGCACAAACTGTCCTATAGCAAATGATTATAGTGATCTAGTATATGATAAAGCCAAAAATCCACGCTTTTAAAACAAAAACTCATTATTTGACAAAAACTCCTGAAAAAAATTGAAAACAGTATGGCAGAAACTAGGTAGAGAAGACAAACAATTCACAGTGTTTACCACGTTTAAGTCAAAATAAGTATATGATTTATACATAAAGGTAAATAAAGGGTGATATCATAAACAGGTTAAAAGAGCATGGAATAATTTATCTTTCAATTTTATGGACAAGAGAAGAATTTAGAATCAAAGAAAATATAGATAGCATAATAAAATGTAAAATAGATCATTTTAATTGGATAACATTTAAAAGGTTTCTCACAAACACAACCAAAATTATAAGGAAAGCAGAAAATGGGGGAGGGGGAGATTCTGCAACAAGTACCTCTGATAGATTCTCATTTCTTTTGTTTGTTTGTTTTAACATACATTGCTTTATGAATCATGATGGGAGAGAAAAATCAGAGCAAAAGGGAAAAACCATGGGAGAGATAAAAAAAAAACAGAAAAAAAAGTGAACATAGCATGTGCTGATTAACATTCAGTGTCCTTAGTTTTTTCTGGATGCAGATGGTATTTTCTGTCCAAATCTATTGGGATTGCTTTGAATCACTGAACCACTGACAAGAACCAATTATTTATAGTTGAACATTGCTCATTCTTGCTGTTATTGTGTACAATGTATCCTTGGTTCTGCTTGTTTTCACTCAGTATCAGTCTATGTAAATCATAAAGCCTCATTTCCTAAAAATATATAGAACTGAATCAATTTATAAAAATACAAATCATTCCCCAATAGATAGTCAAAGAATATGAACAGGCAATTTTCAAGAAAATTAGAGTTATTTATAATCATATCAAAATATGTTCTAAATCATTATTAATTCACTAGTGCAAATCAAAACAACTCTGAGGTACTACCTCACACCTATCAAACGGGCTAATGGGACAAAAAAGGGATAAGTTGAATATCAGAAAGAATGTGAGAAAACTGGGACATTAATGCACTGTTGGTGGAATTGTGAACTGATCCAACCATTCTGGAGAGCAATTTGGAACTATGCCCAACAAGCTATAACACTCTGTGTACTCTGATACAGCAATACAATTGCTGGATATATATCCCAAAGACATCCAAAAAAAAAGTAGAAGGGACCAATTTGTATAAAAATATTTAAAGCAGATATTTTTTGATGGCTAAGATTAATTGGGAAATGGCTAAATAAGTGTAGTATATGATTGTAATGGAATATTATTGTGATATATGAAATGACAAGCAGGACATTTTCATTAAAACTTGGAAAGACTTACATGAACTGATGCATAGTGAAGTGAACAGAACCAGAAGAACACTTTATTCAGTAACAGAAATACTGTTTAATGAAGAACTGTGAATGACAACCTATTCTCAGGAAAGCAATGATCCAAGACAATCTCAAAGGACCAATAATGAAGCATAGCATCCACTTCTAGAGAAAAAACTGATATTATTTGAATATAGACTGAAGCATACTATTTTTCATTTTCATTCTTTTTTCTTTTATTTGAGTCTTCTACAAAATTACTAATATGGAAATGTTTTACAGAGCTATACTTGTATAACCTATATCTGCTTACCATCTCAGGGACAGGGGAAGAAAGTAATAGAGGGATAGAATTTGGAAATAAGAACTTTTTTTAAAGTTTTAAAATTATTTTAACATGTAATTGAGGAAAATATACATTATATATATATGTACATATACATATATATATTTATATTTAAACTAAACTAAACAGCTAGTAGAATATTCAGTGCTCATGGCTGGGTCATATCAATATAATAAAAATTCTAATACTACCAAAATTAATTTACAAGTTTAATTCTATAACAATCAAACTATCAAAATGCTTAAAGAACTCAGAATAATGAAAAATTCATTTGGAGAAACAAATGTAATATATATTCTAAAGCATGAAAATCAAAAAAATAAGCATCTCATTAGAGCAGGCTAGACAAGGGAAAATCAGAAACAATGGAACTTGATAATGCACTGTTTTTTAAAATGGCAAACACAAATTCCTTTGGACATAATTCCCTATTTAAAAAAAAAAAACTCCTAGGAAAATTGGAAAATAGTCTGGCAGAAATCAAGCTTAGAACCATATCTTATACCCAAATGTAACAAGTTCTAAATGGATATGGTTAAAGATCATAACATCTAAGAAAATAGAAGCAGATTTTATGTATATATATTCTTCACAGTTATAAGTAGGATATGTATACTTAACCAAACAAGAGACAGAGGCAACTATTAAAAGATTATATGGAAATTAAAAAGCTTCTTGAAAAACAAAATTAATGCACCTAGGATGAGAAGTAGTCAAGTGATTAAAAAAAGGTCTTGGTATCAAATTTCTCTGATAAGGGCTAGACATAGAAGACAGATGAACAATGACTATCAGTGTGTGTGCATACAAACAGATATAGGTTAGATAGGTGGCTTTTGATGTGTATGTATCTTTCTACATATATATATATTTGTACATGTATATATTTGCATATGTGTGTGTATGTGTGTGTGTGTGTGTGTGTAGATATTTCTACATCCATCCATCCATCCATCTACCTAGCTAGCTAGCTAGCTGTGGTAGGTAGGTGATACAGTTTATAAAGCTCTGGGCATCTTCCTAAGTTTAATTATAGCCTTAAATATTTACTAGTTGTGTGATCCTGGGCAAGTCACTTAACCCTCTTTATCTTAGTTTCCTCATCTGTCAAATGACCAAGAGAAAGAAATGGCAAACCAATCCAAGATCTTTGTGTGTGGTCATCAGGAGCTGGAAATGACTGAATAATAACAAAATACCTCCTTATCTATGTATTTCCAAAAGCCATTCCCCATTAGATAAATGATATGAATAAAGTTTTCAAAAGCAGAATTTCAAAAGCAGATGAAAGAGTGCTCCAAATCACTAATAGTAAAAGAAAAGGTAATCAAAACAACCCTGAGGTTTCACCTTGTACCCTGCCAATTTTCAAAGATGACAAAAGAGAGGAAGAGTCAGTGTTTGGGGGTGGGGGGGGTAGGAGTAATGAGAAGATCAGTACACTGGTGCATTGTTGGTAGAGTTCTGATTTAATATAACCATTCTGGAAGACAATTTAAAAGTATGCAATTAAAGTGTCTAAAATGCCCCTCTTGGGGCAGCTAGATAGAGCACCAACCCTGGAGTCAGAAGGACCTGAGTTCAAATTCAGCCTCAGGTACTTAATAATTCCTAGCTGTGTGAACCCAGGCAAGTCATTTAAACCCAATTTGCCTGGCCAAAAAATAAAGAAATAAAATGTCCCTACTCTTTGACACAGAGATTTCATTACTGGGCTTATATCTCAAGGAAGTCATTGATAAGTAGAAAGTTCCTATATATACCCCAAAATTTTCCTAGCATCACATTTTGCAGTAGCAAAGAATTGGAAAAGAAAGTGGATGCCAACAATTCGGGTATAACTAAACAAAATGTGGTACGTGAATATAGTGGAATATCACTGTGCTTTTAAAAATGACAAATATAAATACAGAAAAACATGAAAAGATTAGTCACAATAAACAGGAAAAAAGAGCCAAAAAAAAAAAAAATACACACAGTGACTCCAATAGTGTGAATCAAGAAAACAAACACAAAATAATTAATAATGAATGTTGTGAATTTAACAAAAAAGAAGGATGGCCCCAAAGAAAAAACATAGAAGACATCCTCAGATCACTCCTTTATAGAGGCTAGAAGTCCATGGATAATAAGATACATTGCATGCATTTTTGGATATTTTTAATGTGTTGATCCAGCTTTTTTTTCTCTTAAAATAAAAAAAAAGAATTAACTGGAATGGCTCTCTGGGAGGGAAAGCTGGCTTAAATAATTTGTCTGAGATAATGCAGTGGCAGAGCCCTTTTGTGAAAATTTCCCTAATTCTTTTTTTTTTAATTTATCTATTTAATTTTTCTCCCCAGTTACCTTCAAAACAACTTCCCTAATTTTTTCAGAAGAGCCTCCTTCCCCAAATTTTCCTGGAGTACTGCAGAGATCTCTCCTTGTGCTTTTAACATTCAATTCTGTATTATAGTTACCTGTCTAGAATACAAGCTCCTTGAGGGTACAGATTGTTTCATTTGGCCTTTGTAATCTCAGAATCTTACAGTACCTTAAACTTCAAATCTGTGTTGGCTTAAAATTAGTTTCTGATTCACTGCCAGATAATAAGCGATAATAAGTACTCCACTATATCTATAAATTTCTAGATTGTAACTTTTTTTTGAGAATCAAATTTTATATTTCTCTATTCTCCCTGCATACACCATTGAAGTGCCTAACATTGTTAAGCTTGTGAATTCAATCTCTCTTCCTCTCTCTCATGTCTCTGTCTCTCTCTCGTGTCTCGGTCTATCTCTCTGTATATCTCTCTGTCTCTCTCACATACATGCACATGCACATACACATACACATACACACACACACATGCACACACCCCAAGTCCAAAGTTTCCTGTTACATGAATGATTTTCTTATCTTCAAATGTCAAATGAGTTGGATCATCAGGAATCCCCAAATACAAACCATGTCTCTTGGATCCTTGTCCTTCCCCCTCCTCATTTCCCCCTAAGCAGGCCCAATCACTGCCCAGCTCAGAGTAGCTCTGGACAAGTCACCAGATTCCCACAGGTCCATGTGCCAACAGAGTTTCTTGTTTCTCTAAAACACTGAAATGCCCAAGTGACCTACATTTCCTTAACTTTTGTCTTGGCCAATACTAAAACAGAAAGTGGATTGAGCTTCTCTCCAGCTCTCACAACTCTGTTGGTAATCAGGAATCAAGGGGAGTTCTGATCTCAACAGAGCAGCTCTGCTTCTGAATAATGAAATCTGGGAGCCCAGGGACTCCCAATTCTATAGAAATATTGTCTTTCACTTGGTATTGTTTTCATAAGACTTAGTGGGTGGTAATGATCAAAAAAGCAGGATGGTGCTTTAAGGCAGTCTTTCACCATATTGGTCCAAATAACATTTCTCTCCCAAATTTGGCTTTTATCAAATAAGAGTCCAATACTATGTTGTCAGCAAAACTAATGAAAATGAAAGCAAAAAAGAATAGAAACAAAATGATAAAAATGAATAAAACATCTGTTTTAATTGAAAGAAATATTTTCAAAACCTTTTCAATGGAAAAAAAAAGGCATGGGTAATTGTATATATTTTCCCTGAGGCAGTGAAGTGGCTCAATGGATAGCCCTCTGAACTTCAGACATCTTCCTGAGTTCAAATCTGGCTTCAGACACTTACTAGCTATGTGACTGTAAGAAAGTCATTTAACCCTGTCTGCCTCAGTTTCCTCATCTATAAAATGAATTGGAGAAGGGAATGGCAAACCATTATCTTTACTAAGAAAACCTCAAATGGGATCACAACAGGTCAGACAAGACTGAAATGATTGAACAACAAACATTATAATGTCTATATAAAATATCTTTTAAAACCAACTCTGGAGTTCCACTTTTAATTAATCCCATTAGGGTCAATTTTTCAGGGACTTACAAAAAGCATATAAATATGCATGCACATCATTTATTTGTATGCAGGAAGTTCATGGAATCAAGTAAGAAGGGGTATTAAGTTTTCCCCACCTTTCCAATTAGGTTGGAAATAGCTATAATTTCATAACTTAAACTCAAAATCCATATTTGGCTCAATTCAATAACCACATATTGATATGTTGCTTTTGTCCAGATTGAAATTCATTTTCTATACTCCCAGTGGTATTCATAATCATTACATATTTATATATCCCAGTGGCTTTTATTCAGGCAATCCTTTCACCTGGAACATACATTTCTTCCCCTTCCCCTTACAGACCAGGTTGTTCATCTGCCTCAGTTATACCAATTCAAATCAGAATTTTGTCTGTATCCTCCGAAATTTCTGTTCTGATACTGTATTATTTGACATATTTTGCTCTGTAATTATTCTCTGGTACCTTCAAGTTTACATAATATTTGAGATTTAGTAGAATGGTCTGAGTCATTTATTTTAATGCCCTTTATTCATCTAGTATAGTTCTCAACAAGCATATGCCACTCAATTGCAAAACTTTGCTAATTTGTTGGAAATCCATCTTCCCTCTTAGAACTTACTACCATCTCACTCATCATTCAAGGCTTAATTCAACTCCAGATCACTCCCTCCTCTGAATTTCCATATTTTATGATCTATATGATCTACTGGGAACATAATCTCAATCCTGAACTCCAGAGCTACATGCAACTGATATCCTCTACATATCAAAATGAAATGTTTTTTTCCCAATCCCATCCCTTTTCCATATTTCTGTCTCACAGCAACACTAACCCCTGGATTATTCAGATTCACAACATTGGTCAACCACAATTCATCCCTTTCACTCAACTTAAATATCCAATGTTTCCTAGTTCCATCAAGGCTCCTTTCACAATATTTCATATGCATCTATTTCTCTCTACTCCCACAACCTGACCCTGGATCAGAACCTCATCAGCTGTTGCCTTGATTACTACAATAATCTATTAACCCCTGGCTTTGCCTCTTAATTTTTTCTCTCTCCAACCAATCCTCCACACAGCTCCCAAAGAGATATTCTTAAAACAGAGATCTGACCTTGTCACAGAAATCATTAATGGCTCCCCACTTGTATCTAGAATAAAATATAAAGTCCTCTGCCTGACATTTAAAGCCCTCCAAAATGTGGTCCCCTCCTACTTCTCTAGACACACTTCCTGTCTTCATTCACACGCCAATCTAGCCAAACTGTCAAATATTCCTTGTATAAGGAATCCCACCTCCTCTCTGGGCTTTTGCAGAAATGGTCTCCAACATTTGTACTTTTCTTCTCATCTTGACCTTGTATCATCCCCTGCTTCCTGCAAAGCACAATTCAAACAAAGGGTCTTTTTCTCCCTCCTCCTCCTCCAGTTATTGGCATTTTTCTCACTCTTTCAAAGTATTATACATGCTTTGTATTTATCCACATTAAATGTTGTATCTCCTAGAAGAATCTAAGTTCATTGAGCACAGAAATTATTTCATTTCTGTTATTTTATTTCTGGGACCTAACATAATGCCTTACATATTTTTTAACAAAATCTGTGATTTCAGTGATCTAAGGAACTACTAGAGAGAAAATGTCCTCTAACAAAACAGATCTGTAACAGTTCTGTTGAATAAATTGCCCAATCTCCAAGATTGCCTTAGGGTGCTGAGAAGCTGGCTAGTATTAGGAAGTACTTGAGTTTTGATTCTAAAACCAGCTCTCCATGTTCTACACCATACAACTGCTGACTCACACATAGTAGGTGCTTAATATATGCTTGTGAAATTGAATTTTATTAATCATAGAGATATTTCTCCACTTGCCTCATTCAACTTCTAGCCATTTCCATTTGGGATCACACCTATATGACAGAAAGCAAAGAAGTAGAATTGATAAGAAAGTCCAAGTCCAGTCAGTCTACTTCTCAAGACTCTCCCCTTCCGATAAGAACTTACTTTTTGATAAAAATTGCTGGCAGAAACTAGGCACTGAACAACACCTATACTAAGATAAGGTCAAAATGGGTTCATGATTTAGACATAAAAGGTGATCCTATAAGCAAAATAGAACAAGGGATAATCTATCTCTCAAATCTATGGAGAAGGATGGAATTTGTGGCCAAAGAAGACTAGAGAACATTATGAAATGCAAAATGGATAATTTTGATTACATTAAATTAAAAAGGTTTTGTACAAACAAAACCAATGCAGCCAAGGTTAGAAGGGAAGCAGAAACCTGGGGGGAAATTTTTGACATCCAAGGGTTCTGATAAAGGCCTCATTTCTAAAATATGTAGATTATTGACTCAAATTTATAAAAATACAAGCCATTTTCCAATTGATAAATGATCGAAGGATATGAGCAGAAAGTTTTCAGACAAAAAAATTAAAGTCATTTCTAATCATTTGAAAAAATGCTCTAAATCATAATTGATTAGACAAATGTAAATTAAGACAAGTCTGAGGTACCACTACACATCTCTCAGATCGGCTAAAATAGCAAGAAAAGATAATGATAAATGTTGCGAGATGTGGGAAAACTGGTTCATTAATACCTTGTTGATGGAGTTGTGAATGGGATCCAACCATTCTGGAGAGTAATTTGGAACTATGCCTAAAGGGCTATCAAACTGTGCATACCCTTTGATCCAGGAGTGTCTCTACTGGGCCTGTATCCCAAAGAGATCATAAAAAAGGGAAAATAGACCACATGTGCAAAAATGTTTGTAGCAGCCCTTTTTGTAGTGGCAAAGAACTGGAAACTGAGTGAATGCCCATCAGTTAGAGAATGGCTGAATAAGTTATGGTATATGAATGTTATGGAATATTATTGTTCTATAAGAAACAATCTGCAGGAAGATTTCAGAAAGGCCTGGAGAAACTTACATGAACTGATGAACTAGAACCAAGAGAACATTGTACATAGCAACAAGATTATGTGATGATCAACCATGATGGATTTGGTTCTTTTCAACCATAAGGAGACTCAGGCAAGTTCCAAAAAACTTGAGATGGAGAGAGCCATCTGCGTCCAGAAAGAGGATGTGAGGACTGAATGTGAATCACAACACAGTATTTTCACTTTTTTATTATTTGCTTGCTTTTTTTCCTTTCTCGTTATTTTTCCTTTTTGATCTGATTTTTCTTGTGCAGCATAAATGTGGAATTTCATATGTTTAACCTATATTGGATTACTTGCTGTCTAGTGGGGGAGAATGGAAGAAAGGAAGGGAGAAAAAATTGGAACATAAGGTTTTGCAAGTATGAATGTTGAAAACTATCTTTACATGTATTTTGAAAATAAAAAGCTATTATTAAAAAAATAAAATTTAATTTTAAAAAACTCTCCCCTTCTTACTCCTATCCTCAGTCTAGTCTCTTGATTCTCAAAATTTTTTTGTCCACAACAAAGTAATGACAACTCTAGCAGAAAGAGTAAGAAGATTGACACATATATGTGTCAGAGGAGGTTCCTAACAGTTGACAACACAACTGGCAAAACTTGGAGCAAAATAGCACACCACACCCCAGTTTGCTCTCACATAAACAGTCTTATTCAGGATCCCTGGGTTGTGTGAGAGAAGGCCTCTAGCTCAAAAGGGGCAGAGTCATTCTATGCAAAGGGAATAGGAGAGGGAGAAGCAAGGGAGATGGGCAAAGCCAATGAACCAAAGGAGAGTATCCTGTGACTACAAATATAGAGACTGACTTCCTTATCTAGTTCCTCACCTAGGTTGCTGAAGCAATACCCCAAAGAAGCCTAAGTTCCAAAACTAGATAGCCTCCTGTTATAAAAAGGGAATAACACACATTTAGATATATAAGTTCTGATCTAGTTTTTTGTTGTTATTGTTTATGTTTAAATCAGACTTATTAAATCAGCTTCAGTTCCCCCTCCCAACTGTAAAATGGGAATAAAAATAGCACCTACCTCCCAAGGTTGTTGCAAAGGACCAAATGAAATAAAATTTATGAAGTGTTTAGTACAGTGCCTGGCACACAGTAAGTGCTTAATAGATTCCTGTTCCCTTCCTTTCTCTTTTCCTTCTTTATGCCATCTTGCCTTGGATTCAATCCTTAAAAATAAGGTCTGATAGACTATATAACTGATAGAAGAAACAACCAGCACCCTAATTGAGGGATGGCTTCAGTCCAGTGTTAGAAATCACTACTCAGGATTTGTGGCTGAGAAGGAAAGACAACGGTTCATCTGATAGCTTCCGGATCAAAACAGACCCTCAATAAATCATTGATGGTGATGAACATAGTAATAAGATTCAACTCTGGATGTGCTTCCAAGTCTGGCACTATTCAGAGAAAGTTTTCAGGCTTCTTAAACTGGTGAAGCAACATGGGGGACCCTCAAAGAAAAAGTAAAGTTACCAGAGTTTCTGAAAAAACAATTCAAGTAAGCAGAACAAATTCCAGCTTTCAAATTGCAGAAAAACCAACAACTTGCATTATAAATGTCTGCGTTTACTTCAAGGAAAAGAAAAAGAAGGCAACTAGATAGACATCCCTGGATCTGTTTCTTAAAAAGCCAAAAAGCATAAGAGAAAACATTAGTAAGGTACTTCTAAGGTTCACAAAGCATTTTACATATGGGATCTCCTTTGATTATCACAACTCTTCTGAGTTATTTTACAGATAAGGAACCTGAGGATGAGAAGTTAAGTGACTTGTTCAGGGCCATCTGCTAGTGAATGTCTGCGGCAGAAGTTGAATCAAGGCCTTCCTGACTCCGGATCCAACACTTCAACCATTGATCATGGGACCCTAGTTTTTCCCCAAAAGTCTCTTTGATTATGCTTGTCAAAATCTCCTCAGAGAGTCCTTTCTGAATGAATGGAAGTGCTGATTCATCTTCTGTTGCAATAATAACAATAAAAATAGCATCCCCAAGGCAGAAGTGACAAAAGGCCTATCATATGAAGTACATTGGGACATCACTGCTTTGCCCTGTTTAAATACATCATAAAAACTAGTATCTCGTGCAATATGTAAACATATGTCTCATAGCTTCGGGAACAGTTGGCCAGTCATTCAATAAGCATTTATTAAACACTTATAATGGGTCAAACAATATGCTAGGGGTTGCGGAGACAAAGTGAAAGTCTCAACACTGAAAGTGCTTATCTTCTAATGAGGGAAAACAACATTAACCTATAAAAATATACTATACACACACACACACACACACACACACACACACAAGAGGTAATTGGAGGATGGTATTAGTTGGTCAGAAGAGGTCAAGAAAGGCTTACCATAGAAGATGGTGGATGAGTTGAGTGTGGAAGGAAACAAGGGATGCTAAGTAACGATGAAGGATATTCCAGAAATGGGGACATCCAGTACAAAAGTCTGGGAAGAAGGCTAAACTTGACTACTGAAGAATGTGAGAAGAGGAATATATATAACCAAGCAGTAAAAGCCTGGGCCAGGCTGGGAAGACCTTTAAAAGCCACACAGAAAAGGTATGCTTGATTCTGTCAGGGGCCAGCTGATGCCACAAGGTACCAGGGATCCTTCTTCCCCCTCCAGATCCTGCCATCCACACTCACTAATGAGTGCCCAACAAAGCAGCAGGAATAGGCCTTGAAGAACCCTTCCCCTTCTCCAATAGCCCTGGCTGGTTCCCTCAGATATGCTCACTCTTGGCTGGATGCTGAACCGCCCTTCTCTATCTTGGCCTGTAGTGAGTCAGAGATGTACTCTACTCTGACCCTTGGGCTCACTATCCCCTTCTTAAGCATCATTGATCGGGAACCATCTGCCTGTCTATTGATCCCCAAAGCCCATGGAGTTTTCCTAGCTTCTCTGCTGCTTTGACCTCCAAACCTTAAATAGAACCTGGCCTTTTCATCTGTTATGAAGTACTTCTTACGTATTATCTCTCCAATTAAATTGTGAGCACCTTAAGAGCAGAAATAATTTTGTTTTTCTATTTTTATCCACAGTTCTTGGCACATAACAAAAGCTTAATAAATGCTATTCCAGTCTATCCTAAAGTTAATAAGAAGTCATATAAATCTACTGAATAGGAAAGTAAATAATCAGAACTACATGGTTAGGAAAATCACTGAGTGGAAGATGGATTGGAGTGGAGAGACCCAAGTCTGAAAAACCAGTTAGAGAGCTAGTACAGAAATCCAGGTCTGATCTAGGATGGTAGCTGGAGTTTCGGAGAAAAGACAAGGACAATGGATGCTGTGGAGGAAGAAAGGAAAAGATTTGGTCACTGATTGGATAAAAGGGTAAGTGAAATTGAAGAGTCAAAGATAATGCTGAGGTCGGGGACCTGGGATGTCGGAAGGATTGTGCTATCTTTGACTGAATAGGAAACTGCGGAAGAGGGAAGGGCTTGGAGGGAAGGGGTGATAATGAGTTCTCTTTTGGACATGTTGAGTTTACTGATGTTGGCTGACAACCACTCCTATAAAAAGTTGGGCATCAAATCCTTGGTGAGCAATATAACCTCCTGCTATAAAACTGTTTCTATGGGAAAATCATATCTGATAAACATCACTTTGACTTGAGCGAATCAAATTACCATATTTTCCATTTGTACTATATTTTACTGTTTGGAAAGTCTTTTTTACATCCTTCCCAATATACCACAGTACCTAGTGAAGCGCCAAGCACAAAGCAGATGCTCTTAAATATTGACTGATTAAAATCAAAGGCATCCAACGGTCACACCAAATATTTGGCAGTGTTTCTTACACCTTGACTCTTCCAGCACCCCAAAAGCCTGAGATGCTTATAAGTTACATTTTCTCCACTGAAGGGAGAAATAGCTTATGAGATCATGCTGAGAAAGGCAGACAAGAAGAAAGAGAACCCCCACAGAAAATATCTTTTCTATCAAAGCCCTGGGAGATTAAGAAGTTTTTACATCAATGACAACAAGGACAAGAGAAATTATAGATGTTCTTTGAGATGATAATAATAGAATTTCAGAACTTGTGTCCCTGAATCACCACCAGCCTGCTCTGGTGGGATTGATGAAATTCTATTGCTTTGTTCATATTTCATGCAAACTTTTTCAACTTATCTCCTGGTTTGGAAGAAATAATTACATCATGCCTCTCTCTTACTTTACAATGTTTGCCAATCTTTTTTTTACAATGAACTTTTCAACTAGTCACAGACACCATATTTAAATTTCTAACCCTAACAAACTAACATAAGAGCTCATTCTTTTAACAGGCAAAAGGAAACAGTACCCAATCCCAAATGTTGAAAATCAAAGAACAATTTATTTTTAATAAGTAAAGGCCTAAATAAAGCCGATCCTAGTGCTGTAACAGCCTTAACCTTAAATCAATCAGCACTTGTACTGTGCCAAATAATCTTATTTTTTTTAAGTCTTTGCTGTTTCATAAAATGTTTGAGCAGGTTTTAAAAACAAGACTGACAGTACAAGTATGAATACTGACCTGCAAAGCAGCCCAGAAAGGAGCAGCTGATCAGCCTTCAGAGCTGTGAATTCAAGAGATGTTTTACAATATTTACTAAATGATAACACACCCTCTATAAATCTTAAATTTCTAGAATGCTGGAAAGCAAACTTACAGACCCGTTTAGCTTGGATTTTTCCCAACTAAGTTTAACTAATCCAATACCGTAACCATTTTCCACCTTCTAGGAAAGAGTGGGAGATGCCAGGGATGGGGGGAGATGGGAGATGGCAAACACTATTCTTCTGTCACTATGCCCATTGGCTTAGAGGAAGAAATGTTAGTACCCCCAAAGCAAGGCCATTAAGCAGGCTTAATACTTTTGGCAACAACTGTTATAGGATGCCTCCAAACATAGCTGCTCTTGATTTCTGGGGGCCCAGAAGTGGAGCCTTAAGCTCTCTTTTCTGTCTATGTAATAAGCCTAAAAAGTACTTCGCACATCTAGTGGTATCTTAACTCGATTGCCTGTTTGAGGGGTAAGGGAGGATCCATGGGAATTTTCTTTCCCAAAATTCAATGAGTACTCTGGGCAAATGAAATACACATGGTGGTTACAACACCAGCTTTCCTGAAAGCAGTAACAGTATCCCATGGTCCTTTACAAAGCGGCAACCACTGGAAGAGCAACAAACATGAGACAGTACATGTAGCAACATCAAAGACCTCAGCACAAACTCTCTTCCACCATAGGTCGAAGTTAACCCTTTGATCATCACCAAGGGCTCCCAAGTCCTCTTGCCCACTTCAGTGTCATTCGTTTACTAAAATATTTAACGTTCAGTTTTATCCACCACCAATCTGGGCTGCAAATAGGAGAACTCCTAATTGAAGTCAGACCAGGCCAAAAGAAACTGACTGGAATGGAAGGAGTCCGGAGGCAACGTAGCCTGGACCTTATAAGGGGCAAATGTGATAGGACGGAAAGGTTAGAGGTGTATCCAAGGAAAAGAACTAAGATTACTAGAAAGAAAAAGAAATCCTGGTGTCAAATAGAAAAGGTTGGAGAAAGGATGGAACAATAACAAAGCAACAGTGAAATCAATGAGAGGCAAATGGGAATAAGAGAGGAGCTCCCCTGGAGATAGAAGCATAAAGATCAGCTCTGGAGATAAGAAAACCCTGTTAAGGGGAAAGCTAAAGGACAGAGAAAATGGGAAGATGGGGCCGTTAGCAGAAAATAATGCCTCTATTCTGGGATGGGAAGGGAGGTGGGAAAGATAAGGAGAGATTCAGGGTTTGGGGGGGAAAGGCAGCATTCAGAGGCAAGGGATGAGATCAGCCAAAATCCAAGAGTGGGAAAGAGATGAAGTAACTGCCCAAGAGTGAGGAGCAAAAAATGGGAGAGGGAGAGATACAGGCCAGAGCTCAAAGTAGGAAGGTGAATGGAAGCAGAACTCAGGATCCAGAGGAAACTAGAGGATTAGAAGCATATTCCCGTAGGAAGGGGATGGAATGCCCAACACAAAAGGAAGAAAAGGGAGGAAGGCAAGCAGAGCTAGGGGATCGGCAGGATTATAAACAGTCATGATAGGGAGGGTGGATATAGAACTCAGGAGAGGGGAATAGGATTTGGGGAGGAATCTAGGATGGAAGGGGAATAATGTATAAGGGGCAGTGGGATCTAAGTTACAGCCCGCAATGGAGAAGATGCTAGACAGTGTCTTGAAGCCAGGAAATGGAGGGCAAACCCTGGGATAGAGGGAGAAGAGGGGCTGCTGATTAGAATCATGGATAGGATTATGGAGCCAATACCAAAAGGAAGGCAGGGGTCAGAGGGACAGTAGAAGGGAACACAGCCTTGGGAAGGAAGGAAAGGGATGTTAGGCAGGGAAGGGGAAATGAGAACTAAAACTTGGGAAAGGGAAGAGACAGAGACAAGGATATGCGAAAGAAGCATGATAATTCTATAATTATAACTCCAGGCCAGATGGGGGGGGGTAAGAGGACAAAGTCTGGGGGTAGACTGGGATATGGGATAAAGCTAGGAACAGAGGGGATTTAGGGAGCTGGAAATATGAAACAATGACTAGGCTGATTAGGATGGAGAGAGAACTAAAGAAACAAGCAGAGGAAAGGGCCATCCCAGAGTATAAGGAAACCAAGTGGCAGGGCAGAAGGGAGGAGCTGATCATGATGGTTGGGATGAGCAAGGTGTCAAGGGATAGAAATGTCTGAGAAAGAGAAGCCTGAATTGGAGGAAGAGGACTACCAACCATGGAGGAGGAGAGTGAGGAAATAGGAAATGGACAGAGCCCAGGAAGGAGGGTACAGGGGGGGGAGGAAATAGAAAGTATCACCCTGGACCAGGGATTGAAGCCAGGCCCAGATGTGAGGGCAGGGGAAGCAGAGTTGAGGGGTAGAATTATGGTAGGGAGACAGTGCCCGAAAGGAAACCTGACATATTGGAAAAAGATCTAGGGATAAGAACTGAGACAGAGGTCATAAGGGATGCCAGGCACATACTAGGATGGAAGGGGTATGGCCTGGGGAAGAGCCTGTAACACCGAACAGGGCAAAGCTCCAAGGCACAGGACAAGAAAGCAGGATACAGGAAGCGATAAGTGGGGGACCAGATAGAAATAAGGTCCAGAGCTGAGAGATAAGGGACATGGAGATCTTGGACAGAGCTAGACATGGGAGTGGGGTTCGGATCTCAGAACAGGAGAAGGATCTTGGAGCAAGGTCTGAGGCTACCCAGAGGGGTACAAGGCAGAGCCTGGGATGAAGTAGGATGAGGATGGCATTATGGCATGTCTAGGGGTAGAAGGGGAAGGATGCAGGGCCCAGGCCAGGATGAAAGAAGGAAGGTGATAAGGCACCAGAGACACAGGCAGGGAAGAGGGACAAGGGATAGAAATGGATAATAAGCATATCCCTGGCATGTACAAGGATGGGGCAAGGGGGTAGAGGAGCCTACCAGACAGAGGCTGGCTTGGTGGAGGATGGGTTGGAGGAGGGCACCGGCAGGGAAGCTGGAAAGAACCAGGGAAGGTAACAGGGCATAGATGTAATGTAAGATGAAAGACAAAAGTCTTGACCTGAAGGTGGAGGGGTGGGGAGAACTCAGGGGACTGCTCAGGAAGGAGTAGATCCAGGACTAGACTGGGGGTGTGCTTCCTATCCCAAGAGTCCTAATGGATAAGGGACATGTTCCTACAGTTAAGGAGGTGAGAGGAGAAAGGCGAATGTCTGGAAGGGGAAGTTCAGATATTAGGCAGATTTGGGGACACATATGGCTCAGAGAAGGGGATTGGCAGAAATTAACCTTCTACAAATCTGAGCTGAGCTGAGAGCCCCACAAGCGCTGACAGGGGAGGAAATAAGGAACAGGCCTGGGGACTGGGATGAGGGGCAGGGAAACCCCGAAGCACAGACTTGGAGGGAAGGAAGGCTGAGAAGGCAGGGCTGCAAGGAGACCCCAAAACCAAGATGAGGAATCAGAGGCACACAGTAGGAGGTGGGGCAGAGGAGGAGATAGGGAGGACAGGGCTGGACGAGATTGCAGGGACACAAGCAGAAGCAGGGGTAAGAAAGGGGGGCAGGTAAATCCCAGGGCACAGAGGGAGGGAAGGGAGAAGCCAGCGGACAAGGCTGGGGGCGGGGTATAGGGACGCAACAGGGGGATTCCGGGGCACAGACTACTGGGGAACGAGAGATAGGCAGGAAAAGGCTGAAGGTGGGGTGCAATGACTGAGATACGGATAGGGAAGAAGGGCAAGGAGACCCCGAAGCACAGATGAGGAAGACAAGTCTGGAGATTGGGGGTACAGGGACGCAAACAGAGACAGGACTGGAGAAGAGAGGCGGGGGAACCCCAGAGCACAGATAAGGAGGAAGACATGGCTGGGGGCGAATTGCAAGGATGCAAAGACAGGAATGGGAATGGGGAGGGGGAGACCTTGGAGCATAGATGAATGGGGAGCTGAGAACAAGGCTGGTGGCGGGATATAGGGATGCAAACAGAGACAGAGCTGGGGATGAGAGGCGGGGGGGCCCCGGAGCACAGATATGTTGGAAGACAAGGCTGGGGGTGAGATGCA
>JAJPUD010000465.1:484655-530560 GCA_023553655.1 Myrmecobius fasciatus | reverse complement strand
AGAGAGAGAGAGAGAGAGAGAGAGAGAGAGAGAGAGAGAGAGAGAGAGAGAGAAGAAAGAACACTTTTCTTAGTTCTCTGAAAGACTGTCATCCTTCCAACATAGACTTAAACACTTTTTGTACTTGAAATAAAAAAGAAAGATGGGATTGGTTCCAGGAATCATCACAAATCCATCTAGTCCAACCCCTTATTGAATTGAATACAGCTGAGGAAACTGAGGCCCAGGGAGGTTAAATAATTTAAAATCATAGAATCATAGATTTCATCAGTCAACAAATTAAGTTTTATGCTAAGAACATCTCTGTTCTCAAGTAGCTCACAGTCTGATGAAAGAGACAACATGCAAACAACCCTGTATAAACTAAATAGACAGTCTGGAGAAATTGGAGATAATCAAAAGAGAGAAGGCTTTAGAATTAAGAGAGAGAAGGGATCTCAGGATCCATTAGTCCAAGCCCTTCGATTTACAAATGAGCAGATGGAAACCCAGCAAAATCATGTGATTTAAGGAATCATAGATTATAATCCATTTAATTCAAGGGTTCTCAACCCCAACCCCAAGGGATACACATAGGGCAAGGGGGTTGCTGGTAAGTGTGTAACTGGCTCTCCCCCCCAAAAAAAAATTGTATTCTCAATGCATTTTTGAGTTTAAAATGCATTCTACATTTTCCCCATCACTTTCTTAAGTCTAGAAAATCAACAAAGCAATAAATCAAGCTCTGACTAATGGCCTTTGCTGATTTCAAAGGTGTCGATGCATTTTAAGCTGATTCCAACATACCCCTGGGTCTATAGATGTGGGGAAGTAGTATATCTTTCAAAGGGAAAATATATATATATATATATATGTATCTTTATTTTCACAAATCTCTAGCTGAAATTTAACATTTCCTTCAATTATTTAAAAATATTAATCTGAGAATAATCTATAGACTTTGTCAGATCGACAGAGGGATCCAGGTTATAAAAATGTTAAGAGCCCCTGATCGAATTAATGAAAAAAAATGCAAATGAAGTTGGCCTAGCTGTATCAGACTTAAAGCTATATTATAAAAAGCAGCAGTCATCAAAACCTTTTGGTACTGGCTAAAAAACAAAGTAGTCGATCAGTTGAATAGATTAGGTTCACAAGACATAATAGTTAATGACTCTAGTAATCTAGTGTTTGATATAATCAAAGACCCCAGATTCTGGGATAAAACCTCATTATTTGACAACAACTGCTGGGAAAATTGGAAATCAGTATGGCAGAAAGTAGGCATTGATGCACACCTAACACCCTATACCAAGGTAAGGTCCAAATGGGTTCATGATTTAGACATAAAGAGTAATATTATAAGCAAATTAGAAGAACAAAATCTAGTCTACCTCTCAGATCTCTGGAGATGGAAAGAATTTGTAGCCAAAGACCTAGAGTACATTATTGAATGCAAAAATGGATAATTTTGATTATTTGAAGTTAAAAAGTTTTTGTACAAAGAACCCATCATCCACTGAAATTTCTAATTTTACAAATAAGGAAACCAAGGCTTAGGAAGTGACTTAGGATCATCTGATCATAGATCAAGATCACAAAGGCAGTAAATGTCAGAATAGGGATTTGAAAACTCTGAGCTTCCAAGAAACAGTATGGCACAAGGAAAAGAGGCCAGTTGTAAATGTTGAAAACTATCATATGTATTTAGAAAAATAAAAATCCAAAAGAACTTGGATTTGAACCACATCCAATCTCTGTGACTTTGGGCAAGCTATTTAGTTCCTAGTAGACTCTGTTTTCTTCATCTGTAAAAGAAGGAAACTGAATTAAATGGATTCAGAGATCCCTTCACTATCTAAATCTATGATTCTAAGTCACTTAACATTTCTGGGGCTTCAGTTTCCTCATCTGTAAAATGTGGGGCTTGGATTAATATCTTCTGAGGTCTGCTAAGGGGTTCGCTTCACTTTCCATCTTCAAACATAGGCTGGATGACTATTTTTGATATGTTGTAAGGATGGATTGGACAAGAGGGTGGCTATGAATTCTGACAACACTGAGGTTCTCTGGTGTTCAAAAGTCTTTCTAGGAATTGAAATCAAGTTTACAGAATCATCAAATTGAGAATTAACAGGATGGTTAACAGGTTGGACTCTAAAAGCTTTCACCTACCCTCCAGGGAAATCCCCAAGCATTATTCACAATCACAGTTACAGTCAGCCTCCAGCACCTTGTCTTCTGAACCCAGAAATGCCAGAATTCAGAAATGGCTTCCAACCCCAAGAAAAAAAAATCTGCACTTACGTGTTTGAGGACTGAAGGCAGAATTTGCTGACAGGTTGGGGTACTAGAAAATGGGGGAACTTAGTATAGGGACTCTAGGAGCTGTGAAACCAGCTAAAAAGACAGGCACCAAATTGAGACAATTCTGAAGTACAACTTCATACATTTCAGACTGGTTAAGATGACAGGAAAAGATAATGATAAATGTTGGAGGAGATGTGGGAAAATAGTTCACTAATACATTGTTGGTGGAATTGTGAACAGATTCAACCATTCTGGAGAGCACTCTGGAACTATGCCCAAAGCATTATCAAACTGTGTATACTCTTTGATCCAGCAGTTTCTCTACTGGGTCTGTATCTCAAAGAGATCATGAAAGAGAGAAAGGGACCCACATGGGCAAAAATGTTTGTAGCAGCTCTTTTTGTAGTGACAAGAAATTGGAAACTGAGTGAATGTCCATAAATTGGGGAATGGCTGAATAAGTTACAGTACATGAATGCAATAGAATATTATTGTTCCATAAGAAACAATCAGCAGAATGATTTCAAAAAGGTCAGGAGAGACTTACATAAACTGATGCTAAGTGAAGTGAGTAGAACCAAGAGAACATTGTCCACAGCAACAACAAGATTGTGTGATGATCAACTGTGATGAACTTGGTTCTTTGCAAAAATGAGGTTACTGAAGGCAGTTCCAATAGTCTTGTGATGGAAAGATCCATCCACATCCCGAGAAAGAATATGGAGACTAAATGTGGAACAAAGCATAGCATTTCCACCTTATTTTGGTAGTGGTGGTGTTTGTTTGCTTAGTTTTTTTTTTCTTTCTCATGTTTTTTACCCCTTTTATCTGACTTTTTTGTACAACATAACAAATATGGAAATATGTATAAAGAATTATGTATGTTTAACTCATAGTGAATTGCTTGCTGTCTAGGAAAAGGCGGGCAGAGGGCGAGGAAAGGAGAAAAAATAGGAGCACAATATTTTGCAAAGATGAATGTTGAAAACTATTGTATGTACTTAGGAAAATAAAAAGCTATTATTGGGGGGGGGAAGACAGGCACCTAGAATCCGTCATTTCAGAAGAGGCCAAATTCCAGATCAAAGAGAATTTTATAAAAGGCTACTAGATTTATACTTTAACCAGATATATGACAGACAGTCAGAGAAGCAAAAAGGCAGCTCAGAGAGCTCAGGGCCACAAATGGGGACTGTTTGCTTCTCCTGAATATTCATTCTTTTCTCTTTGAGTTCTCATGACAATACTAGTTTTTGGTTCTCCTATTGTCTATCTGCCCCACCAGGGATTCAACTAGAACTGGCCTCCTTTTTTCCTTTCCTTTCTTTCCTTCTTTTCCTTCCCTCTATCCACATAGGGTATAATACCCTTACCTGTGGATGCTCTGCCCAAAGGAGTGTAACTTTTGATTGCTGAAACCTCATAAGATATCTAGGGATATATGGGTAGGATCAACCTTAAATCCAGATCACTCTGGTTCTCCCACGATAAGTCCCAGGCAAGCCCTTCTGCTTTGGGCCCTGATTGGCTCAGAGTGAATGTAAATAGCAATTGTTTCTGTTTACATAGGTGTAAATATATATGAGTATATGCATGTATATATACACATATATATGTTATAAATATATACATATGTACATATACATATATATGTGTGTATATTATTTTTTTGCTTTTTTGCTGAGGCAATTGGGGTTAAGTGACTTGCCCAAGGTCACACAGCTAGGGAATGTTAAGTGTCTGAGACCAGATTTGAACTCAGGTCTTCCTGACTTCAGGGCTGGTGCTCTAGCCACTGCAACACCTAGCTGGCCCAATACATATATTTTTAATTAGCCAAAAGAAGCCACTCTCTGCCTCATTTATTTATTTATTTATTTATTTATTTTTTGGCTGAGGTAATTGGGGTTAAGTGACTCACCCAGGGTCACACAACTAGGAAGTGTTAAGTGTCTGAGGCCAAATTTGAACTCAGGTCCTCCTGACTTCAGGACTGGTGCTCTATCCACTGTGGCACTTAGCTGCCCCTCTCTGCCTTATTTCTTATCTAGCCTTAGGCACCAATTGGGAGTTGCCTCAGTCAAACTAAGACCTGTTGAAGACCTTAGATTAATAAGACCAAGATCTCCTAGTGCATCCAAGGCCATCTCCAGTTATCCTGATTTTTATCTGACCACTGGACCCCGATAACGCTAGAGGGGGAAAGTGAGGCTGGTGATTTTGCACAGCCCTCCCTCATTTAAATCCAATTCACTCGAGTATCACGGCATCAGCTCCCTGATGTCATAGTCCCCTTCAAGAATGAAGGACAAACAATAATAACTGCTCCTTCTCAGTCTCTGTAACCATCTTCCATATCTCCTTCTCCCCCAGTTAAGGATTTCCTTCTCTCTCTTCATTCTCACTGACCTCATCAACTCTTATGGGATCAAATACCATCTCTAGGCAGATAAATCCTGGAACTTCATATTCTGTCCTAATCCCATTGCTGAGCTCAAGGGCCATACCACCAATCGCCTATTTGACATTTCTAATTGGACGTCCTAAAAGCATCTCAAACTCAGCCCAAAAAAGGACCCATGATGATTCTCACCCTTCTCCTTAGGTTCCCTTTTGCTGTAAATTTTTTTTCTAATTACCCATTTTCATAACCTTCATCCTGTGTCACTCTCTTGGCCAATCAGCTGTCAAGTCTCATTTATTCTAGGCTGCTGTAGCTTATTCCCTAGACTTCTAACTTGTCCCACCTCACATCTCCCACTTTTGTTCATCGATTCTCCATATCGCTGCCTGCCCATCTCACTCCTCAGCTCAAAAAGGTCCAAATACAAACTCCTCTGTTTTGGCTTTGAAGGCCCTTCAGGATCCAGCTCAAGTCTACCTTTTTTGGCCTATTATACATTACTCCCCTTCCTATGCTTTATGTCCCAGCCAAACTAACATACTTATTTTCCCCTAGCACCATGTCTTGCATGCAATAAGGCCTTAAAACATGCTTTTTTATTCATTCATCATTCACACAAGACTTTTCATCTGCTGAGTCTATGACCTTGCACTATCTCCCTACCTCCAAATATCACTATGTGCATGAAGTCTTAACTGACGTACCTCTTGGCTAGCGCTTCTCCCATCCATTGCAAGAAATTATTTTTTATATCTATTATGTATATATTCTGTATATATTTCTTTGTGTATGTTATATCCCTCCAGTATGATTTAAGCCACTTGAAGGCAGGGACTGGTTAATTCTTTGTCTAGTATCCTCAGTATCTAGGAAGTGCTTAATAAATGCTGGTTGATTAATGTAATACTATAAGCACCCCCCACTCCAAAGCAGGACATTTGGGAAATCTCAGGAAGAATAAAAAGTAGCAAAGATGTTATAAGGGATACCTTAAATCTGTCATCATCTCAGACAAATCCAAGGTCCGTGAATTTGTCAAATCTCTGGGTCACAATTGAAATGAGTTCCTCTATTACCTTTCTCCTCCCAATCCCAGGTTCCAAATCTTCTGCCAGATACCTCAGGAAGATGCAAGTTTAGGTCTGTTATAGCATACTAGAGGACCCATATACTGGACCCAGGAGGCTGCAGACACTCCCTGAACTCAACCTTCCCTCTTCCAAACATATTCCACCCTCCCAGGGGAGAAGTTTTACAACTTGCAGCTGGAAGCCTTGTAGGGTCCCTGGAGGCTTCTCCAAGCAGGCCTAGGCTAAGGTCAGGGCCTAGACAAGGAAGGGAGTTCAGAAAGAATATTTTAATTACACTAGAGGCCATTTCTGAAGGGTTCTGGTTCTCAGAGACCAGCTCCAGCTCTGGGTTGTTCTTTGGCTGATGGGAGTTCCTCATGGTCCTTGAATAACTAATACCCAGATTCCTAGCTTTAGACTCACTTTAGCTTTAACCCCCTTAACAAAACAGCTCCCTTCTTGGAACAGTCAATAACATACTCGCTTTTGGTGTAGAAGGAAAGCTAAGTGGTAGGGGGCATAGATACCTGAAGAAAAGGAAGGAAACCAAGTTTGGGTCCACCTAAAGTTGGCCCCTCCCCTTTCCTTAATGGTCAGTCTGAGTGAGAATGGAACCATGTTTCCCAATTAAGCATTATGGCATTTCCTGGCTCCCTGGCTCCCACCCCTGTGATCCAAAGATCAAACCTGCCCAGGAAGTCCAGGATTTAGATAGATCCCACTTGTATGTGTCTGTCTCCATCTCTCTCACTCTTTTTTCCCCATTCATACTGAGGATAAAATTTATAATTCGAAATGTAGAAAGGATCATAAAGGTTATCTGGTCCAGTTCAATGCCTCCAGGCAAGGATCATCCATCAATCAATGATTATTTAATGGAGGTCATCCATCAATCAATGATTATTTAATGGAGGCTATCCATCAATCAATGATTATTTAATAGGGATAACCCATCAATCAATGATTATTTAATAAATTTCTATGAAATTGAATGAGGTTATAAAAAAAATCAACAAATGTAAAGAAAACCAAGTTCTTTTGGCTTTTTCCCCTGAAAAATGAGGAAATTTCCTGGATGTTCCATTAGGTTCGACATTCTAGATTCAAACTCAGCTCTGACTTTCTATATTCAAAAACTCCTCCTGCATCTGATATTTGTGTTCCAAGGGCACCTTCCAACTTTGATTTCCCTTGATTCAATTCTTTCATCTATAAAATAATAGTTAGATATGACCCCCTGAGATTCCTTACAGTCTTACAAAGCTAAGTCATTTGTCCAAGGTCCCAGAAGGCCCTTGTAGGGGAAGAGAGAGACAGACATCTGGAGAAGTTGGTGTGTGAAGGGTTATCTCTTTACACTAATAGATTGTTGCCCATTTCTTCAAAGGACTTAATGAGAAGGAAGGAGTGATGGTGGGAAAATTATAGTTATTGAAAATTTGGTTAGATCTGTGGAAGAACTAGATGATAGAACAGACTAAATGAGGCTATGAATTCTCCATAAATATCAGATGAGTAGTCTTCCTTCTTAGATAGTGGAATGGCTTAAGTATATCCCTTAGAATGTAAGCTCCTTGAGGGCAAGTATTATTTTATTTTTGTCTTTGTATCCCCCAATGCTTAGCACAGTGTCTGACACATAGTAGGTGAAGAATAAAAGCTTGTCGAATGATTGATGACGCTATCAAAAACAGACCTGGCAGCAGTCATTCAACAAACATTTCTTAAATGCCTACTGTGTGCCAAGTTCTGTGAAGATCGAAGAGGGAAGAAAGGTCCTAAACAGAGGACCAAATTCTGGGTTCTTTGCAGAGTCCTGTGTTCATGGCATATTCTATATACTTGTGTATCTGGTGAACGTGTCAATAAGTTAAAATAAAGGATTATTTTGGGGAAAGGGGGAGAGGAGAGTACAGGAGTTTGGACTGATAGAGCACTTTGAGTCCAGAGGGTAGGTCCCAGAAACACTAGGCCAGAATACTGGCCTTGCATAATGTTTCCCAGGGGACATTCTGGAGGTTTCCTCTGGAGACAGAAGGACAAGATTGCCTGGTCACTATACACTTCTCAGCTTCCTCCCAAGAAAGGAAAGGGCAACAGGATCATCAGAAAAATAACTGACTTCAAAGCACTTTATCTTCATCCCCATTATCTCATTTCCTCACAATAACCCTCCAAAGTCAGAAATACAGGGATTATCTCCTGATGGCATCCAGTGATTACAAACCTTGAATCAGGAAAATCTGAGTTCAAATCCAGCCTCAAATCCTTACTGGCTGTGTGACCCTGAGCAAGTTAGTTAATCTCTGACTTGGTTTCTTTACCTGTAAAATAGGAATAATAGTAATACCTTGTGGGGTTGTGAGGTTCAAATGGGATAATATTTGTTTTTTAAAAAGTGCTTCGCATAGTATCTGGCACACAGTAGGTACTTCACAAATGTTTATTTTGAAGGGACCAAACATATGATTTCATCAGTGTGGGAAACTCCCAATGAGGAAATTCTCTCTCCTAATGCATTTAAATGCCTACTATGTGCCAGGCACAATGCTAAGAGGCAGGAGTCCAAACAGAAAGAATGAATCAATATCTTCTCTCAAAGAGAAATTTTATCCAGAGAGACAAGTACATCTAGGAGTACATGCAGAATTAATATAAAGAGAATAAATACAAAAATAAATACCCACTTTCCATCTTCTAGTCTGAAAAACTTGCCAGAGGCAGTGACAGGTTAAGTGACTTACCCAGAGTCACACAGCCAGTATGGCTCAGAGGCAAAACTAGTCTTCCTCATGCTAAAAATTCTCTAAGCATTGCTTATAATTTTCATATTACAGGAGAAGGAACAATCTCAGATAGGTGACATGGCTTGCCAAGAATAGACGGACAGAGAGACAGACACACATATTCACATATAAACCCCACTAGTCAAGTATCAGAAGGAGGATTTGAACACAGGATCCTTTGACTCCTCACCTGGATCATGAAAATATACAGGAGGAACTTTCATTTCATTAAGGTTATATTTCTCCCCCAGGGAATAAAAAAAAAAAACAAGATCCCTCTCTAGAATTGAGCTGCTGGTTGTGGCTGCCCTCCAAGGATCACTACTTCCCACCTTCTTTTATAGAGGAAGATACTGAGATGCAAAGTGACAACTCGTACTTGTCGGAGGCAGAATTTGAATCTAGGACCTCTGCCTCTTGAGCTGCTGACTCCCTTCCCAGATGCCTCTCCTTGCATTCCCTCCTGTTTCTCTGTCCCTCCCAAGCTAAGGTATGACTGAGTAAGGGAGGGTGATTGGAAGTGGGCAGGGTGGGGAACAGAAGGGAGCCCCCCATCCCTGTCCCTGGGTGTAAGAAGCACCATTTCCATCAAACTACTTTCTCCAGTGCTTAGGAAACACCTGCAGGTCCCTCTGAGGAGCCCAAGGGGCCCAAGTCCCAGCAGACCATCCCGAAGCTCCCTTACCTGCAAACTCCAGATGGAGAAGAGAAGGCTGGAAGGACACACCTTGCAGCTCTCTTGGAGCATGATGGATTGAAGGCGCTTTTGAGGAAAGAAAAAGGAGGAAAAAGATGACTCAATTTTAAGAAAGGGGAAAAAAATGAGTTACATCTCCACCCTCTCCACCCCTGCATCTCAAGACCTGGCTAGGCTGAGGCCCCTCAGCCACGTCATCCCTTTAAATGAGAATCCAGCCCCAGCAAGGGAGCAGGCATTTTCCAGTGGGGCTGCAGAATTCCTGCACCTTCTAAAAATACCTAGATAAGTGCTGCTCTCGCCAGGCAGGGCAGTGAGCCCAGGCTAGACGTGCCACTGAGCGGGTTCCCCAAGCCCTGGGCACTGACTGCCACCTGTCTGCCCTGCAGAGACTCTAATGCAGGGAGCTCCAGACTAATCCCTACTGCAACAAGGTTGCTCCTCCAGTGGGACTCCCCCCTTCTCTTCTCCCTCATGCTGGGGGCTCTTAGGAACCCAGGCTTTTCTCCAACTCAAGAGGAAAGAAGCTCGATCGTCAACAAAAACAATAATAATACAGCTGCTGAAGTGATTTTTCTAAAAAACACTTTTGACCGAGTCACTCCCCCGCTCAGTAAGTTCCAGGGGTTCCCTATGTTCTTAGGCTAGAATATAGACATTTAAAGGTCTTCACAATCTGACCCTGACCTTCCTCTCCAATCTGACCACACACTAGTCTTTGTATCCTAGAACACACTCCTTTCTCACTTCCACCTCTTGGAATTCCCAGTTTCCTTCAAGAATCAGCTCAGGTGTAACTTTATATATGATCCTCCCAGATGGCAATACTCCCCCTGTCCCACCAGCTTATATCTCTCATGTATATAATTGTTTTATTTTTATTTTTTATTTTTTGCTTTTTGCAGAGGCAATTGGGGTTAAGTGACTTGTCCAAGGTCATACAGCTAGGAAGTGTTAAGTGTCTGAGGTCAGATTTGAACTCAGGTCCTCCTGACTTCAGGGCCCGTGCTCTATCTCGCTGCCCCTCATGTGTATAACGGTTAATGTAGATGTTTTCTTCCTCAAATAGAATGTAAGTAATGTGAGAGCAGGGAGTTCTTGTTTCTCTTTTGTTTCTGGCTCCAGCACCCAGCAGCGTGTCTGACACATAGGAGGCATTTAATAAAACAACTGTTGAAAGATTTTTGGTTAAGATGGTGATGTGGAAGATCATGGAGAAGCTTGGCTCTCCTATGTATACTCTAGCAATAATCAACAAAAGGTATCAAATCAAATAATGATCAAGTGACCCAAAAGGAAACAGAGGTAGGATTCTTCATCCAAGCCAAGTTTGCCTGAAAAAATCACCCAAAACTGGATGAAGCAGACCCCAAGGAAAGGCAGCAGGAGTTCAGAGACCTGGGCACAGCAGTAGCTGGACAAGGAAGGCTCCCATGGGCTGTGTAGGGGAAATAGAAGCCCAAAGATGCTTTCTGGGGAATGCTGAAGCTTGCCAGCTCTCTACGTATAAATATAGCGGCAGCTAAGTGACACAATGAATAGAGAACAAGGCCTGAAGTTAGTAGGACCTGAGTTCCAATCTGGTCTCAGACACATATTAGCTGTGAGACTATAGGCAAGTCACTTAACTCTGTTTGCCTCAGTTTCCTCATCTGTAAAATGAGCTAGAGAAGGAAATCACAAACCATTTCAGTAGCCTTGCTAAAATAATCCCAAATGCTTTGACCCAGCACTGTTTCTATGGGGCCTGTATCCCAAAGAGATCTTAAAGGAGGGAAAGGGCCCCACATGTGCAAGAATGTTTGTGGCAGCCCTTTTTGTAGTGGCTAGAAACTGGAAACTGAATGGATGCCCATCAATTGGAGAGGGGCTGGATGAATTATGGTATATGAATGTTATGGAATATTATTGTTCTATAAGAAACGACCAGCAGGATGATTTCAGAGAGGCCTGGAGAGACTTGCATGAACTGATACTGAGCAAAATGAGCAGAACCAGGAGATCATTATACACGGCAACAACAAGACTATATGATGATCAATTCTGATGGACATGGCTCTCTTCAAAAATGAATTGATTCAGACCAGTTCCAATGATCTTGTGATGAAGAAAGCCATCTGCAACCAGAGAGAGGCCTGTGGGAACTGAGTGTGGATCACAACATAGCATTTTCACTCTTTTTGTTGTTGTTTGCTTGCATTTTAATTTCTTTCTCATTTTTTCTAGTTTGATTTTATTTTTCTTGTGCAGCAAAATAATTGTATGAATATGTCTACCTATATTGGATTTAATATGTATGTATATTTAACATATTTATAACATATATAACATATATAATAAATATCTAACATATATTTCTACCATATTTAACATATATTGGATTGCCATATGGGGAGGAGGTGGAGAGAAGAGGGGGAAAAATTGGAACACAAGGTTTACAAGGGTTAATGTTGAAGAATTATCCATGCATATGTTTTGAAAATAAAATGCTTTAATAAAAATTAATTAAATCATAATTTAAAAAAAAGATAATCCCAAATGGGGGGTCACAACAAGTCAAAGAGGACGGAAATTTAACTGAACAACAAAAAAGCATAAATACAACAGAAGCCAGTGGCAGAAAACCAGGAAATCAAGACCATGATCATTATCATCATACCAGACTGTGAGAGAAAGAAGAACCTGGTTATGTCAGAAGAATTCAAATCACAAACTGAGGCTGGAGATATGAGTAAACATAAGAAGATAATGAGCAGTATGAAGAAACAATATAAATCAAGAATAGCTTAAGTCCAAACCAGAACAAATTGAGGAAGGGGGGAATAGCTTACCTATTTAAAGACTACAAGAATAACTGGAAAATATAAATCAAGAGATTTTTAAAATGGGATTATAAATGAAATAAGAGTGCTGAAGGAAGGCACTAAAAGGTAAATAAATAATTTAGAACAGAAGTTAGTGAACCTTCCTCAAATAAAAACAGCCTGAAAATTAGACTAGACCAAAGAGCCCTTAATGACTGATTAAGACATTTAGAAATATTAAGTCAAAATTAAAAGATTGAAAAATAGAAGAAAATGTAAAGTACCTACTATCAAAAATACCCACCCTGGAAAATAGGTCAAGGAGAGACAATTCAAGAATCATCAGGCCCCCTAAAAATCATTTCCAAATAAAAAAAAAACCTGAATATTATTTTTGAAGAACTAGTAAATGAAAATTGTCCAGTTCTACTAGAACTAGAAAGTCAAATGAATAAAAAAAAGAATTCACTGATTACCTTCTGAATAAATTAAAAACAAAACTCCCAACTGAAAATTTTCAGGAAGGAAATGTCTAGAACTTTCAGGTCAAACAAAAATTACTACCAGCACTTCTACTAACATATATACTTTCTTGATCTGGTAATTTGTTGTTATATATTTTGAATCCTCCCTGATGTTCTGCTGGGCATGTGACAATGTTCTCTTTTGTTTTGCTTTATTTTGTTTTGTATTCCTTTTCTGTGTTTTTTTTTTCTTATTCTGTTTTTCAAATAAAATAAATTATTAATTCCTCCACTTCCTTATCTATAAAATGAGGAGCTTGGAGAAGATTCCTGTAAGGTCCTGTAGATCTCCAAATCTATGATCTCATGAACTAAAAGAATGAAAATCTTGGAATATGATCTTCCAAAATAGCAAGAGACAGAGGTTTACAACCAACAATAAATTACCCTGCAAGGCTGAGAATAATCCTATCGGGGCAAGAATGGATCTTCAAAGGAAAAGAAGACTTTCAAATATTCTTCATGAAAAGACCAAAGTTGAGAAGAAATTTGGAATTGCAAATACAGGAGTCAAATGGGCCTAAGATGGTGGAGTAAAGGCAGGGATTTGCCTGAGCTTTTCCTCCAAATGCCTCCAAATATCTCTAAACAAATTCTAGAGCAGCAGCACCTACAAAAAGATGGAGAGAAACAATTTTCAAGCCCAGAACAGCTTGGAGGGTCAGCAGGAAAGGTCTGTCATACCAGCATGAGGATTGAGTACTCCAGTGCAGGCAGCTCCAGCATAGCTTTGGGCCCAGCAAACCAGGAAGAGGCCTTAACGTGACCGAATTAGTGGCAAACACAGGAGTCAAGAGAAACCTAGAAAAGCAAATACATTTGAGTGATTAGAAGGGGCTAAACAGTGATGAAGAATTTATCTTCTAATACAGGGGGAAGAGATAAATAATACTTCAAATTCCTTATGTTTCCAAAGGCCTAGAGAGAAGAAAAAGGGCTAGGGGTGGTTTGGTTTGGTTTTGATGTTCTTAAGAGGGGAAAAAGAGGGGGGAAAGCATACACTTGGGAAGAAGTGAGGAAGAAGGGGGGAGAAGCTACAATGTTTCTCAATTAGGGTATTTAATAAAGATATACAGATATGGAAAAATGGTTTGTGAGGGAGTGGGCATCATATGAGCTTCATTCTTATCTTAACTAGACAAAGAAGTGTTGAACACATATAACATATACGAAAGAGTTTAGTGTAGTAGCACATTAAACAATGGAGGTGGGGAAGAGATAAGAATTTTAAAAGGAGGATAGAGTCTGGGATGAAATACTCATAAACAAAATAAACTTGAATTTAAGAAGGTAAATCATAAAGGAAATGATAAAAAGAAAGCAAGTGTAAGAGCTAGTAATCAGAATCTAGGTGAGAGGAAAAGAAGAAGGACAATGGAGTAGAAGCAAATCACTTTACAGATCATGACCATTAAATGCATTCCTTCTCTTTCATGCTCCTCTCCTTCTTTATAAAGTGAGACGGGTGGGAAAAGTAGAAGAGGTTTGCAATGGAGGGAAACACACAAATATGATCATAACTGTAAAGGTGAATGGGGTAAATTCAATGATAAAATGGAGAAGGGTAGAAGATTGGATTAGGAAGCAAAGTTCAAGAATATATCATTCACAAGAAAAATACTTGAATAATCCAAGACAATTCCAAAGGGCTTATTATGAAGAATGTTATCAACCTCGAGATCTGATGGAGTTTGAATGCAGATTGAAGCATAATTTTTTCACTTTATTTTTCTTGTTTTTTTGCAACATGGTTAATATGGAAATATGTTTTCTATTATTTCATATGTACCACATTTATTTCCTTCACAAGGGGTGGGAAAGGATAGAAATGAGAAAGAGAAGTAGTAATTGAAAAAGATTTAAATAAATGTCAAAAATAAATAAAATAATATCCCCAAATAAACAGATAGATATAAAGCAATACACTTGAAGCATAAACATTCATACAGTGTTAATATGAGGAATTATATCGGTTCCTTATATGCTTCAGGTAAACTCAAAATAACAAGGTCATAATCAAGACCTCAGACAAGATAACAGTAAAATAGACATGGTTAAAAAAGATAAAGAGGGGAAACTATGTTATGCTTCAAAGTACCACAGATAATGAAATAATATCAATACTGTATATATGTGTATATGTATAAACACAAATGGTATAGCATCTAGAGGAAAAGTTCATAGAATTACTGGGAGAAAGAGAGAGAAAAATGACAATAGTTGAAGACATCAGTGTATCCCTCTCATACTGAGAAAAATCTAACAAAAAGATAAACAAGAAAAAAAGTTAAGCACCTGAATAAAATTGAAGCAAAGTTAGATGTAATAGAGTTCTGGAAATATCAGAATGGGTATAGAAAGGAGGATATAATTATAGACATTATGATATCTTTTAATATCATTAAAAATATCTATCTAAAATGAAAAGCAGACAACATATACAAAAGGGATAATTTATAAGCTTTCTCAATAAGGACAGAAACAAAGCAAGGATGCTCACTCTTTCTGCTATTATTGATATAGTTCTAGAAGTTATAGCAATAAGATAAGAGAAATTAAACATGTGAAGATTGGCAAAGAAAAGATAGAACTATTCTTAAGTACTGATGACATGATAGTTTATTTAGAAAATCCTAGGGAATCATCAAAGATGCTAAGTGAGACGATTATAGTTTTGGCAAATCAGGTTACAAAATAAGTGTGTAAAATTTTTTTAAATGTTATATAATAACAAAATCCAAGAAAAAACTAATAGAAAGAAAATTTCAATTCAATATAATTACAAAATGTATTAGGTTTTGGTTTTAGTTTCAGTCTTCTCTCCCCAGCCAATCTCTTCTTGGCTCAGTCTGAAAATCTCACCATGCACCTTGTTTCAAGGGAGGTTTGGATTTTGCAGGGAAGGGGAGAGGGGGAGAGGGAAGCATAGGTGAGAGGATTCTTGGGGGAGAGGGACAAGGAAAAAAGAAGATAAAAATAAAACATCATTGAAGCACTTAAAGAAAATTCACCAAAGTAATTGGAAGGAGATTTAGAAGGCAATACAGATAGCTTTGAAATTAAGATACTGAATTAACTACATGCTTAAACAAATTTTAAGTGCATGGTGAGATTTTCATTGCATATGCAATCTTTTTTCTTTGCAGGTGGAAATCTTCCTGTTGTTGATATTTGTCAAATTCAGAATAACACAAAAGAGTTTTTAAAAAGATATTCTGACAGTTTTGATTGATTTTTCTATGTCCCTATTTACATCACCCAGAACTGAACTTAGTACTCTGGTTATGAGCTAATCAAAGCAGAACCCAGTGGGACCACAATTTCTTCCTTACGCATTTTAAGACTCCAAGAAACTTTCTTAGCTTATGGGATTCAGTGGAAAAGGAGGAGAGGTTCTAAGAGTGTGGGTCCATATAGAGAGGACAGGAAATAGGAAAATCAAGGAATAAGAGCTCAAAGGGGATGAAGAAATTGATCAGGTGCCAAAGTATTTAAAAAATAATAACAATTCCTTGCTATTATTACATTTGTAGAATGATTTAAGCTTTGTAAAGCACCTTACACATATCATCTCATTTAATCCTCACAATTATCTTGGGAGGTGAGTATTATTATTATCCCCATTTTACAGATGAGAAAGACACTAATCACTTCTTATCCGGACTCTTGGCAATCCCCCTCTCCAATCCTTCCTCCACATCTCAGATGCCAAACTGATATTCCTAAAGTACTCATCTGACCAGGTTACTTCTTACTTAAGAAGTTCCAAGGGTTCTTAATTGCCTCTAGAATAAAGCACAAATTTCTCTGATGATCCAGGACTGTTACAATAACTATAGTAAATCTCTCATGTGTCCTACTGATGGTAGGTCAGTAAAAATGACTCATGACTACAATGCTTTCATTTAACATTCATCTACCAAACAAATAATTTATTAATTAACTATCATAGTCATACATTGTGAAAGATTGGGGATAGAAAGAAGAAAGCAAAATATAATGGAATATTATTGCTCTATAAGAAATGATGAGCAGGCTGATTTAAGAAAAGCCTGGAAAGACTTACATGAACCGATGCTGAGTGAAACAAGCAGAACCAAGAGAACATTGTACACAATAAAAACAAGATTATGTGATAATCAACTTTGGTGGATTTGATTCTTCTCAACAGTGTGGTGATTCAAGGCAATTCCAATAAACTTGGGATAGAAAATGCCAATTGCAGCCAAATGTGGATCAAATGGGGACAGAAGCATAGTAGTTTCACCTTTTTTGTTTGTTTTATTCTTTCTCATGATCTTTTCCTTTTTGGTCTGATTTTTCTTGCACAACAGGAAAAAACGGAAATATGTTTAAAAGATTTGCACATTTTGTGCAAAAATGTTTGTAGCAGCTCTTTTGTGGTAACAAAGAATTGGAAAACGAGTAGATGTCCATCAGCCAGGGAATGGCTGAATAAGCTGTAGTATATAAAGATAATGGAATATTCAAGCCATTCTCCAATTGATAAATGGTCAAAAGATATGAACAAACAATTTTCAGATGAAGAAATTGAAACTATTTCTAGTCACATGAAAAGGTGCTCCAAATCACTATTGATCAGATAAATGCAAATTAATACAACCATGAGGTACCACTATACACCCGTCAGATTGGCTAAGATGACAGGAAAAGATAATGATGAATGTTGGAGGGGATGTGGGAAACTGGGACACTGATACATTGTTGGTGGAACTGAATGGATCCAACCATTCTGGAGAGCAATCTGGCACTATGCTCAAAAAGTTATCAAACTGTGCATACCATTTGACCCAGCAGTGTTTCTACTGGGCCTATATCCCAAAGAGATTTTAAAGGAGGGAAAGGGACCCACATGTGCAAGAATGTTTGTGGCAGCCCTTTTTGTAGTGGCTAGAAACTGGAAACTGAATGGATGCCCATCAATTGGAGAGTGGCTGAATAAATTATGGTATATGAATGTTATGGAATATTATTGTTCGGTAAGAAACGACTAGCAGGATGATTTCAGAGAAGCCTAGAGAGACTTGCATGAACTGATGCTGAGTGAAATCAGCAGAACCAGGAGAACATTATACACAGCAACAAGACTATACGATGATCAATTCTGATGGACATGGTTCTCTTCACCAATAATGTGATTCAAACCAGTTCCTATTGTTCAGCGATGAAGATAGTCATCTACATCCAGAGAGAGGCCTGAGGGAACTGAGTGTGAACCACAACACAGCATTTTAACGCTTTCCGTGAATATTTCCTTGCATTTTGTTTTCCTTCTTAGGGTGTTTTTTTCCCTCTCTCTTTCTAGATCTGATGTTTCTTGTGCAGTAAGATAACTGTATAGATATGTATACAGATATGGGATTTGTCATATAATTTAACATATTTAGCATGTATTAGATTACCTGTCATCTAGGGGTGGGGATAGGGGGAAGGAGGGGAAAAGCTTGGAACAAAAAAAGTTTTGCAAAGGTCAATGTAGAAAAATCACTCATATGTTTTGTAAATAAAAAGCTTTTAATAAAAATTTTTTAAAGGTAATGGAATATTACTATAAAAAATGATGAACAAGCTGATTATAGAAAGGCCTGGAAAGATTTACAAGAATTGATGCTGAGAGAAACAAGCGGAACCAGGAATACATTGTACACAGTAACAGCAAGAATGATCAACTATGAAAGGCTCAGTTTTTCTCAGTGGTTCAGTGATCCAAAGCAATCTTAACAGACTTTGGACAGAAAATGCCATCTGCATCCAGAAAAAGAACTATGGAAATTGAATGCAAAGCAATACATGCTATGTTCACTTCTTTTTTTCTGGGGCTTTTTTTTTGTCTCCTATGGTTTTTTCCTTTGTTCTGATATTTCCTTCCCAACATGATTCATAAAGCAATATGTATTAAAATAAATAAATTAATTAAAAAAAAAGAATTGTACATGTTTAACCTATATCAATTACCTGCTGTCTTGGGGAGGGGGAGATAAGGAAGGGAGGGAGAAAAATTTGAAAAATAAAGTCTTACAAATACTAATATTGAAAACTAATTTTACATATATTTGGAAAAAAATAGTACCTAAAATTAAAATAAAAGAAATAAGAGCTGCACGCCCTTTCGATTTTCCTACTTTGCTCAAAGGCTCTGCCATCCTACCATAACCCAGGTTTACCAGCTAGAAGTGGTCCTCAACATTCACTCTCACTCACCCTCCAGCACCAAGCAGTATTCAAGTCTTGTCCAATCCCTCTCCTCAGCATCTCTCAAATCTGTTCCTGGAAGCAACTATTTATTATAAAGGCCTGGACTCAGGAAATCCCGAGTTCAAATTCAAACTCCTTTCAGAAAAATCTTCCTACCCTTTAAAGGAACGTGGAAGTGGAGGAGGCTTCCTTGGGAGGGAGTGGATTCCCCCTGCCAGCTAGCTGCTCAGGCAAGCTGTCCAGGGGATCCCTGGTCAGATGCAAGCTGAAGTAGGGTCACTTTGGGTTCTGATGTTCTGTGGTTCTGTGAAAGTTCTCCAGCCTGATTTTGTGGGATAATGAGTGAGTTGCTATGAACCACTTGGCTCTTAAGGGCTGTTTCCAGCAGGCCCAGTACCAGACCTGGGGCTAAGTGAGGGGAAAGGAACAGCCTGGTTCCATCAACAGCTGCTTTCTATCCGGGCCTGTCCCCGCCCCATTTCTCCCTCCAAGGCTACTCATCCTGAGCAATGCCCGTTCTCTCAAATTCCTGCAACTCCTTCCGAGGCTGTTGAGTAAGGGGAAAAATGGGATCATGTGAATTCCTCCGGTGACTGCCAAGAGACAAACGTGGCAGACGCACACACCCACACGGGTGCACAGATGCAATCTCACACACACACACACTCCAGAACAGACCTTGCCTAGAACGTACCTGACTCACTCCCTTTCCCTCAACCCCCCCCCAAAAAAAAAACTACACAAAATTCCCAAAGGAATACATCCCGTGTACAGAAAACATCAGACTACGGAACTCCTGGGCACACAAGACATATGCAAAGGCAGGTCCGCGGAGATATGCCGAAATCTAAATGCAGACAGATGTGTGCCATCATTATAACACAGAGATGCGATCCAAGGACAAACGTATGCAAAAATGCCCCAAAATAGGGGCAGCTAGGTGGCGCAGTGGATAGAGCACCAGCCTTAAAGTCAGGAGACCCAAGTTCAAATCTGGTCTCAGACACTTAACATTCCCTAGCTGTGTGACCCTGGGCAAGTCACTTAACCCCAATTGCCTCAGCAAAAAACAAACAAAATATATACATATATGTATATAAAGCCCCAAATGCTCCATCCATATAACACACACATTCAGAGAAGCACAATTGGAGCAGACACCCCTATGTAGGGATGCGTGTGCAAATGGAAACACACCAGGGTGAACCCTATGGACACACGCCGGGTCCAAGCCCCATCTCTGCCTCTTACTGCCTAGGGGCCGTGAACAAATCACTTAACTTACTAGAGCCTGCATGCCCACATGCATCCGCATTTTCCATCCTGAGGATTCCCCCCCCCCATGTTCTACCTGCAAAGTACTAGCTCAAGAACGTCTTCCCCAGGAAGCCCAAAATCAAAGGACAAGAGAGAAACCTAGGGGCTGGAAGGGACCTCAGAAAGCCATCCCACTCATTTTGCAGATGGGGAAACTGAGGTCCAGGGAAGTTTTGGGGGTTTTTTGGCTGAGGCAATTGGGGTTAAGTGACTTACAGCCAGGAAGTTTAAGTGTCTGAAGCTAAATTTGAACTCAGGTCCTCCTGACTTCAGGGCTGGTGCTCTATCTACCTAGCTGCCCCCAGGGAAGTTAAAGGGTCACAAAAGTAACAAGAATTCTTAGGGCTGGGCTTTAAACCCCAGTTCAGAGGTCCCCCACTTCCCTAATGCACTTTCCTAGTGCTACTTGGTAATGGCATTTGTGCCAATAGCTTTTCTCTTACTGGACAGTAAACATTATGAGAGCAAGAACTTTTATCTTCTCTACACTTGGAACACAGAACTCTGCACATGTGTTGTTATTGACTCCCTGTGACCCCATTTGGGGTTTTCTTGGCAAAGATACAAGAGTAGTTTGCATTTCCTTCTTTGGCTCATTTTACAGCTGAGGAAACTGAGGCAAGCAGAATGAAATGCCTTGCTCAGGGTCTACACATAGTAGGTGTCTCATTAGTATTTGTTGAATGCCTTGAATCTGAACTTATGCCCTAAATGCTCAGTCTTTACAAAACAAATCATTTACGACCCTGTAGCTTCAGTCCCACAAAGTCAAGTTTTTTTCTCCAATCCCTCCAAAATGTCACAGTCTCACAGACACTGGGTTCAAACACTGGGTACCACTCTCTCAGATGATAGTCTCTTGGGCTGCTCTCCTGGCTTTAACTTCCCCTTTAACCTTCACAGCACTCATCCAGTCCACCCAGCACTTCGATGCTTTGGCTCCTCATGCTAAATAAAGCCCACATTCCTTGACCTGGCATTCAAGGCTCTTTATGACTTTGAACTTTCTGCCTGCCCTTTGAACTTTCTCACTTCTTCCCTTCCGGTAGCATCCTTTGGGATCCCTCATTCCCTAAACATGCCTTGTGATGCTCACCCCTGCATCTTTGACTATGCTCTACCTCCCACCGGGGGTGTTCTTTCTGCCAGCCCTGCCCATTCAATCTTAGCTCTCCTTCTAAACCAGTCCAATTTAACCACCATCTCCTCCAACAAATCCCCAGAGCTCATGGGAACAGAGTCGTCCCCTGAACAGAGCCCACGGGGGACTTCTCAGATGTGCTTTCATATGGCACCCTTCCTCATAATCCCACATCCGCCTCCTGAAAATCAGCTTGCCAGTATTTTATATTTCTTTGTGGGTTGTCCCTCCTGATTAAATGGAAACTTCTTAGGGTTCCCTGCTCTTTAATCTCTGCATCCCCAGCACCTCCCATGGTACCTGCCATATAAGGATAGGAATAGGGACAGGGAATGGAGATTGGACTTGGGACAGCCCCAAGTGAGATAATTCCCTCCACCAAAGCACCTCGATCTTGCAAATGATTTGATTTCCTTTAAGATCCTTTCAGTTTTTAAATTGTGACCCTGTGATCTTAGATCAGGACCTGAACTGACAGTCCAATGCCCTATCCATTGGACAATGCTGCCTTTCCAGGGTCTGCCTGTGCAAAGAGATTTTTTGGTAACAGATGAGGAAGGAGGAAACCTTTCCTGTTCAAGCATATGGGAGAAAGAGCCCTCCAGGAGAAACAGGAAGCTCAGCTGTGTGCATTATGCGGGAGAACATCCCCAGCTGGGTGGTCACTCATGCAGAAGAACATCCCCAGCCCTCATGCCTTATAGCTCCCTACAGCTGTAGCTAGTTACTACCATGCCGGTGGGGTTCTGTTGGACGTTTCACGCCTATTCCATTCAGTGGATTCTGTTTCCATCAGACTGGGAAATTCCCGAAACAGGGACAACCTTCCCACCTCCCCTTTGTCTTGTCCCATTGTCCCATCCAGTAAAATCGTAACTTTCTGGAAGAAAACAAGTTGTTCCAAGGGGCTTAGATTTCCTGATAGCTGAGGACTTGCCATCAAAACTTTTTTTTTAATTTGTTAACCCTTTTGAATGAAAAAAAAAAAGCACTTTCCTGCCTTCTTAAGCACAGTAAATTTAATCATTTAATCTTTTCTTGATGACTTAGGACTAAACACATGAGCTTTAGTTTCTATGCTAGGCTGTAAGAGAGGGATGACCTTGAGGTTGTTTAGTCCTATATTAAACAATTCTGAGCACCCTTTGAAACTTTTTAGTCCCTTTAAAATGTTTTCCTACTTTTCTCTTTTTCCTTCCTTTTTTTCCTCTTTCTCCTTCTCTCCCCTTGCTTGTGTATGCATACAGCAACTCCTTTCCTTTTTTTAATTTGTTGCTTCTGCAGAGATCAGAAACCAACAATTTGATTCGATTCCACAAATATGTATTAAACACCTACTGTGTGCAAGCTTCTGTGTTTGGGACTGAGTCTAGAAAATATAATGAAAACAAATTAAAAATGGTCCCTGCCCTGGAGTAGCTTGCCTCCTACTGAGGATTACTTGAAAAGATCAAGTGTTGGTGAGATTATGTTAGAGGTGCCAAAGAGCAATAACTACCAGGTCAACTACTAATAGTGTGACTCACTCATGTGTGTCATGGACCCCCTTAGCAATCTGGGGAAATTTGTGGATCCCCTTTCAGAATCATGTATTTAAACGAATAAAATAAAATATTCAGGATTACAAAGGAAACCAATTATACTGAAATGTTATTATAAAAATATATTTTTAAACAAGTTGATGGACCCAGGTTAAAAAACCTCTATAGGGGGCAGCTAGGTGATCCTATAGTACATAGAGTGCAGACATAGAATTACAAAGATCTATCTTCCTGAATTCAAATCTAATCTCAGATACTTAATAGCAGTGTGACTCTGGGCAAGTCACTTCACCCTGTTTGCCTCAGTTTCCTCATCTGTCAAAAAACTGTGAAGGAGGAAATGGCAAATCACTATAGTATTTTTACCAAGAAAAATCCAAATGGAGTTTTTCAGACAAAAGTCTGAAATGATTGAACAGCTCAACAACAACAAGGGGAATCGCGAAATGCTTCTCACAGAAAGTGATGTGCTGAGTCTTAAAGGAACTCAGAGAGGAGAGTAAGTAAAAGAGCATTATGGGAATGAGAGACCACCAGAGCAAAAAAAGGGGGGGGGAAGGAATAGCATTAAGCCAGTCTGGTTCGTTGTCAATAAAATAAGAGGTAATGTGCTTGGGGTGAGGATGAGAGGGACTCTGCTGGGTTTTATGGTGTTAACTTTGTGCTCCCTCCCCAGGTCCCTAAAATGGTTCCCCCACCCTACCCCTTTAGCTACATTCTGGATATAGGAAATCCCTGGGTTATTGACCTCAGAATGAGCAAGTCTGAGCTCCATCACTAATTAATTAATTAATCTAGGCAGCAATCCCTGAAGCAAATGGTCAGCTGGATTTGCCCACAGAGGACCTGCCAAAGACCCTCCTCTGGTCATCTACTAGCTGTGTGACCCTAGGAGAGTCATCACTTCTCTGTAAAAGGCAGGAGAGTTAAAAGCAGAGGACCATGACGCCCTCAGTTCCCACCTCTGACACTACATGACCCTGGATAACTCACTGAGCCTCAGTCTTCCCATCTGTAAAACAAGGGCATTGGATGTGATAGGATGACCTATAAAGTCCCTTGCAATTTTTAATGTATGATCCTATGATTTCTAAGAGCTGGAAACCTACAATCAGAGGATTCTAATAGGGCTTGACAAGGGTCTTCTGAGTGCTTGGACATTCTCCTGGAGAGGGCCCTGGGAGGAAAAAAGGGGGGTTCAAAAATGAAAGCCGAGGACAGTGACTTGAAGCGGGCTTAATGGATGAGTTAAAAGAGCCTCAGAGTTTGCTGCCCTTTGGGGGATTAGCCACATGTGGATATATTTTAATCATTAACTCTCTGGCTCACAAAAAAATGCAGGCTGAGATGCTTTCCAAGAAGTATCTCTGCCCTCGCTCTTTCCACCCCTTCTTGCCCATTGGCAGTCCCGGAGCAAATTGGGGCACCCCAAAGGAGCAGAGCCTGCCCTGGTCAGGGTAATCATCCTAGGGGTGCCATGGTACCCCCAAGGGAGAAACCTCTTGGAGTTCTTCTGGAGGGGGAGATGATGGGGGACGGGAAAAGCAGCCAAGTGTTTCTTGGCCACCTCTTTCCCTGTTTGGAGGCCAGCGAGCCCAGCTGCAAAGTTTCAGAGGCAGGATGTGATCGGGCGTTGGACCCAGCCCAGAACCAAAAACGTAGGAGGGCCCACCTTTGGATGCTTCTTTTCCAAAGAGAGAGTCAGAGATCTGAGAAACCCATTTATCACCCAATGACCAAGTCACCTAGCTAGGTTAAAGGCCAACTACAAATGACTGCATTCACCAGGTCATTTCCAATCAGGGCCACTTGGCTTTGTCTTTCTGTCCTGGTCACTGGCTGCAGCCTGAACTGGGACTGTCCGAGTCATCATAAACAACAAAGATTTCCTGAGCACAGCACTGTGGGGGAAGGGACAGGTGCCAGGTATTAAATTCATGAAGGATTTATTAAGACTTCATTAAGCAATGCTCAGGCTTGTGTTAGGTGCTAAGGAAAACAAACAAAAATGAAACAGTCCCTGACCTCAATGAGCTTACATTTTACAACCTATACATAGATAAGAACATAGAATTTCCTTTTTAATTAAAAAAAACTTATTTTTGTTAATGTCGTTTATTTTTATACCACTGTCATTTCTGAATATATACTTCCCTACCCCATCTGTCACTATCCCATATAACAATTTTTTTAAAAGAAAGAAAAAGCCCAATTCTGCAAAAATCAATCAACGTGTCCATTATTTCTGAAGGTATATACAACATTGCCATCTATAGCTCCTCACTTTTGCAAAGGTCCCATTCAGTTATGGCTCAATGATCTTAGGATTCTTCCATCATCTTGTTAAGGACCCAGGTGAGTGCTATTAATGCTTGCCCCAATTCTTCCCATCTCTGTTCTAGATAAGGTCTGCTTTCCTATTAATAATAATAACACATATTTACACAGTCCTTTGGGGTTTGCAAAATATTTTACAAATGATATAGCATTTGATTTTCACAACCACCCTGGGAGATAGATGCTATTGTTATCTCCATTTTACAGATGAGGAAATTAAGGCAGGTATTGGTTAAGTGACATGCTCTGGGTCATACACCCAATACTGCAGGATTTTGAGGCAGGATTCAAACCCAGGTTTCTTGATTCAAGAACCATCCTCAGTGACTGCCTCTCCCCTCCTCCCTTTCTATCCATCCTTCTCCAGCATTACCATATCAGCCATTCAGCTCCCCAGGAAAGCCTCCTTATCCCTATGCTTGGCTTCCAATGGAGTATTCAGCTTCCTTCTCTACTGACCCACCTCTCTCTCTTGGGAGTCCAGACTCACAACTTTCCAGAGAACTTCAGCTCTCTACAAAAATTCTGGAAAGAGCTGAACTGGGATTGTTTATAATCAAGTCCTCCCTTTCTGATAGCAATCTCATTTTTCACTCTCTATCATAATGTCCATGTGCCCCCATCTCTCCTATCCCCCTTCCCAGTTCTTGCTCCATCTCCCTAGTCTTATCTTAAACAACCCTGCATCTTGTGGGAACCCTGTCTTGGGACTCAGAAAGCTCCAGCAGAAAGAGCACTAATTCTGTAGTCAAAGGACCTGGGTTTGAATCCAGCTTACCTGGGAGACCCCAGTTCACTTCTCTTCCCTATGTCACAGTTTCTTCATCTGTAAAAGGAGAAGGCTGAAAACAATTTATTCAATAACAACGTTGTAATGACAAACAACTTGGAAAGATTTAAGAACTCTGATCAAGGCAATGACCAACCATGTTTCCTGAGGCTCCATCATACATATATATGTTTTTAGACAGGGCCAATATATGAATTAATTTTGCTTGGCTATAGAAATCTGTACAAGGGGTTTCCTTTCCTTTTCTTTTTTTAAATGGCTTGGAAGATTTTTGTTCATTAATAAAAACAATTTTGGGGGCAGCTAGGTGGCACAGTAGACAGAGCACTGGCCCTGGAGTAAGGAGGACCTGAGTTCAAATTTCAGACACTTACTATCTGTGTGACTCTGAACAAATCATTTAACCCCAATTGCCTTGCCAAAAAAAACCCCACAACTTTAATTACATAAGATAAATGAGAGGATTTGACTATGTGGTTTCAGCAGCTTAGAGAGCACTAATATTTCTTACCAGTAAAAAGTTCTATAACCAATTAGCTGGGCCACACCATTTTGAGCCTCCCAACCTCCCCTTCCTGCACTGACAAATGAGGACCACTGGATCCTATACTTACAGCTGAAAGAGGCTGTAGAGGTCATGGAGTCCTATTTCACAGATGAGAAAACTGAGTCCTGGAGAGATTATGTAACGTGACTCAAAAGCATCTAAGGCAAAAAAAGTGTCCTCTGTTTCAAGCCCAAGGCTTCCTTGTCTCCATGGTTAAAATGCCCAGGGCTTTCTGACTCCAAGTGCAGCATTCTAGGCCCTGTACCCTGGATCTCTGGGCCCTTTCAGCTCCGACACCCTCAAGTTTCTCTGCTGATTTTCTCACTTCCCAGACTTCTGGAACCAGACTCCTTTTCCTCCTGGTTCTTCGGCGACCCGCCCAGCCTCTTTTCCTGCTGACTCAGTTGCTCTCCTGCGGTGGTGGGCCTGGCCCCAAGGGTTGGGCCTTGCAAGGGAAGACAGTCTGTTTAGCTTGGCTGACTCCAGACTTTCAACCCCTATCTGGGCCTGGCTGCATCTCTCTTCTGGATGAACTTCTGCAGTTGCTCCAGATGGAAGGGAGGGCAACTCAGCCAGGGGCCTGACAGCCATGGAAAAGCCCAGTCCCATGGGGAAGGGGAGGGGAAGGGGCTCTGAATTTAGAACTTCCCACTTTTACCAATGATCAATGACCCAGGCTGAGTCTGTGAACTGAACCGTGTCCAAAAGCTCAAACTATAGACATACAGATAGATATATATATTACGTAAGATATTCATAAATAGATAGATGGGTGGAAAAAGAGCTGGATGAATGAAAAGATAGAGAGATCAATAGCTAGATAGAGAGAGAGAGATGGATGGATAGATAGATATAGATAGATAGATAGATAGATAGATAGATAGATAGATAGATAGATGGATGGATAGATGATAAATAGATGAAAAGATAGATGGAAGGATAGAGAAATGGATGGATAGATGATGGATGGATGAAAAGCTAGATAGAAGTATAGATAGATAGATGAAAAAGTAGAGATGAAAAGATAGATGAAAGGATAGATAGATGGGTGGATGCATGAAAAGATACATAGAGATGAAAAGATAGAAGCATAGATAGATGAATGGAAAAGTAGACAGCTAGACAAATGAAAAGATGGATAGATAGAAACATATGTAGATAGATGAAAAGATAGATGGATAGATAGAGATGAAAAGATAGATGGAAGAATGGATGGATGAAAAGATAAATATAAGTGTAGATAGAGATGAAATGATACATAGATATAGATATAGATATACACACATATATACCTATTTATTATATGGCACTGCACCCAAGGTTCTCTCTAACTCAAAATCCTATGACTTTCACACTTATACTCCCAGAATTTCTCAGGCCTGACAAGCCTTTTCAAGCTTAGCCCTTTCTTAGAAATTTTCCATGCCTAGAAAGTGGCCGACTGCCCCAGTTGCCAATGAACTTCACAGGTTTTCCGAGAGGTCATCTAGCACAGTCTCCATCCTTGCTTCTCCTCCCAGACTCCCTTCTCCCCTATCCTGGGGTCTCTCAGCTCCTCTGCCCCCAGGGCCGCTGGTCCTTGGGAAGGGACCAAGACTCCACCTCAAAGATCCTCAGTCCCTGGCTTGGGAAAGGAGAAGAGAGTTAACATTTCTCCCAGCTCTTGGAAGAAGTGTGTGGGGAAATGAGGATGGAAGCGATGGAGGAAAGGCAGCTCTAATGTTACATGGTGGTGGCTCTGGGCAGAGCTGTGAAGGAAGCCCAGTGGGGGGGAGTCCCCTTGCTGTCTCTGTCCCTGATGGAGGTCTCTCCCAGACCCCTCAGGAGCCCAGCATCTGCATGTTGTCTGGGTTTTTCTTCTTTGGAGGAGTGGAAAGACCCCCTGGAGGTGCATTCAGAGGAGCTGAGTTCAAATCTTGCCTCTCCCTCTTGCTATATTGTGTGACCTCAGCCTTTTTATTTACCCTTCCTCAGTTTTCCCATCTCTGAAATGAAGGTGTTATGTTTAACCTATGTCACGTTGCTTGCCTTCTCAAAGGGGGGAGAAGGGGGAGAAGAGGGAGAGGGGAATTGATAACTCAAAATTTGGGAAAAAAGAATGTTAAAAATTTCTTACGTAGGGGCAGCTAGGTGGCGCAGTGGTTAGAGCACCAGCCCTGAAGTCAGGAGGACCTGAGTTCAAATCTGGTCTCAGGCACTTCCTAGCTGTGTGACCCTAGGCAAGTCACTTAACCCCAATTGCCTCAGCAAAAAGCAAAAAAAAAAAAAAAAAATTTCTTACGTGGGGAAAAATAAAATGATAAATATTAAATTTGAAAATTTTGAAAAACTAAAAAAAACTTGAAAAAGATTAACAAAATGAGTAAAAACATAAGACAACATAGAAAAATAAATAAAATGAAATGAAAGTATTGAACTAGATCAGGGACTCTAAACCTGGGGTCAGCAAATAGACTTCAAGGGGTCTTTGAAGTTGGATGTAAAAAATGGCATCTTTATTTCAAAATAATAATTTCTTTTGCAATCTTGTGCATTTTCTTTTACTCATTTATTTAAATGCGTCACTCTGATAAGGGACCCACAGATATCACCAGAGGGGCCCTGGACACAAAAAAATAAACCTAAGAACTCTGGACCTTTTGTCCAGCAGGGTCACAGCACCTACTGCCCCCATCCATCAGACTGGCCCTGTCTGAGAAGAAACCAAAATTTGAAAATTTTTTATTTCCAGGCAGCAGGGGTTAGTGAATGGAGCATGTGAGGAAGAAATGGGTTTCCATCCCAACTCAGAAATTTTCCATCTGTGTGACTGTGGGCAAGTCATTTCATCCCTGAACCTCAGTCTCCTCATCTGTCAAATGAGCGCCTACCTCACAGGGCTATTATGAGCATCAGTGAGATAATGTATATAAAGTGCATCACCAACTTCAAAGGACTCTATTAATGTTAGCTATCATCAGCATTTGTGTAAGGAACTTCCAGTGTGGAAACTCCTTGTACCAGTTGCAAATGAGATACTTCTCTCCATTTTATGATCTGGATAAGTGGCTTGTTCAGGATCCCACAGGCAATATGGGGCAGGGGCAGGGCTAGAAACCTATCCCCAAGCCCACCCTCTGATCCCTATGCCAGGTCAGATCACACTATGAAGTTTAAAGGGCTTTCCTCACCACAACCTTGGAAGGTAGGTCTTACCTTAGATGCTCACCGTTTTATCGTGGACAAGTCACTTGACAGCTTGGTTCCTCAGTTTCCCCATTTGCAAAATGGGGATAAGGGAACTCACATCTAATAATATTATAACAAAAATGACATAATAACAATAACAACATTTTCTAGATGGGAAATCAAGGACCCAAAAAATCATGTGGCTTGCCCAAGGGAAGCCAGCCAGTGTCAGAGCCCACATCTGATTCCAGGCTTCCCTGACAGCAAATCCCAGGCTTTTTCCACTCCTGCACATCATGAAGAATGTGCTCCAGCCATCCCGCCTTCCCTGGGGACTAATCAGAAACGGCTCCTCCATCAGGAAAGAGCGCTGAGCTTTGGCAACGGGAGTCACCTCCATCCCTTCATCCCGCCCAAGGGATTTCACTAAGGATGCAAAAGAGACATTCACATGGTCCTTCATTAACTGTGTGCAAGGTCCCGAGGGAGGTGCAGGGAGAATAAGGCTCCATTTTGGCCTGCTAGCAACTTCTCGTCCCATCTTCCCTCAGGATTGTCTAAGGGCCAAATGTTCCCTCCTGCCCTCCTTAAACTTTCCTAAAGTGAAAGGATCTCTAGGTCCTAGGGAACTCTCCCTCCCTCCCTCCTTCCTTCTCTCTCTCTCTTTCTCTCTCTCTCTCTCTCTCTCTCTCTCTCTCTCTCTCTCTCTCTCTGTCTCTCTCTCTCTGTCTCTGTCCTTGTCTCTGTCTGTCTCTCACTCTCTCTGTGTCTCTTATCTCTGTCTCTGTCTTCTCTCTCTGTCTCTGTCTATCTCTGTCTGTCTGTCTCTGTCTCTGTCTCTCTCTCTTTTTCTCCCTCTGTCTCTGTCTCTCTCCATCTCTCTCTGTGTCTCTCTGTCTCTCTCTCTCTCACACACACACACTCACACACAAGCTGACTAGTTTCCAGTTCAGCCAATTTTTTCCATCTCTATGGGAAGAACCCCAAGTTTCTCTCTCAGCTCCAACAAGCCAGCGTTTCTCCCTTCCCTCCTTCCCAACAGCCTCGTGAAGTCAAATGACGTGGCTTGCTTTATTCAAAACTGGATGTGTGCAGCCAGGGAACAGTAGCCAGCCAGTCAGAAAACCCAGATGGGCGGGAGACAATTTCTATTCTAACACCTAACTTCAATCTCCCCCGAGAATGAATCTCCATTTTCCTAGGTCCCTCATGGTAATCTTACCCTGATTGTTATTACGACTCCTCCTCCCACCAATAATATCAATATTATCAATAATATAGATATATTATTACCAATAATGACTATTGTTAGAAAAATATAATTTACAGCTAATATTAACAGAATTAATAATCATTTGTAATAATAATGTTATTATACCATATATCATACTAGTAACAAAATATTATACTAATCATTTTGTTATATACTATATATATTATATACCAAAGCTTCTTAAACTGTGGGTTGCAGTTCTATATAGGGTCTTGTAACTGAATTGGGTTTGCAAAATTATGATTGTCAGTTAATATTTGATTTAAATATCTATTTTATATACTCATATAGCAGGGGGAGCATAAAAATTTCCCATGGCACAAAGGGCTCACAAATGAAAAAGGTTTAAGAAGCTGTGCTTTAGTATATATACTATACTAAATATAATACTACTAATATTATTATGATATATGATACCTATATATACAATATATCAAAGTTTCTTAAACTAGAAGTTATATATACTATACTAAATATTATATTAATATTATTATGATATATATTATATGCTATCTATATATATCAAAGTTTCTTAAACTAGAAGTTATATATACTATACTAAATATTATAATACTATTAATATTATTATACTGTATACTATATGATTAGCAATAATTATTAGTAATTATTATTTAATAGTAATTATCATCAATCTTATTGATAATAATGATGTAAACAGCACTTTTAGGTTTGCAAAGGGTGGAATGACAAACTCACCTTTCTCCCATCTTGAAGCATCAATGGGTTTGCTCACCCAGCAGCAATTTTCTGGGATTTTTGGCTGTTAATCAAGAGAAACCCATTCTCCCGGCCTACAGAAATCAGGAAGTTCTGGCTCTTCTGTTGTCCATTGAATAGTAAAGAAATTGACTTTCAAAGAAGTCAAATGGCTTCCCTAAGGAAATAGTTCCAGAAAAGGGGATGAGTAGTCCCAAGTGTCATGGGATTTAGGGATGGACATCCCTAATTTAATTATCCCTTTAGTTGACAGTTGAAGCCCATAAGGATAGGCAGCTAATAAATGGCAGCCAGAGCCAAAGCTGGCACCTGTGCTTTCTGCCACCAAATCCAGCTTCCTTCCACTCTATCCAATCTCTAGATACTATTCTATAACTCTCTATCATGTTATAAAATACCTGTCAAGCCCGTGGACTTGAATTAATTTGTTATTTGTGGTTTTTAAAGGTTATATTGGTAACTTTTGTTTTCAAGTTTCTGGAAATTCATTTTTTCCTGGGTAGCCTGGAGAGCCAACTTAAATAAAACCAAGAAGTGTGTGACAGTGTATGCAGCATTGGATACCAGTTCCACCATTGGAACTCGTCTGAATTATCTCATTGTTGATGAGAGCCATGTCCATCAGAAAAAATAACTTAATTTTTAAAAAGGGATGGTGATAGGAGGAATTCTTATTCAGAAAAAGGTTGCCTTAGACCAGGGCTTTCTTAAACTTTTTCCACTCTTTTTTGCCTGAGAAATTTTTACGTGATTCCAGGAATATAGGTATATAAAATAAAGATTTACTGATAATAAATCATAATTTCACAACCCCCATATTCAGTTACAAGATCCCATATAGGATCGCGACAACAGTTTAAGAAGCTGGACCTCAGATGGTCACTTTTCAGCTGTCCCATTCTGAAGCTCTGTTTCTGTTAAACCATTTTCCTCATGGATCCTTTCCTTGATTCCATCCCTGGATAAATGAAGAGACCCCCTTTCCCCCTCAGACAGCAGAGGCGATTTGCCATAGTTCTGAGCTGGGGGAATTCTAACCCCTAATCAGTCTTATTTCCATTGTGCCATATCGTCTTTTCCAACTTACTTTGGGGAAAGGGAGAGGGGGAAGAAGTGTTTACAAAAGCTGATGGTCATCCTTGGAAGAGTTCTCCAATACTTTCCCTTGTTTACATCCATTGTGCTGTCCAAGTTCATTAAGTGACCTTAGACAACATTCTTCCCTCTCTGCCTCAGTTTACTCAGTTCTAAAAAGATGGAATAGGACTAATTGATCCCTAAGGTCCCTTCTACCCTCAAATGCACTCTCCTCCAGCTGGATCTTTGTAAACCAACTCAATACACAGCAGTTAGGACCTCACTGCTGACAATATTTCTGATAATGGCTCCCAGAAATAGCTGCTGCTGCCCTTCTGTTGGATTTCTTTCTTTCTCTCCATCAATTTTTTTTTTTTTTTTGCAAAGGTCAATGCCTTTTGCAAAAGGCAAAAAATCATTCGTATGTTCTGTAAATAAAAAGCTTTCATTAATTCTTTCTCTCCATCCACGGGCGCCAACGACTCAAGACTTATAGGGCTTCCCTGGAGCCTCGAGGACAGCTGGAAATGATTTATCGATTAATGGATTGGGTGCTAAAGGAGGTCGCCTTCAGTAAATCACCTCCCACATGTCAATTCTTGGACAAGGACACGAGCAGCCTGATGGCCAAGGCTCGACGTGCCAGACAAACTGACACAGATGAATCCCTTCCTCACTTCCAAGGTGACCACAGCTGGCTCGGCTTAATCCCGGAAGGGGACAACAAGGCTGAACCCAGCCAACAGGAACCAAAATGGGGAACTGCTGCCCCGTCAGTGCTCTGGATAATGACATGAAAGAGAACCTTATAGAAAAAGGGAGGCACAAATCCCCACTCAGTCTGAATACCTGGGGCTTTCTCACCTGATAATGACCCTCATTTGGTGGTTCACACTCAACAACTCCAGGAAAGGACCCAGGTTCAAATCCCTTTGTCTATAAAACGAAGGGCAGCTAGCGGCTCAATAGACAGAGAGCCAGGTCTGGAATCAGGAGGACCTGAGTTCAAATGCACCCTAGGATGCTAACCGGGTGACCCTGCACAAGTCATTTTATCCTGTTTGCCTCAGTTGCTCTATCTATAAAATTGAGCTGAAGAAGCTGGCTAGTCCAGGATCTTTGCTAAGAAAACCCCAAATGGAATCGCAGTCAGACACAACTAATCAATGAAAAAAACAGACGCAAAGTGGTATAAGCTGTCCTGTGTAATGTGGCTAATGTGTGGAGTGGCTATATTTCTCTGTGACGAGGAAGGGTTTGGAGCCCGACCGGGGATGACAAGGTCCTGTGCCTATGGCATAAAAAGAAAATGTGTGAATTGAATTATCAATAAATTAAATAAAATTAAACTGCGGTTGGACCCTATGATTGAAAAACTTTTTATTTATATAATCTTCCATTCTATAGCTATCTCACCTTCCTCCCCTCTCTACCTTACCCATTCAGCAAGCCATGACTTATTAAAAAAATAATAATAATAATTAAAAAATGGGGAGGAAAAGCATCAATCAAGTCAGACAGCATGTGCAGTGATCCACACCCACAGCCAAGGATGGAAAGAGATGTATTTTCTCTTTCTCAGGTCTAACTTCTATGACCCCTGTGTCTATGACCCGTGTCTGGCCCTTAAGCTGAAAACTCTTTTCAGCTCTAATTTACCTGCTGGAGAAGCAAAAGAAAGAAATGGATCTGAGTTCAAATCTCAGCACTACAGTCTGGGGCCGTCAACCTTACCTCTCTAGACCTTAGTATTCCCAAACAAAGGGGCCAAAGCGGACAGCCCCTGCGAATCTTCTGACTCCAAATCTGTGATCCCGAAGGCGGGTAGTGGGGGGTGGGGGGCTCTCAACTCCTTAAGCTTTGAGTAGGGCAGGAAAGCTACAGATTTCCAATGAGGCCTGGGACCAGGAAGGAGGGCCCTCTAAACCCGGCTGGTGGGTCCCTTCCCCTCCTTTGTTCCTCTCCAGATAAAGGCTTCCTACACTTAGGTCACGTTCAGGGCGGGATGCTGTATGATTCACTGACACATGTGGTCATGACATCCAGCTGTTTCCACTTAATTGGGATTTTTTTTTTATTGTTAGAAGGTTCAGACGGATGATGGAGAACGCTGCCCACCTTCCCACAGAGAGCTGCCGGCCTCAAGGTGCAGGAGGAGGCACATTGTGGGGTCTGAGGTCAGTGGGGAAATGTGGTTTGCCTCCATGTTACAAAATTTTACCTTTTTTGGGGGGGGAGAAGAGAAAATGTAACTGAATAAAATTTAACCCCCCCCCAAATAATAGAAAAGACAGGGTTCCACCCTGGACAGCAGAGCTCCAAAAAGGAAGGATTAAGCTCGGAGTGATGATTTCCCTGACACGAGGGATCCCTCTAGACCAGCATAACGGACCAGCCTAAGGCAGACAGAGGTTCAACACTCGGCCTCCGGTGGCTCGCCCTCAACTGATGGGGTCAGAGGTAGGACTGGAACCCAGGCCTTGGCAGCCAGCTGCTGCCTCCCCCGCAGGAACCCTGACCTTGAGAGGACAAAATGGATTTAAGAAAAAGGCTGGCTGCAGACACTGGGGAGAATTTGTTTTAATTATTCTTTTCTTCCTTTATGGTTCTCTAACAGAGTAACAGCACAGCCCGGAGAGAAACGCAGCCTCCCCTCCTCAGCGCTTGGAAGCAGACCTGAGACAAGGCCCTTTGGGGGAGAGAGGCAGGACCCCACGCCGGGCTGCAGCAGGAGAAGCAGGACTCTGACCCACAGGGCTTTAGGGATGGGCGTCCCCTCCCCTCCCTCCCTTCTCAGCTGCTGCCCAGGATCATTTCCCGGCTCCCCGCACGGGAGCATCTCCTGCTAAGTGGGGAGGGGGCTTCTACGCCGGTCGCAGCAAGCCCCCGGCATTCTGGGCGAGACCCACGAGTTCTGAATGTCTTTGAGGCACAGTCCTGGGGCCAGCGGTTACTCAGGGTCCCCGTCGTCCACCGCCATGTTCTCAGGCTTGTGCCCAGCCTCGGGGTCCCCAGGCAGGATGCTGGTGACGGTCTGCAGGAGGTCCTCGATCTGCTCTTCTGTCAGTCTTTCTTCACTTTCTTCCACCATCTGCAGAAGAAAATCCACCAGCCGGTTAATAAGGGGCACAGAGGGGCAGGGGCACAGCGGCCCAGGGGAGAGGGGAAGGTCCCAGGGACTCGGAGCCGGGAGGGAGGTCACTCTGGCTTTATGGCCGAGGAAGCGCAAAGGCAGAGGGTCCAGGTGGCTCGGGCACGGCTGAGCTCAGCTCCTCCTGAATCCAAGCATGGGGATCCTTCAGTAAGCCCCACTGGCTCTCAAAGGGCACCAGATTTGGGAGAGAGGGAGCCCCGGATTCACAACTGGCCTCAGCCACTTAGTGAGCCCCGTGACTCTGGGCCGGTCACTTCTCTGGGGGTCTCAGTGATCCACAAGATAAAGAAGGCTCCCACGGGCCCTGTCCTAGGACACAGAGGCCCCCACAAGGCTTTTCTTATCGCCACCCCCTCCCCCCCGTGGCTCACTGGACACGTGGTCTTTATTTCCTCCACTCTCGTCTCCCGTCGTAAATAAGTAACAATACATTCTGCTCTCCGGTCGCAGAGAGGGGCCGAGCTGTTCTAGACTAATGGAAACCAGGTCTGGACTTCAATACAGAACACAAAGGCACCCCCACACACAAATTATATATATATATATTTTTTAAGTATACACAATCTCTCCTGTCTGGAGAGACCTCACAGTGACAATTCAGTCATCCCAGAAACTGTCATTGAAATAGAAAAGGGCAAAGGATTAAAAAAAAAAAAGTCACTTTTGAAAAAGATCTGAGGGTTCTAGCAGACCACAAGTTGAACATGAGTCAGTAGGGAGAAAGAAACTAAATGCTCTCCAGGCTGCAGGAGAGGGAAAGGCAAAAACAAGGTGTCAGCCAAGGCTGTTCTCCCCCAGAACCCTTTTAAGAATAATGGAGACAGGGGCAGCTAGGTGGTGCAGTGGATAGAACACCAGCCCTGATGTCAGGAGGACCTGGGTTCAAATCTGATCTCAGACACTTAATACTTTCTGGTGTGTGACGCTGGGCAAGTCCCTTAACCCCAATTGCCTCAGGAAAAAAAAAAAAGTTATAGAGATTGAAGTATTATTGTTAAATCATAGAATAATCAATAATAACAACACAGCTATGTCACAGTTATTATGAAGGGCGGGTGGGTGGCTCAGTGGATAAGCACCCAGCCTGGAGTCAGGAAAATCTGAGTTCAAACCCAGCCTCAGGTGCCGACTAGCTGTGTGACCTTAGACAAGTCACTTAACTCTGCCTCAGTTCTGTCAAATGAGCTGGAGAAGGAAATGGCCAACCACTCTGCCAAGAAAACCCCAAATGGAGTCAGGAAGAGTTGGATGGGACTGAAAAAAATGACAGTAAAAAAGGGCTATTTTTGGCAGAATGCCCGGTAGCCCACAGATGCTCAAAAAGGGCTTTGTGGAAGTGAACAAGACAAATCACCAAACAGATCCGTGCCATGCTGTGCTCACAGGGATGCGGGATGGTTCAGTGCAAGCCCATCTTACAGAGGGGCAAACTGAGGCCCAGGGAAGGAGGGGCTCCCTGATGCATGATCCTGGGCCAGTCACTTCCAGCTCCCGACCTCCCAAGATCACTGTCAAAGCTTAATGGTTCTGCAGACTTTCAGACATGATAATGTCATTATTCAGTCATGTCCAACTCTTCCTGACCCCCCTGGGGGTTTTCTTGGTAAAGATGCTGGCGTGTTTGGCCATTTCCTCCACCAGCTCATTTTACAGATGGGGAAACTGAGGCAGAGTGAAGTGGCCTGGCCAGGGTGAGGCAGCTAGTAAGTGTCTGAGCCAGATTCTAATTCAGGTCTTGCTGCCTCCACGCCTGGTTCTCTATGCACTAGTCACATAGCCGTCTGAAACCTTTCATATAGCGTCCTTCTAAGCTCTGAAAGCTTAAAACTGCACTCTGGGGACTTCTTGTATGCAAATCAGTTCTCATTATTCTTAATTGTCCATCCCATCATAGGATAAGCCTTTTCAGGAAAATATAATCTACAGTTTTCTTAAGATACTTCCTCATTATCTATTCTTCATGCGCGTCCGGCACTCTTGTCCCCTGGACTCCCACTTCATGTTGCGTTTCACCCGCTCTTTGGATCCCACCTGTGTGACCTTGGACAGGTCATTTACAGATGGAGAGAATCATCCTCAGTTTCCCAATCTGTAAAATCAGGGGATTGGATCCAATGGCTTGTAGGGTCCCTTCTAGGTCACCCAGGCGGCACAGTGCATAGAGTGCTGGGTCTGGAGTCCAAAAAACCTGAATTCTAATCCAGCTTGGGACACTTAGCTGTGTGACCTCTGCCTCAGTTTCCTTAACTCTAAAATGGGGAAAATAGCAGAAGTTCCCTTTATAGGCTGATGTGAGAATCAAAGAGGTAGTACTTTTTCTAAAGCACCCAGCATGTGCTGGTACACAGGAAGCGCTTAATAAATGCCTGTTTCTTTCCCTCCTACACAGAGTGATGACTTTGGCAAATTATTTCAAGTCAATAAGAAAAATACAAAGAACAAAGTTATTACTATTATTATTATTATTATTATTATTATTATAACCTGGAGAGCGGCCATCGGTTCTGGTTATATAACTGGAGCAGAATTGGAACATGCACAATTCCGAGGTCCGAGAGACACACACTCTCCCTCTCAAACCCAGCAATTCACGAGCTCTTTGCTTCGGGGCCAGAAGGAACCTCAGACACCCTGAGGAGCAATCCTTTTTCTTGAGAGAGGTCACTGAGGGCCAGAGAGGTGAAGCTCAAGGTCACAGAAACAATTAATGCCGCCGGCAGGAGGGACGTGAGCCCCGGCTTCCCGATGCCAAAGTCCAAGCTCTTCCCGCTGGGCTAGGAGGCCCATCAGCATCCCTAGGTGCCAGGCACTGAAGGGGCCACAGGTCACAAACGGTCACAGCCTCTGCCTCCCAAGAGCTTTTGCTCTCCCCGGGGGCAAGAAGAGCAAGGAATACTGGGTACATTAGGGGAGCGGGCAGTGAGAAGCCAATGCAGTGCTAGGGAAAGGGGGCACCTGAAAGGCCGCCAGGCAGCAATCCCCGGCCGCTTTCCATGTTCCACTTTCACAGGAAGAGATTTGTCATTTTCCAGTTGTGTTCAACTGCCTGTGACCCCACGTGGGGTTTTCTTGGCAAAGCTATGGGAGTGGCTGGCCATTTCCTTCTCTAGCTCATTTTACAGATGGAGAAACTGAGGCACACAGGGTCACACAGCTAGTGTCTGAGTTCAAGTTTGAACTCAGGTCTTCCAGGCTCCAGGCTCCAGGCCCAGCCCTCTATGCACTGCACCATCCAGCTGCCTGGGATGGAATGAATTAATTCTTTGCTAGCAGGCAAGTGAGGATCCGTAAGCAGTTGTACTGCTGTCCCCGAAAGAGAAAATCCTAGAGATGTCACTACCCCAGTGCAAAGGAGACACTCTCCAAGAGAAGGGGAGGAGAAAAGAGAGAGCATGTCTTATAGGGAAAGGAGGAAGGAAGAAGAAAGAAAGGAAGGAAGGAAGGAAAGGAAGGAAGGAAAGGAAGGAAGGAAAGAAGAAAGGAAGGAAGGAAGGAAAGGAAGGAAGGAAAGGAAGGAAGGAAGGAAGGAAGGGAAGGAAAGGAAGGAAAGAAGAAAGGAAAGGAAGGAAAGGAAGGAAAGGAAGGAAAGGAAGGAAAGGAAGGAAAGGAAGGAAGGGAGGAAGGAAGGAAGGAAGGGAGGAAGGGAGGAAGGGAGAGAAAGAGAGAGAGAGAGGGAGGGAGGGAGGAAGGGAGGGAGGGGAGGGGTAACTCTAGGGGAGCGAGCAGTTGGGGCTGGAGGCAGAGGGGCTTTCCTCAATGGGGACTCCCTACTACCAGGGAAGTCATGGGTCTGACCCCCGCCCCCCCCCCCCCCCCCCCCCCCCCCCCCCCCCTCCCCCAAACACCCAAATCGCATGGCATTTCACGTGCTTTGTGCCCTTTTCTTCACTTTTCCCAATTTCAGAGAGGACAGAAGTGATCTTGGGGCGATTTGGAAAAGACCCAGAGAGAAAAGCTGATCCCTGTACATGTGTCTCCAAAACCTGCTTTTCTCTCTTTTTTTGCTTCCTTGTCTTCCCAAAGCTTGTGATGACCATCGCGTGGGACGATGACCCCCAAACAGCCTCGTTTTAACTTCATTAAGCCCTCTCCCCTGCACCCCCCAAAGGGATGCTGTGACACAGATGACATCAGGCTTTGTTTCTCTAGAACTCATCAGCAGACAGGACCCCGCCACCTTCAGCAACATGTTCATTGGTGGCCCCTGTGGGACCCCCATTCTGTCACTGCATGGAAAGAGCCTGCCGTCCTTGTGGGTCCCCAAGGCCTATTTGCAAGCCCAGTCAACGTCTGAGAGTCAGTCAATTGACTCGGCTCTTCTAACACCCTTAAACCGGTCGCCACGAGGACAAATAGAGGCCGCTTGGTACATGGATTTACCATCAGAGGACTTGGATTCGAATCCCAGCCTTGCCAAGGGGGAGGACAGTCCACGACACTGGGCTGGGAGTCAGGAAGCCCTCGATTCCAACCCTGCTTGGGACACCCACCGGCTCTATGGCCTTGAGCAAGTTCCTGCTCTCAGCCTGGTTCCTTCTGTGTAAATTGAGGAGAATGGATCCTCTCACAGGATCTCAGGAGAATCAGATGATAAAATCCTGTAGTGTCCGGCCACCATTAAAGTGCCAGATAAACGCTGACCGCCAGCGATTACCCTGACTACCTGTGTGATTTACTTCACCTTCACGGTCTGAGTCAGATGGCTTCTGACGCCCCTTCCCCATCTACACTGGGGCCCTAGGATCCTGGCTCCTGCCTCCTTGGGCTCATTCCCAGCTTCCGGCTGATTTGGCGATCCCAAGCCCAGACAGGGCCAGAGCCACCTGTATCTGAAGGTCTCCGAGGTAAGAGAGGAGAAGGGATCACCCAGCCTTTGTCAGGAAACTCCCAGGGAGAAAGGACCCAGAGAGCTCCCATGGTCGGCCTCAATCGGCCTCTAAAGCCAGAGCCCACTCTCCAGTCCCGGCCCTGGGACCAAGGAGGACCCTCAAGACCGACCTTTAAGTAAAAATGCCTCGAGAGACAACAGAAGGCCTCTGCCTTCTCTGGGAAGCGCCTCCGGTCTCCTGTGCTCTTGTCCGGCTCCAAAAGTGTCCAGCTGTCCCTCTGCTCCCTCCCACCCTCCCCGAAGCCCCCCGACACAGGCTCACTCACCAGCTGGATCTCCACAGCAGTCATGGGCCTGTGGTTCAGCAGCTGCAGCTTCTCCGCCCTGTCAAAAGCAACACAGAAAAGCTCACGCTACTGGAGGTGCGGCCAACTGAGTCCCTATGGTCAAATCTGAACTCGGATACCACTACCGGTCAGATCCAAACTCAGACATTGCCACCGGTCAGATCTGAATTCGGACACCGCTGCCTTCAGATCCGAAGTCGGGCGCCGCTACCAGTGTCGTCCCTCTAGCGTAATCTAGTTTTTTATCTGTAAATGAGGATCAGCATTTCACCCACCCACCTCCCAGGGTGTAAAGTGAAGGAGTATTTGTAAAGAGCTTTGCAGGCACTTAAAAGCCTTTATCAAATGGTACATCATAGTGGATATCCTACCATCTAGGGGAAGGGTGGGGAGTTGGGGGGAAAATTTGTAACAGAAAGCTATGTAAGGGTTATTGTTGAAGAATTACCCACACATATGTTATGCAAATAAAATAAAAAAATAATTTTAAAAAAATGGTACATCAATGCCATTGTGGTTTAATTGTTTTTAGTCGTGTCTAACTCGGGGTTTTCTCAGCAAAGATAATGGGGTGGTCGGCCATTTCCTTCTCTAGTTCATTTTACAGAAGAGGAAACTGAGGCAAACAGAGTTAAATGACTTGCTTAGTGACAGCTAGTAAGTGTCTGAGGCTGGATTTGAATTCAGGGCCTCCTGACTCCAGACTCAGGGCTCTATCCGCTGGACCACCCAAGTGCCCAGCTTCTAGCTACCATTTTCTGAGTCCTTTCCAAGCAATCTGGAGCTGAACAAAGAAACACCGGAAGGACGGGAAGACTTATATGAACCTTGCTTTGGCATCCAGCCCGGGCATTCGGTTTCTAGGTTTGCTGTTGCTGTTATTATAATTCTTTATCTATTTATCTAATTATTTATCTGTTATAATTATTATTATAATTCTTCCTATTTGTATTGTTGTAGTCATTGGGTTTGCATCTTGTTTCCCTGGCCCTGTTCACTCGCTTTGCATCAATTCATATAAGTCTGCCCATCCTTCCCAGTGTTCTTTGTTCATCATTTCTTATGACATTAAAAATATACCTTTACCTGCCACAATTTAACAGGCCCCTCTTGAGAGAGCGGCATCAAATGCCTAATTAGGAACTTAGTATTTAGAACTAGAACTGGAGGGAACATCTAGGTGGTGAGGCAAGTGAAGCCCTTTTATTCCCAATTTTCCATCATTTCTTTGTTCGGCTCCAGATTGCTTGGAAAGGACTCAGAAAATGGTAGCTAGAGGCTGGGCAGCTGGGTGGTCCAGCGGATAGAGCCGAGTCTGGAGTCAGGAGGCCCTGAATTCAAATCACAGATGTATTTAGTCGGCCAACAAGCATTTATTAAATGCTTACTGGATCCCAGGCATAGTGTAAGCACCAAGGGTACACCAAAAAGCCGGAGCTGGCTCTCAAAGAGCTCCTATTGAGGGAAATTTAAAGGGCCTTCGTGTGCAGTTGAAAAGTGCCTGGACAAACTCTGAAGTCAGGAGGACCTGAGTTCAAGTCTGGTCTCAGACACTTCCTAGCTGTGTGGCCCTGGGCAAGTCACTTAGAAATGGAAATTGAGGGGATGTCCATCAACTGGCGAATGGCTGAGCGAGCTGAGATGTATGAGTGTAATGGGATATTACTGTGCTCTAAGCAATGTCAAGCAGGAGGATGTCAGAAGAACCCGGAAAGACCCACTTGCATGAACTGAGGGAAAGCGAAGCGAAGAGAATCAGGAGGACGACGTACACAGTAAGAGCATCGCCGGTCAGTAAAGAACTGGGAATGACTTCGCTATTCTCAGCAACACGATGATCCCAGACTATCCCAACGGACTAAGGAGGAAGCCCAGCAACCTTCTTCAGAGAAAGAACTGATGCTGACTGACGACAGATGCAAGCGCGTTATTTTTCACTTTCTTTCATTTTTCCCCTTTTATTCTAGTTGTCTTGTACAAAATGGCTAAGCTGGAAATGTTCAATTAAATTAAATTAAATGGAAAAAAAAAAACCAAAAAGAATACTTTATGCTCTCTCAAGAAAGCCGGAGATCTCCATTTCTGGACATGGCCAATGTGGAAGTGTTTTGATGGACTGTGCATACTGATTATGAAAGGTTTTTTTTTTTTCTTCTCCATAAAGGAGTGTGGGAGGAGAGAGAAAATAAATGCTTGTTAATTAAAAAAAAAAAAAATTAAACGTTTCAAGGAGAAAAAGAGAACACTGGGTGGCAAGGCAACCGTTGCCTTCCCGGACAAAAATGGAAAGCATCAGAAGGATCATGGGCCTTGGGTTTTTTCCATTAGCAAATGGTTTTCTTGCCTTGATTCCATAAATTAAATTGCCAGGCATTGTTGCCTTGGTATTGTTGGTGACGCTGGATTTCTGATGTAGGAAAAATGATCTCATCTGATGAGAAGAAAAGCTGCTTCCTCCGTGTCACTTAAGAACTTAATTCTTAAAGAAAGGCCTTTTTGTGCAAAAGGTCCCAAGACCAAGCATGAAGGATTTATGGCTAAGGTCACTGGAGAACAGGACGTAAAATATGCTTTGGCACAGGGCAAAATCTCGGGCCTCGGTCTACTGGCTTTCTGATTTATCTGGTCAGGGAAGCAGGTTTCTTAGAGTACTGGCCTGTCCACTCTACTTTTCCCTGCTCCAGGAACTCCACTGGCTCCCTATTGCCTCCTGCATAAATTGCATACTCTTCCTCTTAGCATTTAAAGCCTTTCACAATGCAGCTCTAATCTACTTGGCCAGTCTCATTTCTCATTCCTCCCCTTCCTGTGCCCCAAGTTTCAGCCCAATTGCTCTACTGGTACAATTCCCCAGACTGAATCGTTCATCTCCCATCTCTGTGCCTTTGCACAAGTTGTGCCCCCTACCTTACACTCCATCCTCCTACCTCTCTGTCATTTCTTGGTAAGACTCCCCCATCCAGGCCACTTCCTACACAAAATCTTTCGTGAATCTTCTATGATCGGTGAGCTCTCCTTTCCTCAAAGAATTACTACTATATGGATCTGCTTACAGGTCCTGGCCTCCAGCAGAATGTAATCTCCTTGAAGGAAGGAACTGTTTTTTTGTTTTGCCTCTAGATCTCTGTCACTGGAAAGGTCTCTAAAATTAGCATAAAAGGACCTGAATTCAATCCTCTCTCTGTCATCCATCCATCCATCCATCCATTCATCTATTTCTATATCCATCCATCCACTTAGATCTATTTATCCATCCATCTGTATCTACAAATCCATCCATCTACTTATATTTTTATATCCATCCATCCATCCATTCATCCATCTATATCTATATGTTCATTCAGCCATCTACATCTATCTAGACGTCCATCTGTTTGTTCCTTGACTACAGGACCAGTTTTCCATCCACTGGGCCATCTATTAACACAAACACTCCTCCACACACTCTCTCAGTGTCTGTCTGTCTCTCCTTCCTTCTCTGTCTGTCTCTCCTTCTTTCTCTATCTTCCTATCTCTGTCTCTCTTCTGAAAGCAGCGAGCTTAATTCTAAGAGAAGTCACAGTGCTAAAAAAAAAAAAAAACCCTCCATTTAAGAAATTAAATACATACATACATCTATATCTACACTTATATCTATGTTCCTATATCTACATATCCATCCATCCATCCATATATACATTATCTATACATACATACATCTACATCTATATATCTGTCTGTTCATCCATCCATTTCTTTCTATCTAACCATCCATCTATATCTATCCATCCATCCACTGTCCATCTGTCTACCTATCAATCTCCAACTCTTTTGCAGCTATAGAGACAATCAGACAGACGGACACACAGAGAGATATACATGGGGCTCCACGCCCCCTCCTTAGCTCTTTGGCCCCGGCAGCTGGAGCAGCTTCAGGGACTGGAGGGCAGGACCCTGGGCAAGAGGCTGCCCCAGCCCTGCGGTCACTGCCACCTGACTAAAGCCGGAGCTTGGGCTGGCCAACCTCTGGAGGACTGAATTTACGTAAAGCAAGAACTTTTTGTATTTTGACTTCTATCTATCTATCTACATATATAATTAGCCTTTTTTTACAAATATAGATACCTGTAGATAGACAAATATATTATCTAGATGAATAAGATGGAAAGCTAGGTAAGTGGAGATACAAAGAAGGGAAGTAGGTAAAAAGATAAGCTACAGAGGCCTACAGACAGACCTACCGAGATAGATTAGACAGACCTACTACAGACGGCTCTATCGAGGCAGACAGATTAGGGAAGCGGATGGATGGCGATATCCAGACTGGCCGGGAAGCAGACACAGATCTTCGCCTCCGGGGCAGGACTAGCTCCCTGGACCTCTGGGCCACCTTAGGGAGTGAGGAATGACGGCTGCACAGTATTTTCCTTTGGACAGAAGCCTAAAACGGGAGTTCTGGGGGACCTGGGAGGCCGGCTTCTTTTAGTTCTTCCCCAGCCCCAAGCCAGCCCGGATGAGCCGCTGCCAGAGCCTCGCCGTCTCATCCCTCTGCCGGCTTTTCCTTTCTGGCCAGATCTCGTAGCCGCCTTCCCCTCCGTACCAGCCCCCTGCTCTTAGTTAGCCGTCATCACCAGTTTGGGGAGGAAATCGCTAAATGGAAGTCTGGCCAAAGGACAGTGTTCTAGGCAGGGGAGCTTAAAATCCAGCCAACCACATCAGAGATCTCCTTGTCACAAGAGGGGTCTTATAATCACGTAGGGCTTTCCATGGGCCGGGCAGACTGTATCTAGGGGGTCCTCAGCCTTTCCCTCTAAGGGCCACTTTCCAGAGGCAGGTTGGCTCTGTGGACAGAGCACTGGAGGACCCGAGTTCAAATCT
>JAJPUD010000465.1:460850-484645 GCA_023553655.1 Myrmecobius fasciatus | reverse complement strand
CCAAGGGCTGAGCTCTAAACTCAGTGCAAAGCCAGCAAACATACTATATAAGAAGCTTTTATAAAGCACCTACTGTGTGCCAGGCACTGAACAACTCTTGTTTGATACTCACAGCGACCCTGGGAAGCAGATGCCATTACTATCCCCACTTTACAGCTAAGGAAACTGAGGCAAAGAGAGGTTTAACTGATTTACAGGATCACACAGATAATAAGTATGTGAAGGAAGATTTGAACTCAGACCTTCCTGACTCCATACCCAGGGCTCTATCCAGGTTACATTATAAATTGGATTAAGACATGATGGTGCATTATTCTGCAGCTGCCAAAAATACTTATCCTACTGCACAAGATCTATCTACCTATCAATCTTTCCATCTCTCCCTCTCCCTCTCTCTCTCTCTCTCTCTCTCTCTCTCTCTCTCTCTCTCTCTCTCCCCCCCCCTTCCTTCCTACCTCCCCTCCTCCATCTCTTCCTCTCTTTCTGTCTCTGTCCTCCAACTCTCTCCCTCTCTCTCCCTCTTTATCTCTGTCTCTCTCCCTCTCTGTCTCTCTCTCTCTCTCCCCTTCTCCCTCTCCCCCCTCTCTGTTTCTCTGTCTCTGTCTCTCTCTCTCTCTCTTCTCTCTCTCTGTCTCTCTGTCTCTCTCTCTGTCTCTCTCTCTCTGTCTCTCTCTCTCTGTCTCTCTCTCTCTCTCTCTCCTTCCTTCCTACCTCCCCTTCTCCATCTCTTCCTCTCTGTCTGTCTCTGTCCTCCAACTCTCTCTCCCTCTTTATCTCTGTCTTTTTCCCTCTCTCTCTCTTCTTTCCCCCTCCCTGTCTGTCTCTCTCTCTATCCTCCCTCCTTTCTCTTTCTCTTTCCCTCCTCTCTCTCTGTCTCCCCCAACCCCCCATTAGACTTCAAGCTCCTACAGGGCCCTCCATAATCATCTATCTCCCCAATCTAATTGCTTTCCAGCCCACCTCCTTCCCACTAGTGCTGAGCTCATTGCTTTGCAAGTAGCAAATATTTAGGAAATGTGGGCAAATGGGGGACAGGGGAATGGGGTGTGGAAGAATACCTTGGTCCCCCTGCCCACCCAGGCTCATTGGAACCTCTAGATTCCCTTCATCTTCAGGCCCTTCCTGGTCTGCTCCCCCAGCCCCCCAAATTGTGTAAACCCTCCCCCTGAGGTTCTCTGACCTGAGTTTTGTGGGAGCTGGCCCCCCATTGCAGAATACACTCCTAGGAGGCAGGGCTGTTTGCTTTTTTGGTCAGTCCCAGCACCCAGCAGCACCTCAGACATGGCGGGGGACCGAGAAATGTCTGTTGATCAACTGATGCTACTCGGGCACTAGCAGTTTCCTTCCCAAAATACCTTAAGTAGGAAATGGACGGAGCCAAGATTTGGTCTTTTTTAAAAAAAAAAAAAGTCTGTCTTTTTTTTAAAAAAAAAAAAAAAAAAGGAGAGGAGGAGGAGGGGAAGAGAGCCAGTTTGGCCAGAGCCCGGTCCAGGCTGAGCGCAGCTCCTGGCTTTGGAGGAAACGTCTGGGTTTCCCTGGGCTCATCCTTTCAGACCCAGCGGGGTGCCTGCTCATCTCTGCTCGCCCTTCTCTCCTAAAGGAAGGAGAAGAAATCAGCCGTGGAGCACTAACTCTGGCCATGGAATCACAGATTTTATGGGGAAAAACAGGAAAAGAGAGTCCCTGGACAACACAGAATAAGGCTCACTGCTTCTCTGTAGAAGGTGGAAGGCTGAGAACGGCCCCTACAGCAGAACCTTGCCGAGTACATCACCGGGTCATTATATTACCGTATTGATGCATTTGGGTTTTCTACCTTCATTCCCCCAAAATCCATCCCTTCCTCCTCCCGACGCCAGAGGCCATCGCTTGGAACAAAAGATAAAAAGAAAAAGAAGAGGAAGAAAACTATCCCCCAACCAACTAAGATCTTGGGAGGCAATGTCATGGACTGGAGCCAGAGGTTCTGGGTTCAAATCTCAGCTCTGTCATTTACTGCTCTGTGTGCAAGCCATTTAAACTCCCTAGACCTCAGTTTCTTCATCTGTAAAAACAAGACAGTGGGTCTAGGGCTCCAAGGCAGCTTCTAGCTAGATCTAGGATCTCCTCACCAGGTCCAAAAGCGTATGCAATATTCCACCCCACAGTTCCCCACCTCTGCAAAGAGACATGGGCTTTTCTTAACTCCAAAGCCCAGTTTAGTGATTATTAACTACACAGTATTAAGTGTTTCCTTTCTATTTAACCTCGCAGTCACAATATAAACAGCGCTCTCCTTACAAAGTCCCCTTAATCTCTCAAAAGTAGGAGTCTCCAGATTTTTGGTAATTCCTATCATATCAACTATAAAAGACTCGGTTGTTCTCAGCGGTTCAGTGATCCAAGGCAATCCCAATAAACTTGGGACAGAAAACACCACCTGCATCCAGAAAAAGAACTAAGGAGACTGAATTTAAATCAACACACGCTATGTTCTCTTCTTTTTTTGTTTTTTTCTTTCCCCCATGGTTTTTCCCTTTTGCTCTGATTTTTCTCTCTCAACATAATTCAAAAAACCACATGAATTAAAAATAAACTAAAAAATAAACTTACTACAATAAAAAAAAATTTCTATCACAACAAAATTATGAGAACCCATAGGCAATATGCACATTGTCATAATATATTCACACATATATTTATAAAGTATATACAGGTACACCACATTCATAATTATTTCCAGAGAAAAATTAGAAATTTGAAAAGCAGGAAATGCCTTCTGATGCTAGGATCCACAGGAAGCATTTATGTGTGTATGTATAATAACAGAGTAAAGGCATGACTTCTGCTTTAGAAGGACCATGTGAGACAGTTTGGAGAAGGGAGGCAGAGAACCAGCAAGGCCAAAAGTCACAGTCCAGTCAAGAGATGATGAGTGCCTGGTACGCAGCTGGTGCCTAATAAGTGCTTATTAGCTAACTGACTGGATCAATGAAAAGAAGGGGTCAAATGAGAGATGGCATGAATATAAGAAGGACAAAGGTTATAAACCTGAGTGACAGGAAGGATGCCCTAGACAGCAACAAGAAAGTTAGGAAAGGGGGCAGATGGGGCATGAGTGGGGGTGAGATGTCATAAGATCTGCGGCTTTCACAATCTATTTGGCCCTACCCAAAATGAAAGGGAAGAGTGAGGGATCTTTCTCACCTTGCCAGTCACTGCCCTAGGGCACACAGCCACTCTCCAAGGCAACAGGCCCATTAGGCAATCTGGTGGGCAAGGGATGGGTAGGGGGGGAAGATGAGGATTTTCCCAATGGCACTTGTACGGCTGTTGCTAGGTGCCCAGCTAGTGCCCAGGTTATAACTGCCCTGAGAGCTGGTTCTCAAAAGACTGAGACTGGAGGAAAAAATGTTCCAGATCACTAATAAAAAGAGAAATAAATTCACTCAACACTGAGGTTCTCTCTCACACCCACGGGATTAGCAAAGATGGCAAGGAACAATCATCGGAGGGGGTGGAGATCCAGGTCTAGTCAGTGAGGCTTTGGACTGGCCCAGAGCAATTTGGAACTAAGTCCCGAAAGTCACCCCCTCCGACCCCGCGATATGACTAGGAGGTGTAATCCCCAAAAGGGGAAAAGGGACCCATACGTACACAAATATCTGCAGCAGGTCTCTCTGTGGCGGCAAAGAATTAAACACTGGGGGATCAAGTGGAGATGAGTGATGGTCTAGAACGGGATGGAATACGACAACCACGACCTCGGGAAGATGATGCCATGACTCGCGATTGAATTGGACTGAAGTGAGGGAGGGCTGGGCAAAGTCACCGGTCTCAGTGTCCCCTCCAGAGCCAGCTGGGCCCAGTGGCCAGATACAGATCTGGACCACTGGAGATGGCCCTGGATGTAATGGGAGACCTGGGGCTTTAGATCACTAAACCTCTGAGAAGAACCGAGTCCTTCATAACTGATCATCACCTGTTCTTGCTGTTAGTATCTGTCTTAACACGATAATATCAACCATACCCTGTTTGTTTGTCTTTGGGCGCTGGTGACAAGAGTGGGCTTGTTCTGGGATTGAGGGGTGGGGAAGTGACAGTGAAGCAAAAAAGGAGAAACAAAGAAAAGAACAACTAATGAAATGTATTTTTTAAAAAAGACACAAATTTCAGGAGAGGACAGAGACAAGCAGGGTATGGTTGATACTATTGTGTTAAGACAGATAACAGCAAGAACAGGTGATGATCAGTTATGAAAGACTAGGTTCTTCTTAGAGGTTTAGTGATCTAAAGCAATCCCAATAGACTTTGGACAGAAAATGCCATCTGCATCCAGAAAGAGAACTGAATGTAAATCAACACATGCTACATTCACTTCTTTCTTCTTTTTTTTTTCTCTCTCATGGTTTTTCCTTTTGCTCTGATTTTTCTCTCCCAACATGATTCATAAAGCAATGTATATTAAAAATAAATAAATTTACTAGGAAAAAAGACAGAAGTATAATTTTAAAAAAAAACAAGCTGTAAACATGGTAGATTCACAGTTTCATAGGCAATCCTTTTTCCATCTTTTTTATACAGAAATGTATCTATGCTGATAACTGCCAAGCCCGTATTTATTTATTTATTTGTTTTTGCTGAGGTAACTGGGGTCAAGTGACTTGCTCAGAGTCACCCAGCTAGGAAGTGTTAAGTGTCTGAGGCCAGATTTGAACTCAGGTGCTCCTGATTTCAGGGCTGCTGCTCTATCCACTCTGCCATCTAGTTTCCCCCAAGCCCATAATTTTTAATAAATAAAATAATTAACTAGGTAGGAGATAAAATGTCAGTACAAGGAAGAAATTTAAAATTTAAAAAAAAAAAATTTAAGGAGGCTAAACATGCCCCAAAGAAATCAAGAGACAGAAAAGATAAAGGAACAGGATTCATATGTACAAAAATAATTATAAGAGTACTTTTTGTCATAACAAAGAACTGAAAACAAATCACTTGCTCTCAGGGGGATAAAATTCCACCACAACATGGTCCCGTCTGAATCCAGGCCCTGCCTTTACTACTTTGTGTGATCTTAGGTGAGTCATCTGCCCTCCTTACTTGAAAAAGAGGGTTAGTATAAATAATCTCTAGGGCCCTTCCCAGTCCTAAACCTATAATGTTATGATCCTAATTATGCTTCACATTTTTTCAAAATGAATTCATAAAAGAAAGTCATGGAGAAAGAGCAATATTGGCAAACCCAAGAAAAGATGTTGGCAAGCCACTTTGGACTAAAATGAACACCAGTCAGGGGGAGGGACTGTTTATATATCAATTGTTTATATAAGTCCTTAGTAGCTGAACTTTCCTTCCCAACCATTTTACTGTGAATTCTGATCTTAAAAAAAATGGAGATGAACCCTCCCCCCCAAAAAAAAGAAAGAAAGAAAAAAGAAAAGAAAAGAAAAGAATTCCCAGATTAAGAAAATTCAGGAACTCAAGTACTGAACTTGTCTCTGGAAGAATCAGTGTTACAGAGTTACAGTCAATGGTGAGCCCTGATAATAGTATTATAGCATGCCATCTCTATCAAAAAAGGTAATGGACTCAGGATACAGACTGGGATAGGTGTTTTGGATATGGCCACTGTGGGAATTGGAATTATTTTTTTTCTTTTTTTTAAAGAGCTTTTTATTTTCAAAATATATGCATAGATAATTTTCAACATTCACCCTTGAAAAACCTTGTGTTCCAAAATTTTTTTCCTTTCCTTCCCTCCACCCCTCCCCTTGAGAGCAAGTAATCCAATATATGTTAAACATGTCTAATTCTTGTATATATATTTCCATATTTATCATGCTGCACAAGAAAAATCAGATCAAAAAAGGAAAAAATTGAGAAAGAAAACAAAATGCAAAATGTATCCTCTTCTGGATACAGATGGCTCTCTTCATCATAAGACTATTGGAACTAGACTGAATCACCTCGCTGTTGAAAAGTCCATCACAGTTGATCATCACATAATCTTGTTTCTGTGTACAATGTTCTCTTGGTTCTACTCACTTCCCTTAGCATCAGTTCACGTAAGTCTCTCCAGGCTTTTCTGAAATCATCCTGCTGATCATTTCTTATAGAACAATAATAGGGAATTGGAAATATCAAAAAAAAAAAAAAAGTAGATTCAGACTGTTAGGATTTTCTTTTTCACTTTCCAGTGCTATGGAGAGAAAATAGCTTTTTGGTCATAGAGAAAAATTTTAAAATTTTAAAAAACGTTTGAAGAGATAGAGAGAGCCATCTGCTTCTAGAAAGAGGAACATGGGAACTGAATGTGGATTACAACATAGTATTTTCACCTTTGTTGTTGTTTGCTTGCTTTTTTTCCTTTCTTATTTTTTTCCCTTTTTGATCTGATTTTTCTTGTGCAGCATAACAAACACGGAAAAATGTTTAGAAGAATTGCACATGTTTAACCTATATTGGATTACTTGTGGTCTAAGGGAGGGGGAGAGGGAGAAGGGATGGAGAAAAATTTGGACCACAAGATTTTGCAAGGGTGAATGATGAAAACTATTTTTGCATGTATTTTGAAAATAAAAAGCTATCCAGCAAGAGATACAAAAAGAAATTCCATTCCAAATAGCAGATGATAGGATAAAATATTTGGGAATCTATCTGCCAAGGAAAAGTCAGAAACTATACGAACTAAATTACAAAACACTTTCCACACAAATAAAATCAGACCTAATCAATTGGAAAAATATTAAGTGCTCATGGGTAGGCAGAGCGAACATAATAAAAATGACAATACTATCCAAACTAGCCTACTTATTTAGTGCCATACCAATCAAACTCCCAAGAAATTATTTTACAGATCTAGAAAAAATAGTAGCAAAGTTCATTTGGAAGAACAAAAGGTCAAGGATTTCAAGGGGATTAATGAAAAAAAAAGGCAGATGAAGGTGGCCTTGCTGTACCAGATCTAAAACTATATTATAAAGCAGCGGTCATCAAAACCGTTTGGTACTGGCTGAGAAATAGAGCAGTCAATCAGTGGCACAGGATAGGATATCAGGACTATCTAGGCAATAACCTTAACAATCTAGTGTTCGATAAACCCAAAGACCCCAGCTTTTGGGATAAATACTCACTATTTGGCAAAAACTGCTGGGAAAATTGGAAAGTAGTGTGGAAGAAATTAGGGCTTGACCCATACCTAACACCACATACCAAGATAAGATCTAAATGGGTTCATGATCTAGATATAAAGAGGGACTTTGTAAGCAAGTTAGAGGAACGTAATATAGTTTATCTCTCAGACCTGTGGAGATGGAATAAATTTATGTCCAAAGAAGACCTGGAACTCCTAATTGAACACCAGATGGATAATTTTGATTATATTAAGTTAAAAAGTTTCTGTACAAACAAAACAAATGCAGACAAGATTAGGAGGGAAGCATCAAATTGGGAAATCATCTTTACATTTAATGGTTCTGATAAAGGCCTCATTTCTAAAATATATAGAGAATTGTCTCATATATATAAGAATTCAAGCCACTCTTCAATAGATAAGTGGTCAAGGGATACGAACAGCCAATTTTCAGATGATGAAATTAAAACCATCTCTAGTCATATGAAAAGTTGCTCCAAATCACTATTGATCAGAGAAATGCAAATTAAGACAACTCTGAGGTACCACTACACACCTGTCAGATTGGCTAAAATGACAGGAAAAGATAACGATGAATGTTGGAGGGGATGTGGGAAAACTGGGACACTAATACATTGTTGGTGGAACTGTGAACAGATCCAACCATTCTGGAGAGCAATTTGGAGCTATGCTCAAAAAATTGTCAAACTGTGCATACCCTTTGACCCCGCAGTGTTTCTACTGGGCCTATATCCCAAAGAGATCTTAGAGGAGGGAAAGGGACCCACATGTGCAAGAATGTTTGTGGCAGCCCTTTTTGTAGTGGCTAGAAACTGGAAACTGAAGGGATGCCCATCAATTGGAGAGTGGCTGAATAAATTATGGTATATGAATGTTATGGAATATTATTGCTCTGTAAGAAACGACCAGCAGGACGATTTCAGAGAGGCCTGGAGGGATTTGCATGAACTGATGCTGAGTGAAACAAGCAGAACCAGGAGATCATCATACACAGCAACAACAGTATTACATGATGATCAATTCTGATGGACATGGCTCTCTGCAACAAAGAATTGTCTCAAACTAGTTCCAATTGTTCACTGAAGAAAACCATATACACCCAGAGAGAGGGAAATGAAATATGGACCACAACATAACATTTTCATGATCTCTATTGACATTTACTTGCATTGTGTTGCCTTTCTCTGATTCTTTTTTTTTCTTGTAGATAGGATTTTTCTTGCATAACTTGTCAAGCATTTCAACATTATTAACATGTAGTGGACTTCCTGCCATCTAGAGGAGGGGAGGGAACTGGGGGTAAAATTTGTAATGGAAAGCTTTGTAAAGATCAATGTTGGGGAACTACCCATATATATGTTATACAAATAAAAAGCTTTAATAAATTAAAAAAAAAAAGAAAAAGAAAAAGAAAAAAAAAGAAAAGAAAAAGCTTTTAATAAAAAAAAGATAATGATTCATCGTATTTTTGTGGTAGTAAAGAACTGGTTCCCATTGGCTAAGAAATGGCTAAACACATTGTGGGTGTGTGATGGGTATGTGTGTGAAGTGGGAAATTACTGCATGGTATAAAACAAGTAAAAAGAATCCAAAGAAGCTGGGTGGGCTGCGCTTATATAATAAAAATGGCAATTCTACCTAAATTGGTCTGCTTGTTGAGTACCACACCAATCAAACTGCCAAAACATTATTTTATAGCCCTAGAAAAAATAATAACAAAATTCATCTGGAAGAACAAAAGGTCAAGAATATCAAGGGAATTAATGAAAAAAAATAAAAAATACAAAGGACTTAGCAGAACCAGACCTAAAGCTGTATAATAAAGCAGCAGTCATCAAAACCATTTGGTACTGGCTAAGAAATAAGATTATTAAATCAGTGGGATAGGTTAAATACATATGACCCAATAATCAGTGACTATCATAATCTAGTATTTGAAGAATCTAAAGGAACATAGAAGGTCTCAAGAAGGTAGAGGTAGGAAAAGATTCTACACAACGACAACCCTGTAAATAGAAAAGAATAAATCACAACTGAACCCTGAAGAATTATAGTGACCAAGAAACTTGACCCAAGAAAAGAGCTGAGAAAATGGAAAGCTTTCACTGCACAGGCAGGGGACTTATATGGGTGTGAAATACTACATATGATGTCAAATTTGATCATTGTGTTGTATAATTTTAATGAAATGCCTTTTTTTTTCCTCTTTAAAATTTTTTTTTCTTATATGGCACATTGAATTGCATGGGAAATGGATATAGTAAAAAATTAATATTAAAAACACAAAGGATCATAAGAGAAGGGGGGGCTAATAAAAGGGAGTATGGGTTTAAGGGAGGTGATGATCAAAAACAAGACACTTAGGATGGACAGGGTGAAAGGAGAGAGAATAGGCTAAACAGGGGGAAAACAGGATGGAAGGAAATATATAGTGATCATAACTTTAAAATTTTTATGGCAAGTTTCTCTGATAAAGACCACATTTCTCAAATTTAATTATTCATTTGCTTTCATTTATGCAAATATAAACATTAATGGCCTTCCTCAAGTATAATAGCCCTCATGCAGCCTCTCCACACCCCTCTTCCTGCTCGCAGGACAGTCAGATTTAAGACTTACTTGGTTAACTTGTGGCTTTTCATGGCTAGGAGGAATTCCCTGAGGATCTCCGGGCTCTGGTGTCTGCAGGGCGTTTTGGACAGGTACTTCATGGTCTGGAAGGAAGGAAGGGAAAGGCATGAAACAAGGGGGGAGGGGTTCGAAAGGGCCTCCAAACTGGCTCAGCTGCTTTCTCGGGAGTGTCTGAATCACCCCCTTATCCAGCATACTCAGTGCCCTGCCAACAGCCGGGGTAACACCATGAGACAGAGTGACCTGAGGAGGACTCATGGATGGAAAGGGAGTTGGCCAGAAGGCCCAAGGGCTAAAGAGGATCACCTGGACCAACCCCCTGATTTTACAGAGGGGGAAACTGAGGATCTGTCAGGCAGGATTTGAACTCAGGTCTTCACACTTCAGAATCAAGGTGCCACAATGTATACGTAGGCTACGGAATCTTTAGTTTAAGGGTAGAAAAAACTCAAAAGATCACACATTAAACAGGAACGGACTGAAGCCCAGTGCAAGGAAGGGTTTGGACCAAAACCACAAAGTGGAAAGGAGCAAAGTCAGGATTAGAGTCCAGGTACTTTGGGAGGATAGTGATGAAGTCTCTCCGCCATTACATTATTCTCCAGGGTAACGACGGGTTCAAGGGCCTCCAATTTTATCTATTTTCCCCTATTTTTCTATCCAAGGGAAAACAAACACCCATTCATGGCTGGTGAGCACAGCTGGAGGCGCTGCCCCCCCCCCCACAAGGCACCCAGCCAGTCTGGTCCGAGGCAGTTTGAACCTGGTTCTTCCTGTGCCAGGCTGGATTCTCCCCAAACTGGAACCTGAAATCTAAAAATGCTACTATATAAATCTAAGATATTGTTATTATAACATTATTTTTGTTGTTGCAATTATTATTATGTTATTATAATATATATTATATATGTAGTTATATTTGTTATACATCATACATTAAAATTTATATTATTGTTATATTGTTATAATATTTATAATATTGTTATATTTTAGACCATATATAACTACATTATTATTTGTTATATTGTATATTCTTATATTACCATTGTTGTTATTATAATCATATTGTTATATAGACTATACATAATTACATTGTTACATAATTCTTATTGCTCTTGTCACTTACATATCGTGGATTAATTATATTATCATTATCAATGTTATATATTCATATTATCTGTATAACTGCTATTACCTATATGATTATATTATCGTTATATAATAATATTTTGTAGGATGTTTAATTAATCATATAACATACAATCATCATCATGGTTATTTTTATTATACGTTATACAATTATATTGTCAGTGATATTATTATGTAATTATTGTCATTGTTACTGTTGTGTAGTTGAATTTTAAATAATTATATTAGTAACAATCTTACGCCTGGGGCTGCTGTTATTGTTGCTGCTATATGAAATTGCACAATTGTTGTTGTTATAGCATTACTGAGTGACCACCACTCGGTTCTCACAGCGTTTAGGGCACCTGGCAGCAGAAAGCCGTAATTTCGGGACTGCTTCCCTGCTGGTCAGTCCACTGCAGGGATGACGACCCCAGAGGAGGCTCCGTGGGCAGCCCGGCTCCCTCTGGGTTGCTTGCCAGCCCTTCAGCTCCGGCTCTCACGAAAGCTTGCCCCCTTTCGTGACCCAAAAGCATCAGTCAGTCTGCACTCTTGCCTGGTTCCCCAGAAGCTTGGGACGGGGGGAGACTGAGGCAGGGGATGAAGAATAAAGGCTGCTTTATATTCAGACCCCCGCCCGGCCACCCCTTCTTTCCCTGCATCTTCCATAGTTTCCCGGCTCTCCAACTCCTGCTGTCAAGGTGAAATACTTGCTGCCTTAAGCTTCTCCACTTCTCAAGCATCTCAAGCACTAGCCTAACAAGTGCTTCCAAGCCAGTGTTGCTGGAACCAACTGTACCAAATGAGCTGGTTGTTAAATGCTACAAATTAGGGTTTAATTTAGGGTTTTGATGACCTAGACTTTAAAAGGGAGAAGGGAAGAGGGAAGAAAGAGAAAAACAGGGGAGGGGGAGGAAGAAGGAAGAAGAGAGAGAAGGAAGGACAGAAGAAGAAGGGAAGAGGAGAGGGGAGGAAGAAGAGCAACAGAAGGGGAGGAAAGCCAGACAGACAGACAGACAGACGGATAGCTGGGAGGGGGCCCAAAAGACCAAGGAGAGGACGGCCGGCAGTCTCACCTCATACATGATCGTGTTCAGGTTTTGCTGTCCCGAGCTGTGCTTGCTCTTCCCACTTTCCTTGCGCTGCTCCTTGAGGTCTGTGAGTAACTGAAACACCTGCGTTTGGGGGGGACAGAAAGGTTTTGAGGGGAAATCTGGGACCGTGGCCAGCCATGATCTACCTGCCCCACAAGAGGCCTTATTCCTCTGTGTGTGAACCTCTGGGGTCTCTGAAGAGGAGGAAGCCTTGGAGCTGGGGTCAGGGAGCCCAACCTCCAGCCTGACCTGGGGCACTGACCAGAGAGGAGAGCCCAGACAAGAGCCTCTGTGTCCTCATCTGTCAAAGAAACCCTGACCACCCCAAATGGAGCCCTGGCGACGTGACCGAACCCCCCAAGTCACAGTCAGGATTGCTGTAAATCTGTGACTAAGAATCGCATCCCATCCTCCTCTCGCTTCTGATTTCTCATCTGTAAACAGAGAGAATTGGGCCTGGCTGGGCCCCTGCCAGAGGCCACGGGCTGGGGTCTCCAGCCAAAGCTGCCTGTCCGCGCCTGAGTGGTTCCCACAGAAGGGGGGCCAGATTCTCTTGTCTAAGAGGGAAGCTGGCTGCAGCAGGAGGGCGAAAATGCCTGAGAAGCAGCGTCTGGGCAGGCTGCCCACAATGCCCCCTGGGCAGGGTGAAGTCCCCGCTTCACCAAGAGCAGGAGCAGTCAGTGCCATCCAAAGGGCAACATCTCATGCCAAGAAAACAGAACTCTTCTCTGTTTCTGAAAAGCCACAGAGACCAGAGGGCAGAGGAAGGGCCAGGGTCTCCAGCCAGTGAGGAGGTGGTCCCTGTCCCCACTGGCCCTCAGCTGAGCTCAGGAAGCAGGCCCATGTGGGCAGTGAATGACCTACCTGGGTTGGGATCACACCTTAACCATCACAGAGATACAAGGTAGGGGTGCCACACTGGGTGGGCAGCAGAGCTCAGGGTGCCACGCTGGGTGGGCAGCAGGGGGTAGGCTCACACCTTCCCCATCACAGAGATACAAGACAGGGGTGCCATGCTGGGTGGACAGTGGGGTTGGGGGCACTACAGTGGGTGGGCAGCGGGGCTGGTGAAAGGCAGGTGGTGAAAGGCTGGTGAAAGGCCAGAAAAGTGGCCTCCCCCACCTCCCCACAGACCTGTCACGGTCAAGACCAGCCAGACTTGGATGTGGCTGTCTGGGTCCTCCTTCCCACCCCAAGCTAACCCCAACCCCCCACTCACACGTCTGATTTGAGGTTTGTACAGTACTTTTTCAGTTTTATATTTTTAAATCTTTATAAGGAAAATATTAATTACAAATAATGGTCAACTGTGGTTTGATGATTGCTAATCTTTAATCACATTTTTGACCTGAGTTGTTGAAGGATCATTGTCCCACAGATTAACTTGGGTTCCATGTCCCGAGCTAGAGTCCGAGGCATCCGAACGCAAGTCTGTGGACTCTGGCTCGAGCATTTCTCCCCCACTGTAGGTTCTTCCGACTATTCCTCCAAGACCGAGCTGACCTCATCTCTTCCTGCCCAAGCTGAGTCTCCATGGGAGGCTCCCCTCTCTCCCTAGTTCTGACTACAAATGGAAAGCTCCACAATAGGGCAGCACCTCCTGGGGGCTCCCCCCTTCAGGCACCCTGAGGAGCATCACCCATAATTCCCCATCTCCCACCTCCCTGGTTTCCTCCCAAGCTCAGCTCATGCCCCATCTTCTACAAGAAGCCTTTCCTGACTGGATTTGGAACCAAAAGGATTTCTCATGGCTTAGGAACCCCTGGCAAACCTGTCAGTCTCCTTGGGCCTCAGTTTCCCTATCTGTTAAAATGAGAGCTGTGTCCCTTCCAGCTCTAGACCACACATACTAATGACCTCGGGGAGCCCATCCCCTCATCTCTCTCATGCCCAAGGTGGCTTGGATGACCCCTGATATCTAGACCCTCTCATTCCCAACTGCTGTTGCCTGGAGGGTTAGGGATTGGCCCAAATGACCTTGACATCCACCTCTGTGGTTAGGAATGCAAACCCTCTCCATTCCCTTTTGGGGTTCAGGAGGCCCCAGGGGGCAGGAAGTCTGTCAGATAATGCAACCCAGGGCCAATTACCTCATAATTGCTGAGCAGAGCAGCATTGGCATCCTTCCTGCAAAGGAAACAGAGAAATAAAACACAATTATGATCCCATCAAGAAAAACAAATGGTCCAATCTCCCCAGCGGGAGAGGCACAAGGCAGGGACAGACTGGGGGGGTCAGCAGGGAGGGGAGCAAGCAGAGGGCAGGGGCCGGGCAGGGGTCGAGCAGGGCCCAACATGGTCAAAGGAAAGAATGACCTCTCGTGTAGCCAGGAAGAGCTGGGAAGTGACCCAGCTGACCCCTGAGAATGAAGGGAGGACCAAGCCAAATGAGAGAAGGCACATCATGGATGGAGAGCCAGGAAGAGCTAGCTGGGAGCTAGCTGGGTCAGAAAGAGCCCTGCTTCTGGGCCAGGAAGAGCCGGGAGCCCTGCCTCTGGGCCAGCTGGGAGCCCTGCCTCTGCGTCAGAAAGAGCCCTGCCTCTGGGTCAGAAAGAGCCCTGCCTCTGGGTCAGAAAGAGCCCTGCCTCTGGGTTAGAAAGAGCCCTGCCTTCGGGTCAGAAAGAGCCCTGCCTCTGGGCTAGGAAGAGCCAGCTGGGAGCCCTATCTCTGGGCCAGGAAGAGTCCTGCCTCCGGGTCAGGAAGAGCCAGCTAGGACCCCTATCTCTGGGCCAGGAAGAGCCGAGGAGCCCTGCCTCTGGGCCAGGAAGAGCCGGAAGCCCTGCCTCTGGGTCAGGAAGAGCCAGGTGGGAGCCCTATCTCTGGGGCAGGAAGAGCCAGTGGGGAGCCCTGCCTCCAGGCTGGGTGACTCGAGGCATAATGCTTCATCTCTCCAAGCTCTGCACAAATCTGACACCCCAAACCTCAGAGAAGGAGCCAAACTGCACTGGTGGAGGGAACTTCTGCCCCTGGAAGGTCTCAAAACCAATGAAAGCACAGGTCAAGTCTCTGGTCTCTATCTCACTCAGCCACATGCCAACTGAAGGACAGAGACTGATGGGTGGAAAGACCAAAGAGATCGATGTCAAACTCTTCCTCCAAAACTGAGGCTCACAAGTAAATGTCTCATGGGGAGTTTAGTTCCACAGACAGAGTGAAGGGACCTAAGAGCCTGGCTAATCCAGGCCTTCATTTTATGGAGAAGGAAACTGAGGTCTACCTAGCTCAAGTGACTTTTCCAAGTCCTCTTCAGAACAGAGAGAAAGAGGGGCTGCAAAGAGACCAATCAAGGCTTCACCCCAGGAAAAATCTCCTAACAAGGAGAGCTCACTTAACTACACTTGTCACCTTTTCAGTGTCATGGCTCACTCTCCCTTTGGCAGGTGAGGAGAGCCTGTGGACCCTACTCAGAATTATTTGTACAGCCTTCAGAACAGAAGGAAATGCTCAATATCCAGTAGAGGTTGGTGAAATAGAGATTACTTTTTATCCATTCATGTTCATGAGTCCCAGAAATCTATCCACACTCTCCTCAATAAAAGCTATTAAAAAGTGAAATGATGAAGGAGAGAATTTGGAACCCAAAAAAAGTTTTAAAAAAAGAATACATGTAATTGGGGGGAAATAAAAAAGGAAATTAAATAAATAAGAAGTGGAACGATTGGCCTTGGGAGGTCCCCTCACTGGAGGCTGGACCTGTTCCAATCGTTACAGAAAAAATTTGTTTCCAGGCGTACGTTGGATGAGACAGCTGCTAAACTCCTTTCCAACTCTGAAATGCTGTGATTCTATTCAAGTGTTGGGATTTCCTTTAGTCCAAAGTTGGGATTTCCTGAAGTCCAAAGTTGGGAAAGGTCCGAGTCCATCACATGTTGAGGGAGCATGCAGAAAATGAGTGAATGGTCTGTCAATATCCCTGTCACGTCAAGAGAAAGTATGGAAGATACTTGGCACATTGGGACCCCCTGAGACCAGAATATAAGCTCCTTGGGGCAGGGAATGTTCTATTTTGGATCTCATGTTCCCAGAGACTAAGATAACTTCTAGTGCACGGAAGACAGATGATAAACGCTTGGATAAATGTAAATTGAATGATTTTAGGATAATATTTGTTCTGACCAATAAGCAACGAGCTGGACCACACATGGGTCCAGCCCATGATCTTGGGATTCATCATGGCTATAGTACGATCCACCATCCATACCAGCCCCCACGGGTGCTCCATGGCCTGTGGACCCTAACAACGGGTGCTTGTAGTAATATATCACTGTTTCAGGAAATCAAAAGCAAGACATACAAAGAACTACCTTCCCCCCAAATGACCTCACCTCTGATTCATTCCTTGAAATAGAAAGATGAATTTCCAAAAAAGCCCTCTCAGAACAAAAAAAAATCTAATTAGTGTCCAGAATGTTCAGCCATCTCAACCTGAAAACGGCTCACCAGATCCCACAGCTTCTTCGCTCATTAAATAATGTAATTCAATTTCATGGAAAGGCAGGGAGTCCAATGGACTGAGGACAATCTGTGAGCCCTAAAATACTTTTGAATGATGGCTCTGTTCGAAAATGTGTTTTCCCAGAAGAAAGAAGGTTCCTCCTGCCAGGGGAACCAAAAAGTTATGTGTGTACGTGAACCAAAAAAAAATATGTGCATGTGAACCCAAAAAATATATGTGTATGTGTGTGTGTGAAACCAAAAAATTATATGTGCATGAGAATCAATAAAATACGTGTGCATGTGTGTGTGTGTGTGTGTGTGTGCGTGTGTGTATGGAACAAAAAAATTATATGTATATGTGAACCAAAAAAATACATTTATGTATGTGTGTGGAACCAAAAAATTATGTGTATGAGAATCAATAAAATACGTTTGTATATGTGTGTGTAACAAAAAAATTATATGTTCATGTGAACCAAAAAAATGCGTATGTGTGTGTATATGTGCACACACACAGACACATGGTTAGTAGTTGGTGTTATCCTTTGTTCTCGAAGTGTGTATGTGTGGAACCCAAAAAATTATATGTGTATGTGAATAAAAAAATATATGTGTATGTGTGTGTATATGTACACACACAAACACACACGCACATACACACACACACACACACACACACACACACACACACATAGTTGGTTGCTATCCTTTGTTCTGGAAGAGGACCAAAATTACATCGCTTTGTTAGAGTTGAGTTATAGTGTGTCCGACTAGGGCTGACCAGACCAATAGGAGCTCAGAGTGCTCCGCCACAGGTTGGACAAACAGTTCCTGTGATCATTTGAGGAGGGGACTTCTCTAATTGTGCACATCTTGGGTTTCCTTTGGGCTAATTCCACTCTGCTTTGCTCACGGAACACAGCATGCCATGTTGGGTGGTTCTGGGCCAGCATCTCTGTATCATACAATCGATCTGTATGTGGATATGGACAGATACATGTGTATGTGCACACATATATGTATACATACAGATCTACACACGCACGAAAGAAGCGAAGCAACGTGCCAACATGGCGCCGTAAAAGGAGCAGAATATTTAGTCCTGGAGAAACTAGGTTAGAATCCAACCTCACACACTTACACTTAATTTCCCATTTCCCTCAGTTTCTTCCTCTGTGAAATGAGAGTACTAGAACAGAAGGTCTTTCCAGCTCTAAATCTGTAATTATTATTATAATAATAATCAGTATTCATATGGTATTCATTTGATGTTTGAAAACACTTTCCAAGTTGCCTTATTTGATTCTTACTACAACCCTCGGTGGTATATTAATATCGATGGATATTAATACCCATCCCCCTTTACAGAAGAGATAGAGGTTCAATTACTTTCCTACTCTAACACTATCCACTGCACTGCCCAAATCTATGATCGTAAGGATTATTTTTTCCCCATTTTCCCTCATTTCCCCTCTGATGATATGGGGCTCACAGAACTCTCTGGGAAAATAGGTGAACTTTAAATACATTATGTCATATGTTTCTAGAGGTTACAGTTAACCTATTTTTCAGTTGTATAAACTGAGTCTTAAAAGGATAAATGGTTTGCCTACAGTCACAGAGTGTCCGAGGCTGGATTTGAACCCCAGATTACAAATCCAGCACTTCCACCACAAGCCATCTTCTTCCTGGCCACATCAAGATCAATCCTGCTGAGCTCAAAAGGATTGATATCTTTACTGGATCTAATTAACAGGAAGCCAAAATTATGTTTTCATCCTCATTTCCCCAGGGTGGGGGCAAAGAAACAGAAGCACTTGGGGCAGCTAGGTGGTGTAGTGGATAGAGCACCAGCCCTGAAGTCAGGAGGACCTGAGTTCAAATTTGACCTCAGTGACTTAACACTTCCTAGCTGTGTGATCCTGGGCAAGTCACTTGACCCCAATTGCCTCAGGGGAAAAAAAGAGAAAAAAGGAAGAAATAGAAGCACTTGATGGTGGGGTGGGCTCTGGGTGTTTTGGGGTGATAAAGGATAGATGCTTTGGTCCATATACGTCAGTGCCAGTCCATAAATAAGTACCCACAATGAGTAAACGAATGGGGCATTTAATTATACTCATATACAAGCTCCGTATATAAGATACACACAGAGTGGATAACCTTGGAGAGGAAGCTATTTATAGCTGGACATAAAAGAAGAGGGAGAACGGAGACCAAGATCAGTGTCCGAAAAACCCTAGAGTTAAGAGCAGGTGCAGGGAGAGGATGGTCAACAGCCAAATGAGGAAAAGGGACCACGAGAGGCTCCGTTGACACTGAAAAAGTATTTATCAGAAAGCACCTTTCCCATAGGACAGCCAGGTGGCGCCACAGCGCAGAGAGCATTGGCTCTGCAGCCTGACTCCTCCTCCTGAGTGCAAAGGAAGCCTCAGTTAGCGCCCGCCTCAGTTTCCCCATCCATCAAACGGAGAAGGACGTGGCGAGCTATTCCAGTATCTCTGCCCGGAAAACCCCAAATGGGGTCACCAGGAATCGGACACAACTGAAAGGACCGAGCCCGTGAACCTCTGGCCCGATCCCATTGAGTCCGGCACTGGGCCCTGGGACTGACACGCTTATCAGTGCTCACTGACTAAGACCCTAGACCGAGAGCTGGAGGTGACCTCACATCCAGTCCAATTTCACCCCCCACCGCAAAAACACTTTACAGATGGGGAAACTGAGGCCGGCATGATTTAAGTGATTTGTTCCATCACTGAACAAGCATATATACAGCCCTGGGGTTTCTGGGAAAGAGAAACAGTGTCTGTTCTGGAGGAATCTACAAAGTATCGAAGTATACAAAGTATACAGATTTATATCCTCCGTACAGGTAAAGGATACATAGAAAATAAAGACGACATAATTAGGGAGGGTGGACACCAGCATGAGGGGATCAGGAAAGAAAACAGAAGTAGTTGAGACGTTATCTTGAAAGAGTGGAAATCTCAGGGGTGGAGGAGCTAAGGGTATTCTAGCCCCCTGGGATGACCAGTGCAGAGATGCAGAGGAATGGAGAGAAACCGGTCTGGCTGGACCAACATACGCAAAGGGAGATAACGTAAGGAGGACGGGAAAATGGGAAGGCCAAAGGTTCCAAAAGTCTTTAAAAGTCAAAGAGAGGAGTTTCTCTTTGATGCTGGAGGCAAGAGGGAACTTTGGGACTTTATTGAGTATGAGAGAAAGGAAAACCACAGGCTGCAGTGGGGAGATCCGGGGGAGAGGTGAGGAGGGTCTGAAGGAAGCTGACGGCAAGGAGGATGCAGGAGATGCTGTGGAAGTGGGAAGTCCAGATGTGAGGACTGACTGGACAGATGGCCACCCAGGAGAACTCCGAGGTGATGACCCGAGGATGCCAGAAGGGCAGCGGTACAGAAATGGGAAATTTAGTAGAGAATGAGATTTGTGGGAAACGATAAAGACAAAGCCTTGTGTTTTAGACAGCTGGGGCTGTCTTGTTGGGGCATCCGCTTTGAAATGTCTGGGAGTGGAGTTTAGAGAGAAATTTCTTAGGAGGTAGGGAGAGAGAGAAAGACAGACAGATGAATAAGAGGTCAAATGGATAATTAGATGGGCAGACAGATGGATAGATGGAAATCTAGATGGATGAAAAGACAGAGATAGATGGGTAGATGGATGAAAAGATGGGTGGGTAAATAGATATAAATGGATGAAAATATAGATGGATAGATGGATGAAAAGACAGAGATAGATGGATAGATGGAATGGATAGGTAGATGGATGAAAAGATGGATGGATAAATAGATATAGATGGATGAAAATATAGATAGAGAGATGGATGGATGGATGGATAGATAGATAAATGGAAAAATAGATAAACAGAAAGACAGGCAGAAAGATAGACTGATTGATCTGAGACTCATTGACATGAAGATAATGACTAAACCCATGGAATTAAATGCAGGTCACCAACCAAGAGAATATAAAAAAAAGAGGAGGACCAAGAAAGGGCCTTGATCGACACTCACCATTATGGGCCATGACATACAGGAAGAACCTGTAAAGGAGACTGAATAGGATTGAACAGAAGGCTAAGAAAATTACCAAGGGACTTGAGCCAGAATAAAATCTAGAACTGAGGGAGAATCAAGAAGAGGGGGTCCTCAGATGCTGATAAGATCAAAGATTACCCTGGTCTCAATATCAGAGGCAAGATGTGTAATCAGATCCTCAGATTCCAGCTAGGTGGTGCAGTGAATAGAATACACTGCTTCGAGTCAGGAAAGCCGAGTTCAAATCCAACCTCAGACACTAGCTGTGTGACTCTGGACAAGTCACTTTACTATCAGCCTCAGTTTTTTTTATCTGTAAAATAAAGTAGGAGAAGGAAATGGTCAACTACTCCAGTATCTTTGCCAAGAAAACCCCAAATGGAGTCTGAAAACTACTAAACAATAACAAAAAACTGGGATTAAGGAAACATAGAGTACTTCTTCCTAAATTACTGCTTCCCCATAGTAACAAGAAACAATAACAAAATACATGATAGCTAAGTGAGCATCCATCAGCAAGGAAAAGACTGAACAAACTCTGCGATATGGATATAATGCAATATTATTGCACCAGAAGAAGTAATGGGAAATTCAGAGAAGCATGGGGAGATGTACATGAATGGATCCAAAGGGGAAAAGAAACATTCACTATCCGGAAGGTTGAGTAACCAATAGCTTGAAACCTGGAGCGGGAAAGGGCTGAAATATCTGCTTTCTTAAGGTCCAGAGGTGAGGGTAACAGGTACAGGATATGGCATACACTGTCGGACAGTCACTGTGCTGATCCGTCTTTGCTTGTCTTTTTTTTTTTCCTTATTTTAAGGGAGAGCTAAATAATGGGGGTTGAGGAGACATTTGAAAAAAGAAGAAGATGCTCTGGGCTTAAGTGACTGTTCCTAATGGTGACACACCACGGGCATGAATAAAACAAAGAGTTCATCTGGGAGGACTTCCTGGAAGAGGAGACTGAATCTTCATCACAAATTTGCATCATCTTCTTCCTCCCTATATGTTGCCTCATCAGACCTTCCTGAAGGTAGTTCAGGAGAAAGGTTATGTCACAACCGACAGTATCAATGAGTTACTCCGAGCCTCAGTTTCTGCTCCTGTAAAACAGGGAGAAGCTAGACCCACAGCTACCTCAAAAGAGTGCTGTCTACTATGAGATTATAGAGTTAATTCAATTTTAAAAGCACTTCACAGCTATCTGTTCAGATGCCCCATACAAACTCTGTTAAGGTGATAAATTATTCCCATTTTACAGATAAGTAAATTAAGACAGAAGCCAAGTAGCTTGCCCATGGCCACAAAAGTGATGGGGGAACATGAGGGAAATCTAGAGCTCTTCCCCAGCCACATCACTCATCTAACAACAAAAAATACTTTCAAACTAGACTCAAGGCCTGAGTTCAAATTCTAACTCTTGATGTTTACTATGGGACCCCAGGCAGTCATTAAACACACTCTTTGGGGTTTACCTTCTGCTGACATAGAATGAGAGTAGGCTGTGACCCTACTAGCCTAATCCATGGTCATGTGACATCCCTGACTGGGGGAGGTCCAGCCACCAGGGATCTAAAGCCCCCAAATTGAGAACCCCTAAGAGGGAAGAACTCTTCCTCCTTCTCCTGCCCCCTTTGGGCTCAACCCCTAGGAAGCAACAGTCCCTACTTACTTCACCAATTTCACAATCAGTTCACAATCATCTCACAAAGTTGTGAAATAAGTCAGAACAGGAATATTTTTACTCACATGGAAAAATAAACCCCCAACCGTGGCCTTGAAATCTGACCGCCACCCGGTACCAACGCCAAGGACTAGTGATGGTAACCAGGGAAGGTCCAACCTCATGGTTGGGTCAAAGACAGGGAAAGATGTAAGGAGACTTGATCATCATCCCAGAAATGGGAAAAGGGAAAGCCAAACCGCTCCCTCCCTTAGCCCAGCCCAGGCTTGCTTCCCAGAGCTGCATTCCCAGTGCTGAGTGCCCACTCTGGGCACCTCCTTAGGAAACCCAGCCACCAACACGCAAGGCTCCCTAGTATGGACAAGGGTGTTGAGAAAATGCAGAAACTGAGTGAAAATAGAAACCAAAATCCCCTAGTTTCCCCAGACATGTCACCTCATTCATTCTCTAAACCAGGCAGGGCTTTGGGTTTTTCCGGAGCTGCCTGTACGGCCAGATTTCCAAAAAGCCACCAGCAGGACAGGGAGAAGACACTAAAGACTCAAAGCTGGAAGATGATAGGACAGCAAATCTGCCTCATTTCAGAGGCTCCAGGGAAGTTAACTGACTTCTGCCACCCAGCTGATAAGCATTTGAGGCAAACAAACCAAAACTCAACTCACTCTAGCAAAGGAAAGTCCTTCCCCCAGTGACACTCACCCTCGAGACCGTGACAAGCTAGAAACAGCCACACTTGGACATCCCTTTCTCCTTCCTGCTAAATGAGATAAGAATCCATCTAATTAAGGAGCTTATTTACTAATAATCCCCACAACTCTGGGGAAAAAAAGATCAAGACTCATTCAGATCAAGGTATGTTTTCATGTGTGGATGGATCTCTGGTTTCACTGATGTGGCCATTGGATCCCAAAGGTGCCCAAACCTTGTCACTCCATGTATCACCTGTAAATGAAGCCCAACACAGCCTGGGGCCTTCTTGCCTCTCATGGACATCCATCCCACTCCATGGGCTAGGAGCTGCCTAGATGTCCTACAGGTACCTCAAACTCAATATTAACAAAACTGAACTCATCCTCCCAAAATTTTCCCCTCTCCAACTTCTCCGTTCCTGCCCCTCCATCCTTCTAGTCACTTTGGTATCTAAACAGAACTTTCCCTCTCCCTCAAATTAAATAAGCTGTCAAATAAAACTGAAAGAAGTAAGAATTTTGATCAACAATTCTGGTGGACATGGTTCTCTTCAACAATGAGATGATTCAAACCAGTTCCAATTGTTCAGTGATGAAGAAAGCCATCTACATCCAGGGAGAGGGATATGAATGTGGACCACAGCATAGCATTTTCACGCTCTCTATTGATGTTTGCTTGCATTTTGTTTTCCTTCTCGGGTTTTTTTTTTTCCTTTCTAGATCCTATTTTGCTTGTACAGCAAGATAACTGTATAAATATGTATACATATATTGGATTTAACAGATATTTTAACATTTAACATGTATTGGATTATCTGCCATCTAGGGAAGGGGATGGGGGAAGGAGGGAAAATTTTGGAACAGAAAGCTTTGCAAGGGTCAGTGTTAGAAAAATTATCCATGAATATATATTGTAAACAAAAAGTTTTAATCAAAAAAAAAAAAAAAA
>JAJPUD010000465.1:419280-445850 GCA_023553655.1 Myrmecobius fasciatus | reverse complement strand
CCCCTAATTTTTGCCAGCTCCTTTACACAGGGTTAAGGGAAAAGGCTACATCTTGCTGGTTCTACTGGGGACAATTTTTCACAACACGCATAATCAACTTTACCTTTTCTCCTAAAAATTTATTTTATTGACATATTTTATTTTATTTATTTTATTGACATAAAAATTCAAAACTTAATTAGCCAACTTGGCTACAATCAAAATAACTATGCTTATGTTATAATACTTTACATTCTTTGAAAAATAACTCAAGCTTAATGCCTTTTGTTTTCATAGTACATTTATTTCCAAATATATCCTTTTCTCCTCTTCTACCTAGAAATGTATTTCTTGGGGCAGCTAGGTGGCGCAGTGAATAGAGCACTAGTCCTGAAGTCAGGAGGACCTGAGTTCAAATTTGGTCTCAGAGACTTAGCACTTCCTAGCTCTGTGACCCTAGGCAAGTCACTTAATCCCAATTGCCTCAGCAAAAAAAAAAAAAAAAAAAAAACACAAAAACGAAATGTATTTCTTTATAAGAGATTTAAAAAAGAGAAAAGCACTTCAGCAAAATTAATCAACAAATTGATCATGTCTGATTAGACCATATATGAAATATTTCACACCCGGAGCTCCCCACATCTGCAGTATGAGGAAGGAGATTATTCCTTCAGTTTTTCTGAGATCAAGAATGACCATGATAGTTACACACTATTCCATATATTTTTCTGCCTTTTCATTGATTTTGTTGTAGGCATTGTGCAAAGTTTCCCTGGTTCTTCTTACTTTATTCTAAATTTGTCTGTAGTCTTTCCATACTTCCTAAATTCTTCACAGTCACCATTTATTCTTTTCTCTCCCTTAATAGTACTTTACATGTAAAGATTGTTTTCATCATTCATTTTGGTAAGGTTTTATATTACAAAATTTTTCTCCTTCCCATCCTCATCTCCCTCCCTCCCCTCGACACAGCAAGCAATCTGATAAAAGGTTATGCATGAACAATTATTTTAAACACATTCACATATCTGTCATGTTGTTAAAAAAATCAGAAGGGAAAAAATATGAGAAAGAAAAAGCAAACCAAAAAAAAGATGAAAATACTGTCTCCATAGTTTTCCCTCTGGATATGGATGGCGTTTTCCATACCAAGTCTATTGGAATTGTCTTGGCAGATCACTGTATTGCTGAGAAGAGCCAAATCCATCCTAGTTGATCATCACATAATCTTGCTGTTACTGTATACAATATTCTCCTGGTCCTGCTCACTTCACTCAGTATCAATTCATCTAAGTCTCTCCATCATCATTCACTCTTACCTGACAGTAATATTCCATCACTTGGGTATATCACAATATGTCTAGCCAATGCTCCCAAACAAGGGGCATCTACTTTGCGTCAAGTTCTTTGCTTCCATCAAAAAAATGCCTTAATCAATATTTCAGTACATACAGGACTCTTTTCCTTGTCTTTGACTTTTGAGACATATATACCCAGCAGTGGGATGCCTTGGTTAAAAAGTATGGAATTTTAGTCACTTTTTAAAAAAGCATAATTTCACCTTTATTTTCCAAACAGTTTTATATTCTTAAAAGATGGAACACACTCAAATGAACTGAAAATGAATAGCAGCAATACCCAAAAAGTTGTAACTGAGATTTCAGGAAACTTAAAAATCCGACCCTCTTTGTAGCTTAACTATACATATATATATAATATATGATATATATTATATATATATTTCATAATCAGTCCATATGTCATTAAAAATAATGATGGATGATTATATCAAATGAGTAAGAAAAATTTCTTTCCTCTAAATGTGTTTATTCAAATAAATATCAGTACTCCGATCAATACAATCAGCAAATATTTTTTAAGCACCTATACGTCAAGCACAATGCTAAGCATGGGGAATAGAGTGCAGAATGAAACAGATCTTGCCCTCAAGGCCCTTGATTTTTCATTTAAATGAGAGAGACAAGATATCTAAGCAAAATCAATACAGTGATCTGCGAAAGACATTAATGACTGGAAAGTCTGGAGAGGAGGAACTGAAGCTGAGTCCAGAGAGGGAGGGGAGAAGATGGACAGCAGTTCCAAGGACAGCAAGGAGGCCCATCTGGCTGGAGCAGAAGAGGACAAGAGGGGGAGAAATGAGGACTGGGCCCATCAAGACCATCTCCAGCCAGACAGGAGAGGGCTCTAAAGGCCAAACACAAAGTTTTATATTTTGTCCTAGAGGCAAGAAGAGTCACTGGAGTTGTGGGAAGAGGGAAGTGGCATGACCAGTCTTGGACCTTGGCAGTGCCTACCCTGAAGCTCTGTGGAAGATGTACAAGAAGGGGAGAGGTCGAGATGGGGAGGGCCCAGAGGGGACACACTGGCAATCTGGTAGCAAGCCCTGGCTGCTGACTGGCCCCCCAGGCTGAGGCTGTGCAGTGATGGGGAGGTGTGACAAATTACCCAGGAGAAAGAAGTCTGCACCATCAGACCCACACTTTATGGGCCACAAGGGAGTTTAGATTTATGCTGGATGCAATAAGGAGCCCTGGGAGCTGAGGGAGTCACCTCTCATAGCTACTCAGACCCATTTTGCCTTTGTCTTCAGCCAAAACTCCCAAACTCTTATACATACATGTAATTAATTTTTAAATTAAAAGTTATGGTAAACTCTATAAACTCAACAAATAGGAAGAAAAAAATAACTAAAATTCCCAATAAAGTCACCTATGGCTAGATCCCAGTTAGTGTGAACAACACGGTAAAGAAGTTCTCCTGAACTTCTCACATATAATCAAAGTTATAATATATACAATATGGTAATTGGATCTGGTCCAATGGAAATATGAAGTAGAAATCAAAATATCAAAAGTATTCTGAAGGACTCCTTTTATTTTATACCAATTAAGAACTACCTGTAACCTAAAGACAAAGTTTTTTCAAAGAAAAATATATAACCCTTAAGAAAATAGAAATAACAACCTATTTGATTTCGGACTTCTTCCAATGTCTTTTAGGTATAATTGGAAAGTTATTTGTGTTCCCCTTTTATAAAAAAGATATATTCTTATTCTTCTAATTGTACTTTCTGTGCTATCCTAGTCTAGATTTCCATAATTTTTTGTATTTTCTCTCTACACATGGAGTAAGTAACTCAGGTTAAAATTCTGGTGACAGAAGTTGTGACATTTGGAGAACTCAATGGACCTCACCAGTGAAATAGAGATTAAAAACAGTTGGCAATGTCTACCTTACAGAGTTGTTGATAAGATAGTTCTTTGCCAATCTGCAACTCCAAAAAATTGATTTTTTTATATGACTTATTTGTAATTTCTATAGGAGAATAACCTATTACATATTGAAGTTTTCTCATCAGCTACTGTAATTAGATTTTAAAACTTGAATTTCAGACTTTCTATTTTTCCTTGTTAAATTTAATTTTATTTGGCTTCATACTTTTAGCCCAATCATTTGAATCTGGATTCTGCAATTCTATGACTTAACTATTCCTTCCAGCTTCGTGCCATCTGGATCTTTTATAAATAAACTGCGTTAGGTTTTTAGGAAGCTAAAGAAATCTGGGGAAGTGGGTCTATACTTTGCTCCTATGGGTCTCAGTTTCCTTCTAGAAACCTCAGAAGGCTCTACCAGTTCTAGAGCGGGGTCTTCCCTCTAAATGAGATTTTAAATTAAAATTTACAAATTATCTTATCTGTGCAAAACACCAATCTTCTGATGTTATTTCATTTCTTCAGTGATCCTTTTTATGTAACACAACCATTTCTTTGTGTTAACTGGGTGACTGTCCCACATTCTGCAGGAGACTTTCCCTAGTGTAAACTTCTATTTTAGAAAACCTTTAAAAATGTGCCAAAAGAAAGAACAAACAAACAACAACAAAAAAAAGCTTTGTTATTATGATGACCAAGCTGTGGCCCCAGAGAAGAACTGAGAAAATCCCACCCTCCCCTCTTTGCAGAGGTGGAAACCTCCTACTGTGGGATGCACAAGGTACCATAAGCCCCTGTCGATAGCCTGCTTCTGCTGATCTACTTTTCTCTTTCTCCTCACTACAGTTGGTCCCTCCCATTGTAGGACAGTCCAAGACAACTACTTATTCTATTAAAGACTTACAGCCCACCACTTCCTATGCTAAAAGCCAGAGATACAAAGTATGGGGAAAACCCGAAAGCTCCTCCAAGAGTGTCACACACTCAGTGGGAGAAAGTGGCACCTTTAGGATGGTCTGGATAACACCTGGGAGGCAAAGGCACCAATAGCTGGGGAGGATGGGGATGGGGAGCTTGCCATGGAGTCTGGCAGGAAGCCAGGATGCCTGAGAGGTGGAGGTAAGGAAGAACAAAGCAAGCCATTTATGCAGAGGGACACAGCAGCAGGTCAGTATACAGAGGACTACAAACTGAAGGAGGAGCAGAACTAGGGGTCCAAGGTTGTGAACCTGGGGGGATCAGCAGTGTCCTTGAAGGGAAAAGAGAATGAGCTCGAGTTTTGAAGTCTTGAGTTTGAGACATTTATAGCATATCTGGGTTAAACTGATAGACAGAACTCAGACCTAGAACTTGAAAAAAACACCAGAGGATATATAGATTTAGAAATCATCTGCATAGTGCCGTTACTGAATCTGTATCCCAAAGACATTGAAAATGAGGGGAAAGGACCTACGTGGGCAAAACTGTTTTAGCAGCTCTTTTTATAATGGCAAAAAATTGGAAACTTAGTAGATGCCCATCAATTGGGGAATGGCTGAATAAGTTATGGTAGATGAATAATGGAATATTATTGTTTTCATAAGAGATAATGAGCAAGCCGATTTCAGAAACGGCTGGAAAGACTTTCCTGAAGTGAGTAGAATGAGGAAAAACACTGTACACAGCAACAGCAATATTGTGTGATGATCAACTCTTTTTTTTTTTTAAATTTAATTAAAACTTTTTATTTGCAAAACATATGTATGGGTAATTCTTCAACATTAACCCTTACATAGCTTTCCATTACAAATGTTTCCTCCCTACTCCCCACCCCTCCCCTAGATGGCAGGATATCCACTACATGTTAATTATGTTAAAATACTTGACAAATTGAATATATGTATACACATTTCCACACTTATCATTGTTGTGCAAGAAAAATTGTATCTACAAAAAAGAAAAATCAGAAAAAGGAAACACAATGCAAGCAAACATCAATCGAAAGTATGAAAATGTTATGTTGTGGTCCACACTTCACATCCCTCTCTCTGGGTGTATATGGCTTTCTTCATTGAACAATTGGAACTGGTTTGAAACATTTCATTGTTGAAGAGAGCCATGTCCATCAGAATTTGATGATCAACTCTTAATAGGCTTATAGCTCTTCTCAGAAATAAAGTGATTCAAGGCAGTTCCAATAATCTTTGGGTGGAAAATGCCATCTACATCCAGAGAGAACTATGGATTCTGAATGAGGATCAAAGAATATTATTTTCATTCCCCCTCCCTTTCCTCTTTCTGGTGGTTTTTCCCTTTTGCTCTAATTTTTCTTTCTCAACATGACTCCTATGAAAATATGTTAAAAATAAATATACACGTATAACCTATATCAGATTACTTGCTGGTATGTAGAGGGGGAAGGTAAGGGAGAGAGGGAAAAAATGAAACTCAAAAATCTTACAAAAATGAATGTTAAAAATTATCTTTATATGTAATTGGAATAGTATTTCCAATTAAATAAAATCTAAAAATTTTAAAAATAAAAGCTTGGGGGTGGGGGAGCAGGGAAAAGAAGTTAGTCATTCACATAGAGATAAGTGAACTCATGGAAGCAAAGTGAAAATACCAAGTGAGAGCAGAGAAAGAAAAGAAGAGTCCAGGGAAGTCTCAGGGTAGACTCATATTTACTAAGTGTGGCCTGGATGGAGATTCTCCCAAAGATACTGAGAAATGATTAATAGGGAGGGCATATTCCTGAATGCCCAATGAAGAAAAGGATCCGGGAGGAGAGGATGGTTAACAGTGTTAAGAGGAAGATGGCTACAGGATGATTTTGAGGTTGATGGCTACAGGATGATTTTGAGGTTGCTGTCCTCTTCCACAGACTGCCTGGTACAGTGGATAGATCAGATCCTGAAGCCAGGACACCCTAGTTCCAGGCCTGATCCTTCCACTTACCACCAGTGTGGCTTTGTTCAAGATAACTTTCTGATAGCCTGTTTCTTCAAATATACAATGAAGATAATATTGCCTTGTGGGCACAGGGGGACCAGAATAACTGCTATATATGGGTATAAGTATCAGATGAGATCATGTACACAAAGTACTTTATAAATCTTAAAGAGCTCTAGAAAATTTAAGTCACGGTTTGGTCCTAATAAAAGAAACACTGAGTATTTCTTTGGATTTATGCAACTGATTAACAATTATATTCGTTTCTACAAAATATGGCTTCCCAGAGGTTTTATAATCATAACAATGTAATTATAAATGTATTTTAACAGATAAAAAAAGAAGTGTGTGTAGTTACTCTCTTAGTCTGCACTCTGGTCTTTACCCAGGATGGGCCTTGTTCCCTGCAGCCCCAAGGGCCAGCACTCTCTCTGCCCTGAAACTATGATCCACAACTGTACATGGGCAATAGAGTTGCTAATCAGGACCAGCAAAAGTCCTCATCTCTTTCTGGTCAGTTGTCTGACAGTGTCTGGGTCAGAAGCTCCCAAAGCAGCTTGTATAGCTGCTCCTGCTGTCACCCTGTATATGGGCTCTAGCCAACTTCCATTCTCCTTCCAACCATTTAAGTTTCTTAGGTCAGAAAAAGACTTTTTGTTGGTTCTGCTCTTTCACAATTTGATAAGCTGTTATTTTAAAGTTCTCTGGTGGCAAAATGTGGAAAAAGCTCAGCTGGGTTGCTTTTATCTGTCATCTTGGTTCTGTATGCTTCATTCTTACTTGTAATTCATCCCCTCAAGGGAAACAGGGGAACACTCCAGCATCACTATTATTGGCCCCTTTCATTCTTCCTCAGCCCCAGGGCTAGTCAATGGCCATGTCTAATCAAGTTGGACCTCCTCACCATATCTCTTCAGCCGGCCTCCCTCCAGACCTCCAGCCTCTCTCCTTTCCAATCTATTTTCCAGAGAGCTCCACAATGGGTATTGCCAAGATCCAAGAATAGTGTCCCACCTCCCTCTTCTTGAAAGTTCAATAGCTCTTCCTGCCTCAGGTAAAATACTAACTTTTCTGTTTGGCATTTAAAGCCCTTTACTATATGGCTATAGATTGTCTTTCTAGGCCCATTTCCTATTTATCTTCCTTGCATTCTTATACTCTGATTAAACAGAACATCCTGCCATTCACTGTTAGTCTGTTTTAACTGTATTATTTTTATTATAAGAAAGTATTCTCTTAAAGGTTTAGCAACAATGTAAAAATAAAAATCGGTAAGTTACTTATTTTTTTTAAAGAAAAATGCTGTTTAAGGAAAATCAATAAAAATCATTTAAAAAAAAAATTTCCCCCCGTTTCCAAAGCATTTTAATTTGAATTTTCTGCAAAACAGATGCCATGATTTCTATCTTAAAGAAAACAAAATTAAGTGACTTGTCCAAGATCATATAGCCATTAAGTAGCAGGAACAACTGGGCCTAAAACCCAGGGAAAAGGAAAAAGGAGAAGCAGAGTTTACACAATTTAAAACCCTCTCACAGGAGATATTATAACCTACCTGCACAATAGTCTAAAAGACTAATTTGTCCTTAGAAAGGAAAAAGATGCTTCCTAGTCAAATGTTCAATATTCAAAACCCAAACAACTTAATATTTTATTCCTCAGGATACAAATTTCTGTTCCTCTTGACTGGCAGTACTTCTAATTCTATTTGGAGACTTAACACATTTTTCTTGGTAAGTACTAGAAATAACATTGAAAATTAAAAGTTTGGGAAGAATTTAGGAAGATTCTGTAGTCCAAATTCCCACCACCCCCCCCATTTAGAAGGAAAAAACAACAACAAAAGCCTTATTAACACAGTCAGGTCAAACAAATCCCCAAATGGATCAAGTCCATGAACATCTACCTTCCTCTGCAGCTTGAATCTATCACCACTGTATCAGGAAGGAGGTCAAAAGCCTCATTTTTATAGAAAAGGAAAAAAGAGGCCCAGAAAAGGGAAAAGGGCCTTGCCCAAAGTTGAGAGTTAAGTATTATTCTATTTTCCCCAAGGTCTTCTTGCATAAAATTGTACAGTCCCATGTTTGATCATACTATTTTTATCTTAAGAGTACTATAAGGGGGGCAGCTAGGTGGCACAGTGGATAGAGCACCAGCCCTGAAGTCAGGAGGACCTGAATTCAAATCTGGTCTCAGACACAACATTCCCTAGCTGTGTGACCCTGGGCAAGTCATTTAACCCCAATTGCTTCAGCAAAAAAGAAAAAAAAAAAAAGAGTACTATAAGGGTTGCAAAGTGCTTTACAAATCTTATCTCATTTTCTCCAATCCACCCTTCAGGGAGACAAAGGTCAAGTGACTTGCTCAGGATTATCTAACTAATAAACATCTGAAGACTCATTTGAATTCAGGTCTTCCTGACTCCAAGTCTAGCCTTCTATCCACTGGGCCATGCAACTGCCTGGATCTCACGAAACTTCATTAAATGTAACAGGACAAGAGTTTCCCAACTTTAAAAAAAAAGAGATTTTCTGTCTCAGTCTAAAGGTGCATCACTCAAGAGTTTCAATGGAGCTCTGCACCTTCTGGTATGGGAAATTTGGGAATCACATAACTTGCAAGCATTTGTGATCTTTGTATAATCACTCCATTGATACCTCAGCTTTGTTTTGAATAGTTTCACTCGGTGAGGATGAAATCTGAAATGAGCAACAAGTTAAAACAAATAAAACTTAAAGCAATTCCCCCCAAGTGCAATTCATCTCTCTTCCTACTGAAGAGCCATCAATAAAGACAACGGTCCCAGACTTCTAACTTCCAGACAATCTTAAAATTGGAAAAAAGTGGTGGTTAAGCTTCCAGCTTCCACCCCCTGATGGGCAAGCACAACCCAACAGAGTGCCTTGGAGTCAGGAACACCCCATTTCAAATCCAGACTTAACACTTACTGTGTAATTCCAGGCCAGTCACTTAACCCCAATTGCCTCCAAAACAATGCAAAAATATGTCACAACTATAGATTTGGGAGAGGAAGCCCAACCATCTTTAATGACGTGCATTAGTACTACAAGAAAAGAGAAAAAGAATACTGAAGACATCCAAAAAGGACATCACAAACTAACCACAAAATCCTTATGGATTTTTAAATTTATGAATCTTTACAAACAAGATAAAGACTTTCATTGTCTTCCAATGACAAGTGCCCTATAATTTCAATAAATGTTAGACTTTAGTAGTAGGAACAGAGATCCATATCAATCTTTGGTCAAAGGGACCACCCTTCCAACAGGTGCCGAGCCATTAAAAAAAAAAAAATACCACCATCACCACCACAAAAAACTCCACCCCTTCATGTTTTACATTAAAGATCAAGGATCAGTATCAGTCCTGATATAAACATTCTATCCAAATCAACCACAAATTTCAGACTTACCTACTTGGCTAAATTTCACTTTTTCAAGATGCTGTGAGTTTAATGAACCAAAAAGAGTCCATTCACATATAAGAATCCTTCCTTTTCTCTATAATACTGGCTACATGCTTTCAAAGAATTCAATAATAGTTGTTGGCTACCACAAATGACAAATAGCCAATCTGCTACTAAGCAGCTGACTGGTATAGTCTGAAATCCATCTTTTAGTGATAATTTACACAGTTTCATTTTGCTTCTCACACTACAAGCACTCAAGCTATACTATCAGTAAATTATAAAAGAATAGTTAACAAGCAAGTTGGTTAAAGAGATATGCCACAAAAAAAAAAAAAATGGTACACAGCACGATTCAAAGGTTTCTCCTTAAATATCAATATAATTCAATTACTATAGGAGCATCTATATATACATACATACATACATACATACATCAGGAAAAAACCAATAAGCTAAGCTAATGCCTGGGCCTATATTCTAGCCACTGGTGACTCATTGCTCTACATTAAAGTTCTATCATAAGATTTGAAGCTGAATTTAATTTGCATATTACCATGCTTAGTTGCAATACAAGAAGTTCTGGGAAGAACAATAAGTTATTTGTAATAAGAATCTTGAATAATGATGTGATTCTCAGGATCTAAAGGAAACAAAGACAAATAGATAAGACCAAAAGCCATTCCCCAATGGAAAAATGGTCAAAGGATACAAACACACCATTCTCAAAAGAAGTGCCAACTACTAGCCATGATACAAAATACCACTGAATCACCATGAACAGAAATAAAAATTAGAACAGATTTCCCCTGACACTGAAAACTGACAAAGACGAATGGGGGGGGGGGGGCAAGAGAGGAGATAATGGGGAAAGGCCCAATAATACAGTGATATGATCCAATTATTATGGAAAGCAATTTGGAATTATGCTAAGCAGGTAATTAAAAGCACTACTACCTCTGACTCAGACATTCTACTGCTAGGAGAATACCCCAGAGGTCAAAGAAAGCAAGCATCCCATATTTACGCAAAAAATTCACATCAGGTTTTTTTTTTCTTGTTAACAATAAACTGGAAACAAAGTAGAAATCCATCATCTGGGGACTAGCTAAACAAATCAGCACACATGAAAACAATGGAGTATAATGTAATATTACAGCACTATAACAAATAATGAATATGAATAAAGAAAAGGAAACATGTTTACGAATTAATACAAAATAAAGCAAGCAGAACTGGGCAAACAATATACACAATCACCACAATATATTTGAAAAGAATGATGATGACAAATTTTAAACTGAAATTTGTAATTATAATGACCAAGTCTGGCTCCAAGAAGGGCTAGGAAAAAGCACCTCACTCCCTGCTCTGCAGAAATGGGAACATATATGGATGGAATACTACAGATAAAGTGAGATGCAGGTGATGGATGTGTCAAATGATTTTCTTTGCCATATAAGGGAGGGCACCAGGGTAGAGTAGGATACTCTGCATGAGGACCAACAAAGGGAAGAAAATACAGAAAAATGGAAAATGAAGGTAATAGAAACCCAACATCTATCAATGACAGTTTTATATTTGAAAGAATAGGGAAAATAATGAAAATGCTACAAGTATGTGATAAGATACCCAAGAATGGACAGCCCTACTCAACTTTTTTTTTTTTTTTTAAATCATGGATCTCACTTCTGCAACTCTGAAATAAGGCTCAATAATCATATGATAATAGCATAAAAATAGCCTAAAAAATCTGCTAAAATCAATCAGAGCTGAATGCTTACACTAGGAGGGAACAACAAGTATTTCCACAAGGGGGAAGGAAATTGTGACCAAAGAAGAACTAGAGATCATCATTAATCACAAAATAGATAAGTTTTACAATATCAAGTTTAAAAGTTTTTGTACAAACGAATGCAGACAAGATTACAGGGGTAGCAATAAACTAGGAAAATATTTTTACATTCAAAGGTTCTGATAAAGGCCTCATTTCTAAAATATATAGAGAATTGCCTCAAATATATAAGAATTCAAGCCATTCTCCAATTGATAAATGGTCAAAAGATATGAACAGACAATTTTCAGATGAAGAAATTGAAACTATTTCTAGTCACATGAAAAGGTGCTCCAAATCACTATTAATCAGAGAAATGCAAAGACAACTCTGAGATACCACTACACACCTGTCAGATTGGCTAAAATGACAGGAAAAGATAATGATGAATGTTGGAGGGGATATGGGAAAGCTGGAACACTAATACATTGTTGGTGGAACTGTGAACAGATCCAACCATTCTGGAGAGCAATCTGGAACTATGCTCAAAAAGTGATCAAACTGTGCATACCCTTTGACCCAGCAGTGTTTCTACTGGGCCTATATCCCAAAGAGATCTTAAAGGAGGGAAAAAGACCCACATATGCAAAAATGTTTGTGGCAGCCCTTTTTGTAGTAGCAAGAAACTGGAAACTGAAAGGATGCCCATCAATTGGAGAATGGCTGAATAAATTATGGTATATGAATGTTATGGAATATTATTGTTCTGTAAGAAACGACCAGCAGGATCATTTCAGAGAGGCCTGGAGAGATTTGCATGAACTGATGCTGAGTGAAATCAACAGAACCAGGAGAACATTATACAGAGCAACAAGACTATAAGACGATCAATTCTGATGGATATGGTTCTCTTCAACAATGATGATTCAAACCAGTTCCTATTGTTCAGCGATGAAGACAGTCGTATACATCTAGAGAGAGGCCTGAGGGAACTGTGTGAACCACAACACAGCATTTTAATGCTTTCTGTGAATATTTGCTTGCATTTTGTTTTCCTTCTTAGGTTGTTTTTTTTCCCCTCTCTCTTTCTAGATCTGATGTTTCTTGTGCACTAAGATAACTGTATAGATATGTATACATATACTGGATTTGTCATATAATTTATCATATGTAGCATGTATTAGATTACCTGTCATATAGGGGTGGGGGATAGGGGGAAAGAGGGGAAAAGCTTGGAACAAAAAAAAAAAAAGTTTTGCATTGGTCAATGTAGAAAAATCACTCTCATGTTTTGTAAATAAAAAGCTTTTAATAAAAAAAAATTATTTCCACAACTAAGTTGCTGAACCCAATCTCTTGAAAAACCCCAAAACTGGTTAATATGATTTAATATTTTTTTTACCACATCCTTCCCAACTTCACATTGTTCCTCTTGATATTTAAACACGCAGCTTCTTAGAATTGAATGGAAACAAGGACTGCAAAAGGGCTCAAAGATTTATAGGCAAAGGGTACTTAGAAATGAATGAATTTAGAAATAAAGGGACTGGGTCCAAGTGAGGGAAAGTGACCCTCCAGTCAAGGAGCCTTTGGCTCCAGATTCAGTATCAGGGCCCCTACAAGCATGTGGATACCTAAACTCAATGGTATTGCACTTACTATCATTTTATTCCAGTTCCTTGTTTAATTGTTCTCATAAGGTCAAAATTGCCACCTCTCAGACTTTTTCTGTACCAGCAGGTTGCAGATGTCAAGGACCCCATTATTTCAGTACCACAGAAGCAAGTAGCCTCATTCCACTGAGTCTGCAATCAGGGTCCATGGCAGCTGAGTGACCCCATGGCATTTCCTGCTGTAACTATCAAGTTTTGGACAGAAGAGCCCAGAGCAAAGGCAATGAAACACAACCTGCTACTCTCTATTGGGCAGGTGCTGCTAAGCCAGCAAGGGGAGGGAAAGGGGGAGGAGAGATGACCTCAGCTCTATTTCAACATGACCTAGAGGAAAATGTTCAGTTTGATATAAGGGATTTTATCTTGTTTTACATGCAATTGTACTTAAATCAAAAAATACCTATCTCAAAAAAAAAAAAAAAAAAAACACCTGAGCTTAGGTGATTCAAAGCAATACATCCTGAGCCAAAACCTAAACACAAAGAAATATACACTTCAGAACTATTCTATTAAAGAAAAAGATGCATTCACTGTAGTGACATTCTTCATGAGAAACTTCACAAACACTCCAAGAAGTAAGCTGGGGGCTACATGGAAGGAGAAGAAGTCCCAACTCTAGGTCTTGGACAAGCCCCTTCTCTGGCTTTTGCTGAGGTTCCCTACTGATCAAGGGGAGGCAGCCACAGATAATTGCTAAGCTCCCTTCTAACCATGATCCTTTGATAACACAGCGACAAAAAACTACCAAGAAATGCAAGCTAAACTAACATCAAAAGGGCCAAGAAATGTACTTCATGAACCAGAAGCTTGAGGCAGAAAGGAGAGGAAGATAAAAAGCTGGTTCCAGAGTAGCCAGCCCTGCAGGGGGCCAGGCACAGGTTCAGCCACCCCTAGCAGCATCCCAGGAATGCCCAGAAACCTTGGGAAAGCCCTATGCTTCCAAAGAAATGTCGGCAGTCCTGCCCGCCAGGCCAGCCAAGAAGGGTTACAGCCACCCAGCACGGCCCTTCTAAGGGGAGGTGGCCAGAAAAAGGGAGAAGACCCCAGGGCTCTACCCTAGAGAGACCCTATTTAAAGTCTGGGGTTCAGATGTGAGACAAGTTGAACCAGACCCAGAGGAGAGAGGCTTGAGAAAAACGACCCCATTCTATTCCAAAAGTGCTTAGGAAGATGCCCATGTGCCAGGTACTCTGTCAGAAAGGAAGGATTTAATGAGAGAAAACAAAAATTCAGATGAACTCTTGGAGGCTCTGAAAGGATTATTTGTAAACTGGGGAGGGGAGGTGTAGAGAAGGGTGCAGAAGGGATAGGGGGGTAAACTGACCTAAGAATTTTCACAATTTTGCCAGAGCCTGGCCCCATTTACTTTCCAATGAAATCCAAAGAAGCAGATGTGTCAGAAGTGCTTGGCCATGGGCTACAAATGAAGGCAGTTCTCATTTTTAAACTAAGATGATTTTTATAAGAAATGAAGAGCAGATTTCAGAAAAACCCAGAAAGACTTAAGATGAACTCATGGTGAGTGAAGTGAGCAGAACCAGAACATGGAAGACAGTAAGAGCGACACTTTGCAATGATCACCTACGACTGACTTAGCTCTTCTCAGCAACACATGCCAATTCCCAAAGACTTGTGACAGAAAATGCTGTCATACTATTTTCACTTTTTATTTCTTTCTTGTGGTTTTCACCTTTTGTTCTGATTCTCTTTTCACAACATGACTAATATGGCAATATGCTTAATATGATTGCACATGTATAACCTGTATCAGATTGCTTGCCATATTGGGGAGGGGGAATTAAGGGAAGGAGAGAGAAAAATATGGAACTCAAAAAAATATAAAAGTGAATTTTGAAAACTATCTTTACATGTAATTGGAAAAAAATAAAACTATTTTAAAAAGAAAAAAAAAAAGATGATTTTACTTCAAAGTTATTTCTTAAGACATCCTAGGAATTGACTAACCTCAAAACAAGAACAAGTGATACATAAGCCTCGGAAGAAGTGAAAGAACATGGGAACTAGCCAAGAACCTAAGGTCTCTGAGGGCAGAGGCTGTTTCACCTTCTGCAGGCCTTAGCAGACCATTAAAAAAATGTTTTCTCGACTGATAAAGAATAATCTGGAAGAGTCAATCTCTTGGCTCTCCTAAAGCTGGGAGCCTGGTTCCTCTTCCCCAGAGGAAGGCAAGACTTTTGTGTCCTTCCTCACCATCCAACAGCACTGAGTTAAGATGGTGGCCAAGAGCCAGGTCATTACGGCACCTAATATCTCCCGACAAAAGCCAAAGACCCTCTCACACACATTTCTGTTTTTCCATCTGTTGCGCCGAGAGGATGAGAAGGGCCAGACCTCATGCCAGGGCAGGGCCAGGGCCTGGGCTTATCATTTCACTGACACATGGAATTCCTGGGCAAGGAAAGGTCACCTCTTAATGCTGAGTGCAGCCTCTCTGCACTGGCTGACCAAGGGATTTGCTCAGGGTCACAAAGCCAACTGGTGTCAGAAGCAGACCTTGAACCTTGCTCTTCTGGGCCCCGAAGGTGGCTCACAGTCCCCAGCAGGGAGGGAAGTGGCAGCTCCCAGACGTCAGACCCTGTCCACAGCAGGGTCCTGGGTGTGGGACGCCAGAATTCAGGAGGCACCTGATGGGCTAGAGCAGCCCTAAGCTCTCCCTGCTCACCTATAGAACCAACTGCCTGCATCCTGTATTACCAAGGTTGCTCTTGTTCAGTAATTTCAGGTGTGTCCAATTCCTCATGGCCCCGGTTGGGCTTTTCTGGGCAGAGATACTGGAGCGGCTGGCCATTCCCTTCTCATTTTATAGATGAGGAAACAGGCAGATGGGGTGAAGTGACTTGCCCAGGGTCACACAGCCAGGGAGTGTCTGAGGCTGGATTTGATTCCAAGCCCAGCTCTCTGTGCCACACCACCTGGGCACCCCGAGGCATTACCAGCTCCACGTGCCAGAGGCATCCTGCCCCTCCCATCTCCCCCAAACCCAGCCTCCTCTCCTTCACACCCCTGGCTCTTCCTTCTCCTTCATCCACCACTTGCCAAGTCTCACCAATCCCACCTGCACAATGGGGGCCCCACATCTCCCACAACACCAGGCCACCATTCTCCTTCAAGTTCTCATCATCTCTGACCTGAATTACTGCAGGAACCTCTTCCCTGGTCTCCTCGTGTCCAGGCCACAGAGTATCTGGCAACGTGGAGAAGGCCTCCCTTGCTGCTCAAGCCTGTAGGCTCCATGACTGGGAATACTTCCCCCCCATTGGGGCCGGCCTAAAAGGTTTGGGTCTCCCCTCTCACACCCACTGGAGGTCCTGAAGGGGGATGTCAGATAACAACTTGCCAACTATGCCATTGAGAGGATTCCTGGTTATCAACAGACTAAACTAGAAGCTCTGCAATCTCTTCCAAGAGCACCAAGACAGTACATTACATGTCTACATGGCAGAGGACAGGCTCCGCATTCTCAAGTTCCGAGGGGCCCACTCCAGCCCAGACTCCAGGTCCCCAATGGGAGATGGACAAAGAGGAGGAGAAAAGAAGCCAGAGAGCCCCTAGCCATGGGCTCAAGTCCCTTTTGGAGTAGATCCTTCTGGAGAGCCTCAGGGACCTCAATTTGAATCTCCACCTAGAACCAGAAACCTACTGCAACATAGCGTGAACTGGCCATGTTTTATTTTTCATTCTTTAAGAGATATAAAATACATCAGGCTCCTACTGAGCTTGGTAGCCAGCTCCTAGAGTCAAAGGAAAAAAAAAAAACAAAACAAAACAAACAAACAAAAAAAAAAAAAAAAACAAGGCTTGATCTATGTAACCATGAAGAAATCCACTTAACCTCTATGATTCTCCGCTTCATCTTCTAAGTGAAAGGGACGGGCTCCCAAACCTCAAAGAAACCAAGGGCATTCTGGGAGACAGGTGAGGAAGGAGGACATTCTCAGCACAAAATGAAGGAGATGAAGTAGAGCATCAGATGTGAGCAATGGCAGTCTGGGCGGGTTGTAGGGAGGACAGGAAAAATGTGTAATGGCCCAGAGCAAGGAAGCTAGGGCCAGGCTGTGAAGGGAGATCTGGGAGGGTGAGTAGGGAGCTACTGCAATTTACTGAATAGAAGAGTAGCACCAGAGAACCTTAGTCCTGAGGCAGGAGACCATTGGACCCATATGCATAGAAGTGATGAGAGTGAGAGACCAGAAGTCACCCCCTGATTAGAGAAGAGACCGGATTGGAGACACCTGGTGAGGCAGAAACAGCAAGATTAGAGAAGAACCAAGAGCAGTGAGTTTGGGGGAGGAGGTAGGTAAAATAATCTAAGCAGGTTCAATGGCAATGGAGACAAATGTACAGAAGCCAAAAAGGTCCAATGAAGACAGAACTGACAGGACTTTGCAATGTGGGGAGACTAGCTGATTTATAGTTATCCCATGTCACTGTGGCACCCCTGCCATCTGGAAAAATCTGTAAAACTGTCCCCCCCTCCTACCAGAGAAGTCTGGATTTTTCTTCTTCTGGGGAGTTTACAGTACCTTTTTATAAAATCTGGATCAAGTATTTGGTCATAGGCCCTTCTCAATCATCTGCTGGCCCCAAATTCCCAATTAATTTCTTATGCCAACCTATGACATATTGAAATTTCAATGGGGAAAGTCACAAAGTGAAAGGGATAACTGCACTCTACTTCAAATTTCTAGAGAATAAGGACTAAATCTGGTTTTAGATCTCAAATGCAAATGCATCTAAACTGGCCGATCTCTATGCAATTCTTTTCCTCCCCTGGGGGCCTTTGAATGGGCTGTTTCTCCTCCTGGAAGTTCCTCAGACTCAAGTCAATGCTCATTTCAGGAGGCGGCTTTTCTGCTCTTGGCAGGTATAGTTATTCATTTGTGATTGGACAGTAACCCCATCCTCCAGCACAAAGTAATTTCCTTAAGAGCAAGGGCTAATTCACAGTACCTACAACACAGTAAGCCCTTAACAAATGTTCATCTGCTGATATATTTGGCCAGTGTTTTCCTTAGTGTCTATGATCATCAATATTATAAGCAAAAGCAAATAAATTCTAACCTCTCCAAAAGCCTTCTTAAGAAGATAAGCCATCCATTTTTTCTCAAAAGGAAGACCCTGAATAAAATTTTCAAGTTACAATCCCTGTATCCAAAGCACATTAGCTCTCAATAAGGTTCTGGGATTGATAAACTGAGAAACTTTAAAAAGCCTCAACATAACGATGATCTTTTTCTGAGGCACAATATGCTCCTTACTTTGAAAGCATTTATACCAATTATTGGTTTTGCTTAATATGCTTAAAATGCTGTCAGTTTTCAAGGTTAAAAATTCTGTACTCCAGTGCCATTCACACAACCACTGCTGTAGGAAGCTTGCAACAGAATTATCATGAAATGCTCTTAATTTAAACTCAAACAAACTTACTGAACAAATTCCACAAGAATTGTCCCAGAAAAGAAATGAAAGCAACCTGTAAACATCTGGCTAAATATCCAGCCCAAACAACGTTTGTATTCTCACTTAAACAGAGAAAATGGTTTTAGTTAGTTTTAACTTAAAAAGTTATATGAACTCAAAGTCTCCAACCTAAATTATGCTATCCCACCATTAAGACGCCAATCATGACATCAGTTAAGATTTTGACCGCCAATGACAGATACTGTGTCAGGCAAACTTGCATGTGACTGATTTTTTTTTTTTTTTTTTTTTAAACAAACAGAACAGCCTTGTACAACTGAGAGAGACCTGGTCAAGAGATCAGGATTTGTGAAAATGTATTCAAATTGTCTCTTTCTCCAATCATAGCTGCCAGGTCATCCCCCTCCTTTCTCTAGTTTAGCAGCCATTCACTTTGCAGCTCACTTCAACATGCCCTCCTCAGAGCCCAGGGCCAGCTTTCCTACTGTGCCGTATCTCCCTGCCAAGCATTCTGCTATTCACACTCTGCCCCTCATCTCCCTATACTCCATCTCTCCTGGGGCACCCCTCAAGCCTATTCTTTGCCCTTCCCAAAATCTATAATTCTTCCATTCCTTAAAATCTTCAAATTCACTTTCCACCCTTCCCAATCTTGACCCAACAGTTATCAATTCACCAGTACATCTGGACTCTACCCGTAGGTAGATCCTCCTATCCTCCTGTCCCCAATCCTGCACAACTTCCACCCTCGGCCTCCTCAACATGCTGCCAAAAAGGATCCAGTACAAGTACAATCACCACCTTCAAAGGCAATCCTTTCATTCCACTCCAATCTCACTCACAGAAGCTATTCCAAATCTCTTCCCCCCTTCAGGCCTCTTATGCTTTTCTTCCCCACCCCCCTGCTGAAGACCTGGATTCTTAATTTACTGAGGAAAAAGTAGGCCATTTACTACTCCCTTTTCTCTCTGCATCCCCTATTCTCTCCTCCTCCTTGCCAGGCCAACTTCTCTAGAATGTCCTTGATCTCTTCCCCTTCCTTTTCCAGCAAATTGCTCCCTCAATCCTTTACTCAATTTCCTCCTATTTACTCATGCCTTTCCTACTGCCTTCAAACATTCCCAAGTCCCTCTCTTCTTTCAAGAACCAACAAGCCAACAACCTCCTACAAGATGCCTTTCCTAGTGCTCCCAATTGCTAATGCTCTTCCTCCCTTCCTAATTTTTTTTTTTAGTATTTACTCTTCATGTCCTTATATATAGGACATATTTATATATTTTATATGGTTTTTATTATATACATTTTATATATTCCTACAAGGAATATATAAATTGTATATAATAAAAACCATATAAAATATATAAATATGTACAACATATAAATAAATATATCTAAAACATACACCTAACTCTACATAGTGTTTATTTATTGTTTGTTCTTCATTCTCAAAGATGACCCAGACTTTCTCTTCCAAAGCTATCTGGGTCCAGCACCAGGTTATGTCAGGATGACTGGAGATGGCCCTGGATGCAGTGGGAGACCTTGACCTTTTCAAGCAAAGGTCTTTAATAGGTCTCAGTCTAACCGAAGCAACTCTCAGTGATTCCAGTTATGGCTAGGTATGGCCTAGAGACACACACACACACACACAAAAACACACTCACTCACTCTCTCTCACAATCTGTGATACTAGTGTAAGAGTAATATAAGAGATGGCACTGAGATGAGATTTAAAGCAAGGGATTCTACAAGGTGGAAGTGAGGAAGGAGTGAATTTCAAGCATGGGTGCCCAACTACACAAATGGTCTTAAAGAGCTCCTGTTTTACTTGAACAGAAAGACACATGAACAGATTTTTATGTATTACACTCACAGAGATAGGTGTTAGTGCAAGATAATTAACTGATAGTTCAAAGGAGAGATCCAGATAATCATCCTCCCAAAGTCAGAGGAAAGAGAGATTTTCTCCAGGAAGGCTTTATAGAAGGAAGTGGTGGCACCTGAGCAGAGGATCATGATTGGTAAAGGAGGTAAGGTTGTCTGACAGTCTGCTGAGCTCCAGGAACAGCTGGAAATCCAGTTTAACAGACAAAGTGATACAGAGAGCATGGAACTTAATGGACTGTAGAACTAAGGCGCTGAAAAGGAAACTGAAAGGCATCTAATTCAAAGATGCCTTTTTTGTTGTTTTTTAAGTCATTTCCAGATATTGGATATTCTTCTCAAAAAACTCCAAAGGAAACAATTAAACACAACCAACTCTTAGCACAATCACACTGATCACAGTATACCAAAATTTGGGACCTGCTGTCCCATTCTTTTCTATACTGGGAAGTGGAGACTAGTTTCATCCTTTCTCCTTTGAAACCATTAGTTAAAACATTCAAACTGAGTTAGGTTTTCTCTAATCGCTTTTTTTCATTGATACCACACTCTTCATTGGGCCTATTTTTCTCCTGGTTCTGCTGTAGCCACTGTACACTGCTTCAGAGTCAGCCCATGTTTCTCTAAATCTCATTTCTCGAAGCACAATAATACTTCAAAATGTTCCAAGTATCTGTGCATCTAGTCATTTTCCACTCCCCTCCATCAAATTGATGGGCACGTGCTTTTTCCATCCTGGCTTTTTGCTACTAAGTCCCGCTATCTATATTTTGATATCTATTTGACTTTTTTGTCTTTCAGCTTCTTGGATTGGTGGTGGGATGATGAGGCAAAGCAGTTGTGATTTTTCTCCCCTAATTTCAAACTCTTTTCCAGAATGGCTGGGTCAGTGCACAGTTCCACCAACTGTATATGCCTACAGCCCTTAGGCATTATTTCCATCTTTTATCATCTGGGCCAACTGGATGGTTATCGGTGAAGCTCCTTTGGTTTAATTTGCAAAATGAAGGTGCAAATGAGCTGCATTTTCGAGATAAGGAAAGAGGCCTAGAAAAGGATAAACGTTATGTTCAAGGTCATATAGTAAGTATGGAGGCCCTAAAACCAGGTCTCTGACTCCAAATCCAAAACTCTTCCCATTTTTCACTTGGGTTCTCTGGTCTAGAGATAACCAACACAGAGATAGGGTGGGCAACCCAAGTATAGGCTGAACAGATAAAAACAAGTGGGAAATATTTAACAAAACAAGTAAAAAAAAAAAAAACCCTTGTGTAACATTACATTTTACAACTAAGTCAAATATGAAGCAGAGGGATCCTTATGGATGGATCAATGCTCCCCATCTCTACTTGAGTTTGACCCAATCGCTCTATACCTCCAGTTATGATCTTTAATAAAAGTCTAACAAATGGGCAGGTTATTCAATCCTAAACTTCAGTTTCCTCCTCTTTAGAAAGCAAGAAATTCATGTACCTCTCCTGGGTAAGAAGGCTACAAGGTCACCAGGAATGTCCTGGCCCAAATCATGGGCTCCAAAGACTTTCCAAGGCTTTCAAACCTGGTACACTACATGTCTGGGAAGCTCCCGGGATACCGCATGGCTGAGGAGCACTTAGGACTTAATGAAGAATAGTTTTTTGTGCTGTTAGTAATGAATGGACAGGGATTTCTTGTTTAGATTCCATGGGTATCACACTTAATACTGTACTTTTACATCACAGTAACTAGATATCAGCATTCCTACAGCTCAAGAACTCAACTGACATCAAGAATCCATGAAGGAGGAGAGTGTACTATACCATTTGAAATCTCCATGTTTTACTGTATCAAGCACCATGTGGCCCAGATCAATGATATAATAGCCTAAGCTAGTACATGGCTCAATTCATAAAAAGTAACTCCTCCAAAGATCCAGGATGGCAATTACTTTATTCTATATAATACAGCATTAACTTATTTTCAACTAGCAATTCTTAGAATCCTGGGTGAATGAGTTAGGAGATCTGGATTCTAGTTCTAGGATCTGTTGTTTTGTTTTTAAATTAAACTGAACAAAACCGACTAACTCAAAAAGTCCCAGGCAAGGCAAGAAAAAAGAGAGGCATCAAATATTTGTGTTTGCCAAGATTATGATTATTACCTATAATAGAATTTGAAAGCAACAGGACTGGGGAAATCATTAACTACAGAGGGTGACTTCTACTTTTAATAGTGAGGCTATGCTAGACCGACATTTTTGAATGACAATTGACTAAAAATTTAGGAAAAGATTCCTAAAAGACATTCTGCAATGCAACAAATCCAAGAAATAAACCATTTGTTGATAGCATTTTTTTACTGTATCTATGAGTCAGAGTGAGAAATTAGGCCTAGGAAACCAATGAGTGTTAAGAAAATGGAAAATCTGAGTTACTATGATTCTGTACAGTGGAAAGAGGAGTAGCTTTAAGGTGAGTGTATAGGTCACATTTTCCTGCTGGGTTACCTTGAGCAAATGACCTGATCTCTCCAAGCCCCAGTTCCCTCACCTGTAAAATGGGAAGATAAAGGCAAAATAATAAAGGCAAATAATCTCAGGATTCTTTCCACTTTTAGATCTCTATTGATACCTGCAGTTTCCTTCTGCTTTAAGTTTACAAACACTAAAATTTTAGAATTTCTCAGGGCTTTTTCTTCTGATGTCCATATCAAGAAACAAGGGTTATATAATAGTGACATATGTTTTACATATATGTATACAAATTTATGTGCAGGTGTATACATATGTGGATTTCATATCAATTTCTGTTAAACACTAGAACAAATCTTCCTATTTTCACAGGATTACAGGTTTGGAGTTGGGAAAGAACTGTCTACCTCCCTTAAATTAGAGATGAGGAAGCTGAAGCACACAGGGGTTAAGTGACCTGCCCACGGTCACACTGCTTATTTCGGAGGTAGGACTGGAACTCAGGTCTCCTGGACTTTAGGTCAGAGGTTCTTAAACTGGTTTCCACGGATAGATTTCAGGAAGTCTGTGAACTCAGATGAGGAAAAAATTACATTTAATTATGACTAACTTCCAATTAAAATATGTCAGTGTTCCATCAGTTACTTATAAACACTATCCTGAGAATGGGTCTATCAACCAGACTGCCACAATCTGCCACCTCGCTGTGTCAATAAAGGAACTCCTCGATCCCGGCTGGAATTCCCAGGCATGGGCTTTTTAAAGAATCTGGCTGTGACTGTCAGGCACACGGTCCCTCACTGCAGAGCAGCGACACTTGAGTTCGTGCTAGCTGCAGCTGCCCAACGTAGGCAGCAGCCTGGCGTCAGGCCTCCCAGGCGGACTCCCCCAACCACTTCACCAGGATGCTTCCTGCTCACATCTAAGCAGGCCCAGACCAGTCGGGATCCCAGCTGTCTTCCAGGCCCTGCCCAACCCTCCCAGACTCCAAGAAGCCTTGGCTGCCTCTCCCTACCTGCATTCCCCCAAGTGACTTTCCACTTCATTTGCTTGTGTTGCTCCCTCCCCTACTATAAAACAGAAGTTCCTTGAGGCCAAGAACTAGCTCCCTTTTGTCCCTTTATTCCCAGGAACCAGGAGGCCCTAGGTTAGAAAAGGCTCCCCAGGGAGATGGGCTTCATACATTTGAGTCCAGCTTTGTTAGCTCTGGTCTGCCTATTCCTCCTCATAGGGAGGAACGGAGCTCCATAAAACCATATATATATATATATATATATATCTCACCAGCACCGACACTATTATATTCACCTCCTTAGGCCTCAGGTTCCTCATGAGGGGGATGGGCTAGATGATTTGTAATGTCTTTTCCAAACAAGATCCTCAAGAAATTGGGCACCAAGCCCAAAAGGAATTTAATGGATCACACTTTCCCTTCCTATGACTTTGAACAAGACATGGAGGGGATGACCAATCCAAAACTAATTTTGCAATCCAGAGAAACTTTCTATGGACTGAACCATTCTGAAAACTATTTCCAAGGCAGTCTTGAAGCACTACAAAATTGTCCTAGCTGTCACAGTCATATTCCTTCAAGAGATAAATCATTTGGTACTTTTTATATAGTGACTTAGACCACCTAGGAAGTAGTTTCATTTTTGTCTGTCACCCCTCTCAAAGTGTTTTAAATGGCCTTCCGATATATTCTTTTCGAGTGCCACATAGTAGTCCTAAGAACAATTTAAATTCAGAGTGTACTTTGTCATCTTAAGGAACAAAAACTTAAATAACTAAAAATTCTATGATTCCCCCTTTGCCTTTTAAATAAATGTGTATGTAGCATCAATGAGTATAAAGAAAAGCTGGCTTTTGTAGACTACCTATTTTGCTATTAAAAAAAAATCTTCAGAATATTTCCAAACCTTACATCATCCTTATCTGATAGCATACCTACAATAGACTTGAAAAACTGAGATGGAGTAGTTAAGCAACTCCAAGTCACATGAGTTAATGCTGGAAAAGGGAAAGGAACTCAATCAGAATCTTCATTACAATTTCCCCTTGCTCACCCTTGTACTTCAATTCTATTAGTCTATAAGAGCTCAAACTTTTGTATATTAGGGATATTGTTCATGCTTCTGTTGACTGATAATAAATACCTGAATCAAATAACCAAAAAAATACAACTACAAATAGGAAACATGTATTAAGGCTATTTCTGAGACCTTGACAAAGTGAAAACCCTTTGCCACCTTCACTCCGTTCATTTCTATGGAATAAATAAAACTATTTTCATGCTTCCAAATCTTCCAAACCTACTTCAAAAAAATTAAAATGATGTATCAAGTCACTGGAGAATCCATTTATTGTACATATTTAATAAATCTTATTAATAATCTCTTTATTAAAGAGTCATCTCCCATGACTTCTATGGCAAATGAAATCACATTGATGTATTTCTTGCCTCTTCCTAATATAAGGTTTAATCATTATTCTTTCATCTAACCCTATCTTCCCCACACATATAAATAATTCTGTAACCTTAGTTTCCAACACACCCAAACTGTATTGCAAACTGTGTTTCACAGATTTAGAGCTGAAGGACCCCCAAAAGCCATTAAATCAACCCCATTTTATAGAGGAGTAAACTGAGGCCAGCAGCTGCCTAATGACAGCCAAATCCCAAGCCCCACCCACTAGCCAGGTGCCAGGTTCTCTCTCCCTGAGATGTACCTCTACTGAAAATTACTCTACTCCTGTGGCATATGGTAATTTTTCTGTGATCAATTCCTCCTGAGTGTGAGACTAGAAATGGGAAAAGAGAAAAAACAAACCGGCAGATCTGACGATGTAAACACTGCACCCATTGGTCCATTTCCAAAGGGGTACAGCGTTCGTAGGGGGGCTCCAAGTCTCCAGTGTCGGAGAAAGTTCATCCACTTGCAAAGAAGGCCGGGGCTGCCAGGCCGGCCAGCACCCACCGCGAGCGCAGGACTGGCCGCTCTGCGTGGACACGAACCGGCGGCCAGGGAGACCGGGTCAGGAGGGGTTAATTAAATCTTCGGGAGCCCCGAGGGGGCAGCCGGGCCTCTCCAGTCCAGATCGGACCACCCACACCCGGAGCTCCCCTCAAATTTGCGTCTCGCAAGCCAATCGAGAAACTTGTTCCCCAGAAAATGCCCAAGTGCGGGGGCACAGCTCGGTCCGAGGGGCCCCGCAGCTGCCCAGGTGAGGCCCGGGATGCCGGGCTGCCTCCTGTCCAGACACCCGCAACGTCCAGGGAGGCGGCGAGAGTCTCGTGGCAGGGCAAGGTCACGCTCGCGGGTGGGGGTCAGGAGCGGCCTGGCCCCCGCCTCCACGGACCCCTCGGGCCCACACCGGCTCTCCCGCAGTCACCCTTACCTTTTGGGACTGGACCCCCATCCCTGGCGCTCCCTACGGGCCGAGGCAGGGCGGGGCCGCGCCACCTGTCCGGCCCGACTCCGCCCGGCCCGTCCTCCTATTCCCCCCTCACTCCCCGGCTGGCCTGCTCCGCGTCCTCCCGCACCCCCAGCCCGGCCCATACCTGGAGGAGAGGGCGGCGGAGCAGCGCACCCAGGGCCCCAGGTCGCACAGGGCCCGTGCCTCGGGGTCCCGCTCCTTCTCGCGCTCCACGTGGTAGGCGTACAGGGAGATGAGGATGCCGGCGGCGCACACAGCGCACCGGGCCGCCCGCTCCCAGCGCGGCACCGACACCCGCAGCACGGGCGCCGCCATCTTCCGCCGCCCGATCCTCCTCGGC
>JAJPUD010000465.1:363528-418880 GCA_023553655.1 Myrmecobius fasciatus | reverse complement strand
GGGGGGGGAGGGAAGAGGGAGCGCGCGCCCCGCCCCCGCTCCCGCCCCTGTCGGCGGCTTAGGTCGCGCGCGATTCCGCCTTAGGGAAGGAGAGGGAGTTGGAGCGCTCCTGGGGGGGAGGGACTGTGGCTCGGGGGCGCGCGCAAAAGGGGCGTGGCATGCCTGGAGGGAGGGCGGCACCGCGTCCCCGGGTGCTCGCCTGACCTGGCTGCCACGGCGGCGGGACTCCAGCCCCAGAGCAGGCGACTGTTCGCTGGCCTGCCCACGAGAGAAGGGAGACCCCCTCCCTCCCTAGCGTCCTCGCTCCCTTCGTATCCTCCCCATGCAGGACATCCCGCTACAGAGCTTCCCCACCCCTCATTCTACCCCTAGAGCATCTCCTTCTTCCCTCCCCCTCCTGGGGATCCCCGCCCTCCCCCCTCCTCCTCCCATTCTCCACCTCCAGAGTATCCCCGCCCCCTCCGCAACCTCCTCCTCAGAACATCCCCGCCCTCCTCCCATCCTCCACCTATAAAGCATCCCTGCTCTCCTCCCATCCTTCCACTCCAGAGCATCCCCACCCTCATTCTCCCTTCTACAGCCTCCCCCATCCTCCGCCTCCAGAACATCCCCGCCCTCCCCCATTCTCCCCTTATAGGGTGTCCTCGCCCTCCCCATCCTCCCAGGACAGAGCATCCCCATCCCCCCATTCTCTCCCCTAGAGCGTCTCTTCCTTCCCTCATCGTCTTCCCCCCACCCACTTCCCCCTTCCGAACATCCCAAGCACAGACCCCCGGGGGTGAGGTCTCTTCTGGGGCTGAAAGCAGCAGTTGTGCCTTGCTCGGGTCACTGCCCCATAGGCGTCTTCGCTCCAGAGGGCCCTGGAGAGTTTCTTAATCCCGCTCATCCTCAGCTTCCTCTCTCTACTCGTTCCCTGGGACCCAGTGACCCTGGTTTTCTGGCCGCTGCCGCCGAGCCCCCCCCCCCCCCGCGCTTGCAGACTTCTTTGGCTCCCCGCAAGCCTTCACCCTAGTGCCTCTCCTCTGACATCACCTCCCTGGCCCCCACGCCTTCCGAGATCGCTTCGGTTACCTTGCTTTTCTTATTACCTCACTGGATCCTCTTAAGCAAGCTCAGGAGGTGGGGGCTATTGTTATTATTAGCCCCATTTTACAATCCACGAGCATTTATTAGGCGCCTGTCTTGTCCCAGTCACGGGTCTGAGCGCCAGGAAAAGGAAACACATCCCCTACCTTCGAGGAAATCTCATTTTAATGGGAGAGATCATATGAAAACATGGGCCACACAAGATGCATTCCGGGTGAGGGTCTTTAAGCTCCCTGGAGGGCCGGACTACACAGCAGCCCAATGGAAGACTCAAAAACAAGATTAATTTTTTTTCCCCACCTTTGTGAAGTTTACCATCTGGAAAGCTCGCTGAGTAGAGAACTGGCCTACTTTTACATTTATCTGTCAAATGAAGTTTTCTGAGATTCCCTTCCGTGCCATCGCCTAGAATATAATTAGGGCGCCTATTTGTAAATGAAAGTATAAGACTTAGGCCGGGAAAGTTCATTAAGATTAGAGGAGAGATAGAAAGAAAGAAAAAAGAAAAGAGAAGAAGAGAGAGGGAGGGAGGGAAGAGAGAAAGAGAGGGATAGAAAGAGAAGGAAGAGGGGGAAGGAGGAGAGGAGGAAGAGAGGAGGCAAGGAGAGGGAAAAGGAAGGGGAGAGATTGAGAAAGAGAGAAAGAAAGAGAAGAAAGGAGGGAGAGAGGGGAGAAAGAGAGGTGGGGAAGAAAGAGAAGGAAGGAAAAGGATGAGAGATGGATACAGATACAGAGAGTGAGAAGAAAGGGAGGGAAGGAAAGAGAAAGAGGGAGGAAGAGGGAGAAGAGAGGAGGGGGAAAGGTGTGTGCGAGAGAGAGAGTGAGAAAAAGAAAAGGAGGGAAGGAAGGAGGAAGAGGGGGTAAGAGAGAGGAGGGAGAAAGATGTGTGTGTGAGAGAGAGAAAGAGTGGGGGAAGAGAGAGAAGGAGAGTGAGGGAAAGAGAAAAAAGGAAGGAGAGAGGAAGGGAAGGAGAAAGAGAAAGATGCACCAAGAGTGAGAGAAGAAGAAAGAAGGAAAGAGGAAAAGAGAGAGCTGAAAGATTATCCACGTCAGAGTATGTTTCCCTAAGTTGAGATATTTACTTAACACAGAGCCTGAAACACAATAGGCACCTAATAAATGTTTGCTCCCTTGCCCAGTTTGCGTTTCTGCCCCAGAAGCCGGGCCCTTGCCAAATGGCAGTTGATAAAGCAGGCCCCAGCTGCGGTTCCATTGGCTGGGCCTTCAGGGAAAGTTGCCGGCCAAGCGTTTTCTACCAGGAATGCCTGCAAGGGTCAACCTCAGGGTGTGGCCATGTGCTGGAGGCCCGTCAGCTGCCTGGCCACATGCCTGTGTGCAGCAGGACCGTGCAAAAATCCTCCCCCAGCCCCAGAAAATAAACAAGCCGCACTCCAGAGGGGTCGTGCTAATGGCAGGTCCAGACACCAGCTCCACCTCCCAAGGAGAACACATTCTGCTCGTGGTCCGCATCCTTGTGGAGGAAGATTTTGTTTTAATGGCTGGGTGAACTCAGAAATTAAGAACAAATTGTGTTCTTCTTCCTCTCTATGAAGATAATATCAGGGAACCATCCTGAGGAGGCCATTAGCTCTCCTCATTTCATTTGGTCACCCAGGTGGGATGAGTATGGTAGTCTGTCTTCTACTCTCCTCACCTGCAGAAGGTGAACCTCCTTTGTGGAAATGGAGTGGATGCCCATCAGCAGGAGTGGAGTGGGGGGGGAATGGCTGAAGAACTCATGGGATGTGAATGGAATGGAATATTAATGTTTTAGAAGAAATAATCAGGAGGATTTCAGAGAGGCCTGGAGAGACTGACATGAACTGGTGCTGAGTGAAGGGAGCAGAACCAGGAGATCTTTTATACACGACAACAAGATTATACGATGATCAATTCTGACAGATGTGGCTCTTTTCAGCAATGAGATGATTCAGGCCGGTTCCAATAGACTTGTGATAGAGAGAGCCATCTACACCCAGAGGGAGGACCATGGGATGTGAATGTGGATCACAACATAGCATTTTCACTTCTTTTGTTATTTGTTTGAATTTTATTTTCTTTCTCATTTTTTCCATTTTTTGATCTGATTTTTCTTGTGCAGCAAGATAATTGTGGAAATGTGTATAGAAGAATTGTACGTGTTTAACATATACTGGATTGTATGGAAGGGATAGGGGGAAGTGGGGGAAATTTGGAACACAAGGTTTTGCAAGAATATTGAAAACTATCAAAAAAAAATTTTTTTAATTCCCTTTTAGGTTCTTTCCTGAGGTAGATTTGGAATAAAAGAAATACAAATCCTCTTTCCCCCATGCCAGAGACCTGACCTTATCCTCCGAAGTTGTCTAGAAAAATTAATGAAGTCCTCATTAGTATTATTCTAATCATGAGCAACATGAATTAGCATATCTCCTCATTATAGCACATCTCCCAATTCATTGAAGCATCCAGAAAAAAAACATCATTAAGGGTCCACTTCATTATCACCCCTGGCCACTCTGTTTGCTACTGCACCCAATTCAAAGACTGGTCTCTGCCTCTGGTCTTCCAGTAATTGGTCGTTAGTAGATCAGCAAGTGAAGCCAGGAATCAACATGGTGAGGCTGAGGAAACTCTTCTAAGCCTTGGAAGACTCACTATCCTACTTAATCCCTTATCAGATGGTGCAGAAATCAGTCACACTTTAAAAAGACAAACACATAAAACACATCCCCGAATATTTCCAAAGGATTGTAAATTTTCCAGCCTTGCAGATTTCAGAGAATGACCGGGCTGACTTGATTGTCACCATCACTTATATCTCACATTGTATATTTATGTGGCCCCTTTTCTTAAAAGCCTTTGGGTTGTCTTCAGAGTCCCTTAAGAATTGCAAGTGCCTATTTTTAAAGCTCTTCCCAAAACTCTTGTTTAAGCACCTAGATTCTTGACTCTGTAACGGCCCAGAAACATGTTTCTATACTTCAGAAAACCTTCTGATTAGGAGAAAGACCTTATGTCCTGCTTACAGAGCAAATAAAGTATCAATGAGTTACTTTACTATGGTCTTACATGGAAAAATAACACAACATTGATATGATAAATGATTTTTTAAAAATGATAAATGCCTGTTTCCCAGATATTTTAAGATAAGAACTTTATTTTAAAAAGACAAGAGAACATCTAGACCAACCAAGATATAGTCAATGTTTTTGAAGTAGAGATGAACCAAATATAATTTTTCCAAAATATTGGATTCCTAAGGGGAATGTGTATTATAAACATTTGTTGGCCAATAGAATATCTATGAATTTTTCACCATTTTATCTAGAATGACAAAATTCTACCCTAATTTAGTTTCCTAAGAAACTCTGTGTAGTTCTCCAACAATTTGCAAAAGGCTTGAGAGTAAATTGGTTCAAAAACATTCAATGCTTCTCCTGTTTTTATAATATATAATATTAAAAAAAGTTTCTCATCTTTCCATGGAAAAAATGATATCACTCTTAATTTTTTTCCAGATAGATGTCTCCCATAAACTTCTTGTACTTGCAAAACAACCTGTTCTAGCAAGTCGATGCTGAAAACAATATGCTACTTCTCTTTGATACAGAAATCACAAACTCAACATGTTTAATAAGGAAAAGGCTTCGGGAGTCATAGATCTATTCCTTAAATGTCCCAAAAGGCTCTGAATCCTTCTGTCTTTGATGGAACTAGAAAATGTCACCTTCTGTACACATCTAGTATTGATTAGCATTGAGTCGAATTAACTGGAAATCAAATTAAATCCAGACATTATTGGTAGAATCCTGCCTACAATATATACAACTAGGTTCACAGATCAAGGAATTATGTAGCAAGCCACTCCCAAATGATGCTGAAGATGAGATTTTTAGGAAAATGTTATACTGCGTATTCTTTATTGCTTGAAATGTCTTTGGGAATTAAAGTAGCCGAGTTACCATTTCCCCTTAGACCTATTCCAGAACATAATTAAACCACTCAAGGACTTGAGGGATGAACAAATCCATGGGGCTTCTATAAAATTCTATTTGTGAACCTCATGCCTGCCACATGAGGTTTGCTCAACTCATTCTCTCACATGAGTATGGCACCCAGAACTCTCAAATCACATTTTAGAAAAACATAATTCTACAGGAGTGTGACCTTTCTTTTTTAGTATCCTTATTGGTCATTGAGGAAATGGGAATTCAATTCCCCAATGGGAATTCTTTTAAATTTACAGAGGCAGTATGCTTTGGTAGGAAAAAAAAAAAAAAAAAGATGAACTAGGAGTTCAAAGACCTGGGTTCTAGCTCCACATTAGCAAGCTGTGTGACTTTGGGCAAGTCACCACACCTCTCTGAACCTCCTCTTTCCCATCTATAAAATAAATTGGTTTCTGGATATAGTGGAGGCTGAAGCTAGTGGATCACTTGAGCTGTGGAGTTCTGATCTATAAGTGGTCTTTGCTGACTGACACTAAGTTTGACATCAATAGGATGAGCCCCTAGAAGCAAGGCAGTGGGTGACCAATTCAGGAGAGTCAAACTGGCCCAGCTTGGAAATGGAGGTCTAAGCAATTGTATTAATACTGGGATAGGGCCTTTGAATAGTTCCTGTACTTCTAGCCTGGGAAAGATGAGGAGACCAGGTGATAGACAGACGGACGGATGGATGGATGGATGGATGGATGGATGGATGGATGGATAGGTAGATAGGTAGATAGATAGAATAAAATGAAATGCAATGACTGAGGATTCCAGAGGTCCAATAATGAAAGATACTCCCCACCACCTGACAGAAAAGTGTTGGACTCAGGGTGCATAATGAGTCCACACTGAATATCACCAATATGGGAATTTGTTTTGCTTTACCAGGAATATTTCTGAGTGAAGGATAAAGATAGGGAAAATCAATTTTAGGTAATTAAAATATTTTTAAGTTTAAAATAAAATTTAAAAGTAAAATAAAAAATTATGGTGAATGTTCCTATCAATTCTCTGAGTCTGCAATTCTACTAGTCTTAAAAAAAAAAAAAAAAAAAAAAAAACCCAACTCCAGGATAATCTTTAATAGTCCCACATAGACAAGACAATAAAGCTGGGAATCATCAGAGAGCTATATAAGGACTATCTAGAATAGAAGAGAGCTTTCTACTATTCTGGGCAAAATTATAGAACTGAAGAATTTCAGTCTTTAAAAAAATTCATTTTAAACAAATACAAAATAAGAAAAAAACATTACCATGTATGCAACAGAATATAAGAGGATTTAACATAGAATCATAAATTTTCCTTTCAGATTGTTTCCTTTTTTCTTTTAAGTTATGTAATAAATATTGCACATTATTTTCAAGGTTTCTGTGTTTTGTGCTTCTAAGTATTCTTTTTTTCTTTGCTATTATCCCTCCCCATCCTGCCCTAGAGAAAGCTACATGAATATATATGTAGATATACATATATACATATAAATAAGACCACACTATACATATTTCTATTTGTCAATTTTTTCCAAAGATGGATAGCATCTTTCTTCATAGATTCAAATTTTCCCATGTTTTTTAAAAATAAATCAGCTCATTATTTCTTATAGTATAGTAGTATTCCATCATAAACATATCATAACTTGTTTACCCATTCCCCATTGAAGGGCAGCTATCATTTTAGCCAATCTGTTAAGCATAAGATGGCATCTCAAATCTGTTATAATTTGCATTTCTCTAATCAATAATGATTTAGATCATTTTTCATGAGGCTATAGTTTTAATTACTTTATCTGAAAACTTCCTATTAATTTCTTTTAACCATTTATTAATTGGGGAATGTCTGAGATTTTTATAAATTTGACAAAATTCTTTACTTATTTGAGAAATGAGACCTTTATTTAAGAATGTCTATGAAAAAATTTTTCCTAATTTTCTGCTTTCCTTCTAATCTTAGCTACATTGGTTTTATTTGTAAAGGAACTTCTAAATTAATATAATCTAAATTATCCATTTTACACTTCACAATGCTCTCTGTCTCTTGTTATTTATAAATTGTCTTCCTATAAATGAATCTAATAGATAATATATTTTGCGTTGTAATTTACTTGTGATATCTCCCTGTATAACTAGATCTTATCTCCATTTTGACCTTTTCTTGGTACATGGTTTAAGATATTGCTCTATGCCCAATTTTGGCAAGACTGTTTTCTCAGCTATTTTTATCAATTAATTCTTATCTTCTAAATTTAAATCATTACATTTGCCAAACACAAAGTTACTATATCCTTTATTGTATGTCTACTCTGTCCCACTCAAACTTTTTTATTTCTTAGCCAGTTCTATATTGTTTTGATATTTACTACCCTACAGTTTGCATTATGGTGCTGCTGAACCTACATTATTTTTTTAATCATTAATTTCTTTGGAATCCTTTACCTTTTGTTCTTCCAAATGATTTTTATTATTTTTCTGACTCAGTAAAATAATCTTAGTAATTTAATTGGGATGGCATTGAATAAATAGATTAGTAAGTAAAATTGTTATTTTTTGTATTCTCCAATTATTTAAATCTGATTTTATTTGTATAAATAGTGTTTTATAATTATGTTCATGTAGTGCCTGGGACTGTTTGGGCAGATATACTCATTTTAAATGGCCTAAAACAATATTGAATAACATTGGTGATGGATAGTGTATTTTTCTTTTAATTAAATCAATTTTAGCTTTATCTTTTTTTGAGATCATAATTACTACCCTGTTGTTGTTGTTTTTTTAACATAAGCTGAAGCATAATAAATTCTATTCCTGTCCTTTATTTTAGCTCTATGTATATCTCTCATTTTTTATTCTGTTTCTTGTAAGAATCATATTGTTGAATTTAGATCTTTAATCCATTTTGTTATCTCTTTCTTTTTTGGGGGTAAATTCATCCCATTCATGATCAAGATTCTAATTACTAGTTGTGTATTTCCCTTCATCCTATTTTTCCTCACTATCCTTCTTCCTTCTTTATGCCTAATCATTACCTTGCCCTCCTATTCTTTAATTTACCAACCCCTCTAATAATCCCTTCCTTACTCTCTCCCTTTACCTTCCCAATTCTTAATCTATATACATTTTTTCATCCTATCGCTTTACCATCTTATTTCTTTATGAATTTAGAAGATTCTTATGTTCTTCTAGATATATAGGTTGTTCCCTCTTTAAATCATTTTCAATGAAGAATTTCAGTCTTGAAAAGGACCTCAGAAGCCATCTCATCCAATCCACCCCTGATCAAGAATCCCTCCTTCCATACTATCAAGCAGTCATCATTCAGCCTTAGCTGGAAGACCTCCAAGGAAATGAAGCCCACTATCTCTCAAAGGAAATCGTTTCCACTTTGGGATATCTTTAATTACTAGGATATTTTCCCTAAAGCTTTTCCTTTGCAATTTACATCCATTGCTATAGCTCTACCCTCTAGAAGAGAGCAGAATATAAGAACAAAAAGTCCTCTTTAACCACCTTGAAACCCTTGAAATCTTCCACTATTTTGGACTGTCTTCACTTCTCCATGTTGAATATTGCAAATTGCTGCTCTTAATTCTTATGCAGTATATTCTTCAGTCTTTTCACTATCTTTGCCATCATCCTTTCAATGCATTCCAACTTATTAATATCCTTTCCAAAATGTGACATCTAGAACTAAATCCAGAACTTCAGATATTGTCTGATCTGGACAAAGGACCAACTTCCACATTCTACATCAGGGACTCTCAAAGGTGGTTCCATGTCATACTGATTTGCCTTGAGTTTCACTAGATAATCATGAATTTTAGATGTTACTGTGGATAAGAAAATATTTAGATAATTTTGTTCACTCTTAATTTTACTTACTGGCATAAACGGTATGGTAAATGTAGGGGAGGGAGAGGGGGGAGAGAAGGGAAAAAATTAGAATTCAAGATTTTATAAGGGTGAATGCTGAAAATTATCCATGTATATATTTTGAAAATAAAAGGCTTTAATTTAAAATGGTGTGGCAAATATAGTATTTGCAAATATAAATAAAACTATATTGGTTTTCACATGACCCTTAAAATACCTCAGACTTTGAACTTGAAAAGAACTCAATAAAACCATGTTTTTATTGAAAACAAACTGTACATTCATGAGTCTCCTAACCCTCCCATTGTGTAACCACCATAAATATTCAATATGCCACAATTCCTCTTAACAAAGAATTCTTTTGCTAAAAAAAAAAAAAAAAAGTATGTAAACTACTTCTCAACACATGCTGGCTGCCTCGATGGACCCTAGAATGGAGGATCTTTTCCCTCCTTCACTTAATAGCATTTTATTTTTTCCAATTACACAAAAAGATAGTTTTTAACATTTACTTTTATAACATTTGATTTCCAATTTTTTCTCCCTTCTCTCTTCCCCAAGATGGCAAACAATCTGATATACATTATATAGTACAATAATTTTAAATATATTTCCACATTAGTCATATTATGAAAGAAGAATCAGAGCAAAAGGAAAAAACCACAAGAAAGAAAACAACAAAGTGAAAATAGTATGCTTTTATATGCATTCAGATTCCATAGTTCTGGATGTGAGTAGTATTTTCCATCATGAGTTTTTTAGAATTGTCAGATCATTGTATTGCTGAGAAGAGCAGAGTTTATCAAAGCTGGTGATCAGACAATGTTGCTGTTAGTGTGTATAATGTTGTCTTGGCTCTGCATCACTCAGCATCAATTCGTGTAGGTTTTCCCAGGTTCCATTATTTCTTACAAAATAAAAGTCTGAATGAGAGTTCTTAATTAGGAGTTCTCTGTCCCTTATAGATGTCAAGGGGATCTGTAAATTTAAAAAAAAATGGTAACTGTATTTTAGTTACATTGGTTTCCTTTGTAATCCAGTGCATTTATTTTATGCATTTAAAACCATCATTTTGAAAAGAGATTCAAGTACTAGACTGCCAAGAATTCACAAAAAAAATAACTTAAAATAACATTAAATTTTTTGGTTATGATGTCACACAAGATTGACTTATAATATATAATGGAACTTGCTAAATCACCAGGTTTGTGGGGTTTTCCACATAAACTATTGAACAGCCGTATCTCCCCCATCCTTTACTTCTGAAAAGGATTCTATATTTGACTTTAAAAATCAAAATCAAAAATCAGCACTGAAGGTAAGCGTGGTTATTTAGATAACATTTTTGGCCCTATTAAATTAATTTTGCCCCATAGGTTATTCTATATGACTCTAAGTCATGGAAAACCATGGACCCTAAAGAATGATAGTTGTGAACCAACCACAGGGAAATGGTGCACTTGAAATGCCTGTAACATAATTCCAATGAAAAATTGTATAGGAGAAGGAAGCAGTGTAAGGGACTATATATATATGTAAGTCTGTGTATATTATATGTATGTAGACATCTCTATGCATATATAAAAATGTATATATAAGTATATATATATACATATAGGGACTGTATATAGAACCTATATTTCTGTGAAAATTAAACTGTATAACAACCACATAATAAGATGGAGGGATAATCAATGCAGTCTATGTATTCCATTTGTATACAATGCTAATAATAGGGTTAACAGAGTTAAAGGAAAGCCTCCAGCATGGGGGTCAGGCTTCCAGTAAGTGACGTGGACCAGAGCTACACAAGGTGGAAGGCATGTCCAGGTCGCTATCTGCCCCAGTAGAGAGAGTGCCATTATGATGAGATCACTGATCCAGCAGATTTTCAAAGTATATTAATTCTGAGTCATAGGTTAAGGAATAGGTGAACTTCGAGGCTTATGGTAATCTAATAAACTCCAGCTTCTGGAATAAGAACTCACAATTTGACAAAAATTTCTGGGAAAACTGGAAAATAATTTGTCAGAAACTTGGCATAGAGCTACATCTCACACCCTATACCAAAATTAGGCCAAAATGGCTACATGATTTGGGCCTAAAGGGTGACACCATAAGCAAATTAGGAGAGCAAGAGATAATTTACCTATCAGATCTTTGGAGAAGGAGGAATGTATGAACAAAGAAGAACTAGAGAACATTATGAAAAGAAAATGGACCACTTTGAGTACATTAAATTAAAAAGGTTTTTTGCAAACAAAACCAAAAGAAACAAGATTAAAAGGGGAGTATAAAGCCGGGAAAAAATCTTTATAACCAATGTTTCTGATAAAAGTTTCATTTCTAGAATATAAAGGACTGTGTTAAATTTATAAGAATATAAGTCATTCCCCAAATGATAAATGGTCAAAGAATATGAACAATTTTCAAATGATGAAATTAAAGCCATCTATAGTCATATGAAAATATGCTCTAAATTATTGTTGATTAGAGGAACACAAATTAAAACAACTCTGAAGTACCATTTCACATCTCTCAGATTGGCTAAGATGACAGGAAAAGATAATGATAAATATTGGAGGGCATGTGGGAAAACTGGGACATTAATGAATTATTGGTGGAGTTGTGAAATGATCCAACCATTCTGGAGAGCACTCTGGAACTATGCCCAAAGGGCTATCAACCTGTGCCATTACTGAGTCTGTATCCCAAGAAAATCATAAAAAAGGGGAAAGGACCCAAATGTGCAAAAATATTTGTGGCAGCTTTGATGAATGGATGCCCATAAATTGGGGAAAGGCAGGATAATTTCTGGTATATGAAGATAATGGAATATTGTTGTTCTATAAAAGTAATGAACAAGCTGATTTTAGAAATGTCTGGAAAATTTTACATGAACTGATGCTGAGCAAAACAAACAGAACCAGGAATACACTGTACATAAGAACAGCAAGAATGTGCAATGATCTACTATAAGAGACGTGGTTCTTCTCAGTGGTTCATGATACAAACTAATCCCACAGACTTTGGACAGAAAATGCCAACTGCATTCAGAAAAAGAACTAGGGAGACTGAATGTAAATCAACACATGCTAGGTTCACTTCTTTTTTCTGTGTTTTTTTCCCCTCTCCCATGGTTTTCCCTTTTGCTCTGATCTTTCTCTCCCAACATGATTCATAAAGCAATATTATTTTTAAAAAATAATTTTTAATAAAAGGAATAGCTGAACTGTCAAATTTGTATAATTTTGTGAGACCGCCTCTCTGTGATTGTGTGTGTATGTGATATAGAAGAATGATCATAGCAGAGTCATATTGCAAAGCTTCCACTTTTGATGGCATCATCTAGTCAGTCTTATGCTAGCAGAAATGATACACGGAAGTGAATGTTGTTTTATACATCTTCATGAGTTCAAAGCCCGCCTCAGACACTTACTAGCTATGCAACTCTTGAATGAATGAATCAATGACCACTATTTAAAGAAATGAATACCAAATTTCTCACGACATGAAATGTCTTCAAGCATGGCATTCTAAATATTAAAGGAAGCATATGATAATAAAGTAATATTAAGAGAGTTTTTACCCAGCACAAATGGCTTGAAGAAGATAGGGAACAGGTTAAATTTAAAACATTTCAAAAAATTGTACTTAACAGAAATTTGTGATTTCATATACAATTCTCTTTTTTGTTCCTCTGTATACTGAAAACTTATGTCTGTTCATTTATATTGATATAAATTATACTGTATGTTGAAAATTCATATTTGTCCATAATAAAAATATTTCAATAAATAATAAAAATAATGATAATTTGTATCTATTATGTTGCATGAAGTTGTCATTTGCTCTATTACTCAAAAGACCAATAGAACTATTAGTAGAACTGTGATAATGATGATAATAAAAGTTCAATTTAGATAAAGGAATACTCTGACTCATCTAAAAGATAAGTTGAGCGTGAGCAGTGTTTCCACCAAGATTATTTTACATCATCCTGAATGATTTATTTATCAGAGACAGAACAAGAGAGAGTTGAGGTTTATTCCCACTTTCCAAAAAAGTTAACACATTTTGGAGGAAAATAGTAATTACAAAATACAGTATTCTTGGAGAAGCTAGATGGTTCAGTGGATAGAGCAGCAGCCCTGGAATTAGGAGGAACTGAGTTTAAATCTGGCCTTAGACACTTAACACTTACTAGTTGTATGATTCTGGGCAAGTCAATTCACCCCAATTGCCTTGCCAAAAAAAAATAGATAGATAAATAGATAGTATTCTCAAACATAACAAGGGTAATCAGGGGAGAGGACCCCAAATCTGTTAGGCTGGTACATTTCCCATGAAACTGAGACACTGGTGTCTTCTCATTGGGCTCTCCTGTTTTGGATCACAGCTTTCCTTTGACCTGCCTTGGAAGGGAAGGGAGAGGATTTTTCTCTTTCTCTCACTCCTACCCCAGCAATTTTGGAAACCTGCAATCTGGACTCATGTCAATGGCAGTCAACATGTGTTTCTTTAAATGAACCTAAGACAAGACTTTGAAACCATAGTTGACTTGTGTGTGTGTGTTTATTGACACTTCTAGCCTTTTCAATAATCTTGTGAGTTTGAGAGGTCACAAGTTCTCTCATCAGATGTGAATTGGCCATCAGAAAGGGATTTCCACAACAGCTCTTATAAAAATGGCACTACCATGATTCTGTAACCAATGGGCTCAACCCAAAGCCATAGATAACAACCAGGAGCTCAGGATGTTGTAAATTGCTCAGGCAGGATATATGAGGTGCAAGTAAATTGTCCGATTCACAATCCCACAAAACATCTTTAACTTTCAGGACAATATAATAAGTTGAATAGATTATTGTTTTTAAGTATTTAATTTGTGCTTTTGAGTCTTTTTTCATTTTAAGCATTTGTTTTGTTAGCTGAACTATCCCTGATGTCTCCTTTGTACACTGACTACCTTTTCTAGAAGGTGCTTTGTTAATCCCTTTTAGGAGAGTCCCTAGACATGGTACATATCTAAGCTTTGTTTAAGACATCTCCACTGGAACTTTGAGATGGGGCCATCACAGGCTAGTCAATAAGAGAAAAGCCTTTGGGGTCAGACTCCACTAGGACTGAACCTGCTTCATGGGAATCCAGAGCAAGAGTCCCTTGGGCCATATCTGTATGACTGACCTGCATATGGAAGTAAGGGTTTGTAGTTCAAACTCAGTCATCCCTGAAACCTAAAATTTACATGGGAATCAGAAGTGAAGATGGTGTTGATTTGGTTCTTTGGTTTTAATGTCTGTCTTCATGCAGAATCAATCTCCCAAAGATACTGGAACCCTAAAGCAATTGAGAATTGCTCTACAGCCGGTTCTTCACTATGGTGATGTTCCAAGACTGAGTTAGGTTTTCAGTGAATGAATCTGACCAAAATCCACATTACCTAACTTCCTTGTTCTCGACACTCGAATAGGAATGAATCACTTCGGGCTCTCTCCAAAAATCAAGCCCACTTTCATAGGACAAAGATCTCCCAGGCTGGGGATAGCATGAACTCTGAAGGCAGTTCCAAAAGAAGGCTTCGATAATGTTCGAATGAGACCCATAGTTAGAACAAGTGTGAAGTTTCTCAAAGATGACTATTTCCATAGTTTATTATAATATATTGTATTATATTATATATATAATAAAATATTATTTATTTTCCATCTTTATTTGAGTGTATATTTTGACATGTCTAAGTTAACCAGACGTCTATAAACATTATTTTAAATAAATATTTATTTATAACTGCATTTTGATGGAAATTGATTCAGTTCTAATGGCCCTTTGCATAACTGATCAAATGACAACTTCGTGCAACATCGTGGACAAAATATTTGTTATTATTTTATTATTTACTGAAAATATTTTATTATGAACAAATATGAATTTTTAATATGCAGTATAATTTATATCTATGTAATCCTGTATATTGTATTTGATTCATTTAAAGACATAATTTTGAGCAGGAGTCCACAGGCTTTCCCAATATTGACAAAGGGGTACAGCACATTAACAAGGGGAAGGATCCCAGGATTCTATCAATGGTGGTACTTCATTCACCAACAGAGAAAATCCCTCTACACACCCTGTATAACTCCTGCCCATGGTTTATCATAAATCTCCCCCAAAGCACCTGTAGAATATAGCTTTCCTACTCTGTGTGTATCTCGAAAATATTTGCTTATCAGCCCAAGAGTTCTTGGGTTGTTTATCATTAACTTTAAGGCATTTTCACTCCTTTACCTTGAAGCAGGAAAGAGCTTTCAATGATCTCTGCTCCCCCTGCACATTACTGCCAAAGCTCCATTTAATGCCATAATTTTGCCACTCACAGAACATAATCTAATAAAAGAATTATATAATTATTATTAATAATATTTAGAATGAATAATTATAAGAAGTATAATATGGTAAATTAAAATCACTAATTTATAAATTAGTTTTTATTAATTAATTAAAACATTAACTCCAAAGGCCAGAGAAAGACACCCTATGGATGACAATATGCATGCAAAGGGCAGAGCTCATTGAGAATTCAGTCCAATAAAGCCTGTTGTCTTTCTATATTAGGGACAGATGTCAAGAGAGACACAACAAAGACATTTCTCAGAGAGCTTAATGGTGGAGGGGAGAAATCTATTTTAAAATATGGTTGTTGGGGGGGGTCAATCTTGGGCCTTTATCACGTACATTTCTTATTGTTGTTGATGGTCCCTCTTTCTCAAGGAGGACCAGGATATCAGAGAGGTGATACCATGACTTGCAAAGGAATTGGATTTCAATGAGGGAGCACTGGGCAGTCACCATCTGGGTCCAGTGGTCAGAGATAGGCCCGGAGATGGCCCTGGATGCAGCTGGAGGTCTGGCCTTTTAGTCACTGAATCACATATATTTCTTACACAGTCCCCACAACTTCAGGGAGTATAGTCCAAGGTGTGAGTTCTAGAGAAAGCAGTCACTTCCTCTGATCCAAGGACAACCAGTTTGTCCCTTGCCTTTTGTACCCTGGACAGCCACATTTCTCAACTCTCCACTTGTCCAAGCTTGTTAGCAGCTTAATCTAATGAACCACCTCCCCCAACACTCATCTTTGTTTTCTCTGGAGGGCCCAGCCCAGTTCCCCAAACCCCAGATTTCCTCCTCAGTACAGTGAGAGGTGGAGGGGCTACTTAACTTCCATGTTCCTTTCTCGCTCTAACACTCTAGGATCCCATATTATTTATTTCTTCTAATTCACGGACCCTCGGTTTCTCAGAAAGCACAGACGTTGTGGCTCTCCCACTAACTAGCTGGGTGACCTTCCTTTTCTGGTCTCACTTTCCTCATCTGAAAAATAAGGCAGGTGAGCCAGACAAGCTTTAGAGTCCTGCCATTTATAAATATTTCATAATTATAAGTTGCTTCGTCCTTGCCATTCTTTGTGGTTGTTCAGTTGTGTCGGGTTCTCTGTGACCCAATCTGAGATTTTGTTGGCAAAGGTGATGGAGTGGTTGGCCATTTCCTTCTTCAGCTCATTTGGCAGAGGAGGAAACTGAGGCAGACAGGGTTAAATGATTTGTCCAGGTCACACAGTTAAATTCAATTTAAATTTATTGAGGGCTTACTACTCATCAGGCACTGTACAAGTAAGAGTTTGTGTCCTCAAGAAACTTATATTCCCCTAAAGTAAACAACATAAATCAACAAACAAATAAATGAATGAATAAAGAAATAAATAAATACGTGAATAAATTCATAAGCACAAATATATATAGGTATATATGCATATTATATAAATATATGCACGTATAATTATGGATGTGTATAAATGCAGTTTTCTGAAAGTTTTGGCAAAGTTATAGGCTATTAAACAGTGTGTGTGTGTGTATACACACATACATATATGTAAATATAGGTATACTAGATGTATCTATACAGTTTACATATATACACATGCCTGTATATGTATACATATGTATGTATACACATGTGCATACATACACATTTACAAATGTATACCTACATCTCACACACTCTGGATTCATCCAACCCCAAACTTCATGATAAGTTGAGACACACACAAAATATGTCTAGCTATTTCTCTCCTTTAGGATAATCCTGAGGGATTGAGGAGGGTTTTTCAGATTGATCATGAGCTCCCAGCTAGTGTATCTCTATCACATAAATCTATCATATAAATCACTAGTAATCATTTCTTCCGTATCAATTGGCTTCTCTTTAATATTATATAATCATGGGGACAATTAGGTAGTTCAGTAAATACAGAGCATCAACCTGGAATCAGGAGGATCTCCATACAAATCTGCCCTCAGACACTGACTAGCTATGTGACCCTGGGCAAGTCACCCAGAACAATAAGAAAATATTATCTAACCAATGATTACTGCCCCAACATAATTTTGACCAGTAATGTCTTCAATATCACTAATAATCAGTTGATGTATCATTCCAACATCTATTAGTCTTACAAATAGTTATTTACTGAAAAAGTGTAAAAAGAATGAAAGAAGAATAATTTCATTCAGCATCAGTTTATGTAAATCCAGGTTTTTCCTACATTCTCCTGTTCATCATTTCTTATAGAACAATCATATTTCATTACATTCATATACCACAATTTAGCCATTCCCTAATTGATGGGCATCCCCTCAATTTCCAATTCCTTGCCACCACAACAAGAGGCTGCTCTCAATTACCAGTTCAGTTTCTAGGGAAGAAAATTTAATTTTCTAATTTTCATTTTCATTTTGTAGGGGAGAAAATTCAGAATTTAAACGGTGACCATCAACACCTCCTCCTCCAAGGTCACTTCTGGTTGTGGTCCAGTAGGTGACAGAGTTTCTTCTTGACTTTCTTAGATACTGGATTGATTTAAGCTCTACGGAAAAAAGAAAGGCAAAAAAAGAAGGAAGCTCCCTGTTTTTAGGGAGCTCACAATTTAATGGGGAATCAACATATAAACAAATATATAAACATCTAGGAACAAGCTATAAACAGAATGAGATTGTGATAATTAGCAGAGGGAAAGCTCTCCCTTTCAGGAGAATAGGAAAAGCTTCCAGCAAGAGATAAGATTTTAGATAAAAATTGGAGTTAAAACAACTGGCTAATTCAGATTCCTCCAAAGGAAAGGTTGAAGTAAAAGGGATTGGAGAGGGAATAAACTGAAAAATTCATTGCTGGAGGGAAAATAAGGCTACTAGGATTCCTTAGGGGAAAAGGTGGTTTTAGTGTTTGCTCAGGATTCCACTCCAGCTCCACCTGGAGAAGACTGCCCTGTGACCTCTTGGAGGAGAGGGGGTGAGTTCCTGCCTGAAAACACTAAGGAGCCCCAGGCACCCTGCTCATTCCACACCAGCTGCCCAGGATCTCTTTCCTCTCCTCCCAGCTTTTCCAGCTCCCCTCTAAATTTTATCTTACTGTATTAGAATGTGGGCTTCTTGAGAGTAGGAGCCAAGTAATTTTTTTGTTTGTTTTGTAACCCCAGGGCTTTAGCACAGTGTTGGGCACCTGGTAAGGAACTGTTTCATAAACAGACTTTTATTGATCACAAAAAAAGGGAAAGCTCAAACCAGTTCCAATTGTTCACTGAAGAAAACCATATACACCCAGAGAGAGGGATATGAAATATGGACCACAGTGTAACATTTTCATGATCTCTATTGACATTTGCTTGCATTGTGTTGCCTTTCTCTGATTTTCTTTTTTTCTTGTAGATAGGATTTTTCTTGCATAACTTGTCAGGCATTTCAACATTCTTAACATGTAGTGGACTTCCTGCCATTTAGGGGAGGGGAGGGGACTGGGGGTAAAATTTGTAATGGAAAGCTTTGTAAAGATCAATGCTGGGGAACTACCCATACATATATTATACAAATAAAAAGCTTTAATAAAAAAAAAAGGGGAAAGGACCCAGATGTGCAAAAATAATTTTAGCAGCTCTTTTTGTGGTAGCCAGGAACTGGAAACTGAGTGGATGCCCATCAATTAGAGAATGGCTGAATAAGATATGGTATATGAACGTTATGTAATATGATTGTTCTGTAAAAAAAAATGATGAACAAGTGAATGGAAAGATTTACATGAACTGATGGTAAGTGAATTGAGCAGAACCAGAACATTATACATAGTAACAACAACATTGTGTAATGGTCAACTGTGACAGCTCAGCTCTTATCAGCAATGCAGTGATCCAAGACAATTTCAGTAGATTTGGGGTTGAAAATGACATCCACATTCAGAAAGAGAACTATGGAGACAATGTAGATCAAAACATCCTATTTTCACTTTTTTTTTCTTTCTCATGTTTTTTTTTCCTTTAGTTCACAATATGACTAATAAGAAAATTTGTTTAAAATTATCATACCTGTATAACCTATAAAGGATTGTTCTGTTGTCTTGGGGAGGGAAGAAGGAAAAAAAATTTGGAACTCAAAACCTTTTTTTATTAAAGCTTTTTATTTTCAAAACGTATGCATGAAGAATTTTTCAATGTTGACCTTTGCAAAACCTTGTGTTCCCTCCACTCCCTCCCCTAGAAGGCAAGTAATGCAATAGAGGTTAAATATGTGTGATTCTTCTATACACATTTCTACAATTATCTTGCTGCAGAAGAAAAATCAGATCAAAAAGGAAAAAAATGAGAAAGAAAATAAAAAGCAAGCAAACAACCACAAAAGAGAGAAAAATGCTGTTGTGATCCACACTTAATCCTCTCTCTGGGTATAGATGACTTCTTTATCACAAGATCATTGGAACTACTCTGAATCATCTCATTGTTGAAAAGAGCCACGTCCATCAGAATTGGTCATGGTATAGTCTTGCTGCTGCTGTGTACAGTATTCTCTTGATTCTAGTCATTTCACTAATTACAGTTCATGCAATTCTCTCCAGGCCTCTCTGAAATCCTGTTGGTCATTTCTTACAGAACAATAATATTCCATAATATTCATATACCATAATTTGTTCAGCCATTCTCCAACTGATGGGCATCCATTCAGTTTCCAGTTTCTTGCCACTACAAAAAGGGCTGCCACAAACATTCTCCTTCCTCTCTCTCTCTCTCATCTTCTCTACTGCCTAATATCTATTAGTCTGTATCTACTATCTCTCTATCACTACATCTCTATCTCTATTTACTATCTCTATCGCTATCTATTTCTATCTAGTATCCTACTGTCTATCTATCTATCTATCTATCTATCTATCTACTATCTATCTATCCATCCATCCATCTATCTATCTACCTATCTCTCTCTCGCGCTCTCTTTTTCTATCTATGTATAGCTTTACTGAAAAGGCCAAGAGAATAGATATCAGAATCAGGAAAGATGAGCTTTTAGTAGGTAAACATTTTTTTAAAGTCAGGTTGACTGCTTCTTGTCCTGCCCTGGGGGAAAAAAAGTGTTATTGTTAATTAAACTAAAACTCTGAAGTTACTCCTGATTTCCAAGGTGCACAATAAAAAAACCATGGGAAAATACTTGGGAGATCAAGAAAAACATTTCTGAGTTAGAACCCGCTTTCTTTCCATTATCTTTCTTAATTGCCCCTACCCTCATTTCCTCCTTTCAAAGGGGAGATTTCAAGCTTCTTCCTCCCCATCCAACCCTGTTCTCATGGCCTATTGCATTTCCTCAGCAAAGGAAGCAGTGAGCCCACACTCCATCCTCCCAAGGCTGCTGCCACCACTTCGGACTGTTCCCCAAGGACTATGGAACAATACAAGACAATGCCAGCCTTCAAATCAGCCCAGCCATTAGTGCCTGCTTTGTTCCCTCTGACAAAAGCCCAGCTCATCAAAATGTACTGGGGAGCAACTCAAGCAAAGTGGAGGGACAGAAGAATTGACCAGTTACTGTCCTGGATGCATTAAAAACTCTTTAACAATTCAGAGTGTGTTTCTTCTTCACCCATTTCAAGTTCAAGCAAAGGTCTCCTTTGTTCCAAGACTGGCATGGGAGAAAGCATGGGACCCAGTTTGGAACAAACCATCACTAACTGAAAAGTGAAATTTGGCCGGAGCTCTGCTGTTACCATTCTCTTCATTTAAGGCAAGCTTGAAAACCTAAGAAGGTAAAAATGTATCTGGGAGAAGAGAATAAATCTTTATTAAGTCCCTGCTGTATGCCTGGTTGTGCTAAGCATTTTACAAATGGCAACCAAGGGAAATAGAGGCCATTATTATCCCATTTTAAGTTCAAGGAACTCTAGCTAGCCAGTGTCTCAGGGACTTTTTTAGAAGTAGTTATACAATGATCTAGTATAAATAGTTAATTCATAGGGAGAGAAGAAACAAGTAAATCTTCAGAGCCTTAATATTTTCAGAGACTATTAAAGGAAATTAATAAGAAAAAATAATTTAATGTATACATATATTGGATTTAACATATATTTTTAACATATTTAACAAGTACTGCACTACCTGCTATCTAGGGGAGGGAGTGGAGGGAAGGAGGGGAAAAATTTGGAACAAATTTTCAGGGGTCAATGTTGAAAAATTACCCATGCATATGTTTTGCAAATAAAAAGCTTTAATTAAAAAAAAAAGAAAAAATAAGTTAAAAATAAAAAAATAAGAAAAAAGAGGTCATGGTGGACAAATTGTCATGAAATGAAGATCATGGGTTTTATATAGAATCTTTTTTGTTCTTTCTATATGTATTCTTTCATTTTTGGTGTTTAAACTCAGAATAAAAAATAATTTTAAAGATGCATTTCAAAATCATCTTTAGCATGGACTATTTCCTGGTCACCCCAAATTCTTAATTCCTTTCCTCCTAAACTACTTTCTATTGAATGAGTGTGCATCTATTTATATTTATTCATTTTGTATTTATGTTGTATGTTTATATATATATACATATATATATATATTTGTTGTCTCCACTCTCAAAGCAGAAGTTCCTTGAAGATAGGAGTTGATTCATTCTTTGTTCTTGTATCCCTAGTATCTAGCAAGTAGGTGCACAGTAGGTGCTTAATAAATCTAACTCTGTACATGATAGAAAACATGAGGAAGAAGAAAGCTCATTCTTGGGAGAATCCAGCCTACAAAAAGAGTCCCAAGGAAGAAGTTTAAAAGAGGCAGAATCGCTCCCCAACATCCTCCCAAGTGCCTGTGTTTGGCAGAGGGATTTTGGACTCATTCTGGAGCTGGGTTGAAGAGTGGCAGAGTCTGTTAGCCCCATTATGTCCCCCAGAGTCATCCAAGAAGACAAAGTCAAGACTACTGATGATGGCCCGGGATGTAGTGGATGCCCCCGATGGCTTGGACATCAGACCAGCTCTATGAGCTCCACAGCAGCTGCTTCAGTCGCCATCATGGCGGTTGGAACAGATTGTTCTCATTCCCCACAATCCACCTTGGAGATCTGCACTTGGGGTAGATACCCTAAAGTCGTCGACAGATTTGAGGCCCCTTAGATACCCCCAACCTGGTTTAGCCTGTTTGCAGTCAGTTTTCTGGGGTGTAAGGGCCTGGAGCCTTTCTTGGAGCCACAGGTGACAGTTGGGTGACTCAGGTGGACATCCAGCATCCTAAAGTCCAGCATTGAAGATCTTAGTTCTAAAGCTAGAAGCAGGTCAAGAATTAGGGGAGCATTGGCTAAGTCATTGCAACTGGGAATTTCTCATGAAGATTTCCAGGCTAGGATGGTTCATTTTTGAACCAATCCCCTATCAAAGAAGCCAACAGAGCAACTCACAGGATTTTCCCTTGGTATCAGTTGTCTCCCCCAAACTGAGAAATGGACAGAGAAAGAACAAGATGGAGAGAGGGAGAAAGAAATGGAGAGAGAGCAAGACAGAGAAAGAGAAAAGTGATGGAAAAAGAGAAATGGAAAGAGAGGTGAAGACAGACACACACAGAAAGAGAGAGAGGAGAGAAAAGATCTATCACCGATCCTTGAGGGACTCCCACAGTGAGGGGCCATGATAAAGATGATGCCCCACTAAAGGAGACTGAGAAAGAGATGTCAGAAAGGGAGGTTGAGGAATAAAGGAATGCCATTTAAAAAAATCCAGAAAACGGCAGAAAATGCAGGAAGAGAGGATGACAAGTGCCAGAAGCAGCAGAGATAGAGGGAAGTGAGAAAGGACCATCATCATCGGGATCATTAGTCACTTTGGAGGGATGGTTTCAGCTGGGTCCAAAGCCACAAACATAGGGAATGAGCTCATTCCTTCCAGGAGTTCCCTTGAGGAAGGGAAGGAGAGAAATGGCATGATGGCTAATGGGATGGGGGCGGGGGGGCTAATGAAGATTTGTTAAAGATGGGGGAGATTTAGAAAGCAGGGAAGGAGTGAGTTGTTGGGGGGCCGCTGAAGATGAGTAGGGGTGGAGAGTGAAAGCTTGGAGGCTCTCCTAGAGTGGAGAAGAGGGGACAAGGTTGTCCACAAGAAGGGAGCTGGCCTGGGCCAGGAGAAAGGCCACCTCTTGGTCAAAGACTGGGGGAAGGGAAAGAAGGAGCTGAGATCAGCCCTTCTGCAGTGACTCACCCCTCTAAATTCTCTCCTCACTGACGTGGAAGGGTGTGATGTGTGGACGTGTAGAGCCCTTTGAGCTGCCAGAAGTGCTTCCGAAGGGCAGTTTCATTGATTTGTGCTAATTCCAGGCCGGCCCATTGATGCTGGTACTTTGTACCTTAGTGTGAGCCTAAGCCTGATAATTAAGACTTGAAGACTATTTTCTAGGGAAGTTTCCTTCTCCTTCCTGGGCCTTTGTTGCCGGACAAGGCTTTTGAAATATTTGCGCAGCTAGGTGTTGCAGGGGCCAGGGCGCTGGCCTTGGAGTCAGGGATACTGGGTTCTGACCAACCCTCAGACCCATGTTCTCGCTGGGTGATCCTGGGAAGGTCACTCAGTGCCTCCCAAACTCAACTTCACCATGTGGAAGCCAAGTGGGATTTTGATCAAAAATAAATGAATCTCAATTCTGAAGGACATGGCTCTCTTCAACAGTGAGGTGATTCAAACGAGTTCCAATTGTTCAGTGAAGAAGAAAGCCATCTACACCCAGAGAGGCCTGTGGGAACTGAGTGTGGACCACAACATAGCATTTTCACAATTTCTGTGGATGTTTGCTTGCATTTTGTTTTCCTTCTTAGATTGTTTTTTTTCTCTTTCTAGATCCAATTTTGCTTGTGCAGCAAGATAACTATAGATATGTATACACATATTGGATTTATCATATATTTTAATATATTTACAATGTATTAGACTACCTGCCATCTTGGGGAGGGGGTGGGGGGAAGGAGGGAAAAATTTGGAACAGAACATTTTGCAAGGGTCAATGTAGAAAAATTACTCATATGTTCGGTAAATAAAAAGCTTTTATAAACAAACCAAAAAAAGTAAATGAATCATGGTAAAGCTGAATATCAATGCTTTATTTATTTATTTTTTATTTATTTATTTTTAATTTGCAAAACATATGTATGGGTAATTCTTCAACATTAACCCTTACAAAGCTTTCTGTTACAAATTTTTCCCCCCTACTCCCCACCCCTCCCCTAGATGGCAGGATATCTACTACATGTTAATTATGTTAAAATACTTGACAAATCGAATATATGTATACATATTTCCACACTTATCATTGTTGTGCAAGAAAAATTGTATCTACAAGAAAGAAATATCAGATAAAGAAAACACAATGTAAGCAAACATCAATTGAGAGCATGAAGATGTTATGTTGTGGTCCACATTTCACATCCCTCTCTCTGGGTGTATATGGCTTTCTTCTGTGAACAATTGGAACGGGTTTGAAACATTTCATTGTTGAAGAGAGCCATGTCCCTCAGAATTGATCGTCATATAGTCTTGTTGTTGCCGTGTATAATGATCTCCTGGTTCTGCTCACTCACTGAGCATCAGTTCATGCAAGTCTCTCCAGGCCTCTCTGAAATCGTCCTGCTGGTTGTTTCTTACAGAACAATAATATTGCATAATGAATATCAATGCTTTAGAACCATGCTGGAGATCAGAAATAATAACAATTTTGGTGGAAGACGATGTACAGACCTGTGGTTTCATCTCTATTGAGAATTTTCTGGTTGAAAAATCCCTCCACTGACAGATGGGATCATTTGTAATTTATAATCCTAGCAAGTCAACTAGGAAGTCCCCAGAACCTCACATTTGGTGTGAATCTGAGCCCAGGTGAGGACTCAAGTCTTCCAGACTCAGTTCTCCAAATAATATAATCATTATGTCAGTGATAATAATAAATACATGTCAACAATAAGTAAATGTTACCATAGTTAGGCTTGACAGGGATGTTATAAGAAAACTTCTCTGGTCATTAGAAAACAAAATTATTGAATTTACAAGCCGGGTGCTTTCTGGTGAAACCTTTGAACTGAGGAACAAATACATTAAAAAGAACCCGGAAAATGAAGTTTTATATTCAGAAATATATCTAAATCACCTTTAAATATAAAGTAATAATAACTAACATGCCCATTATTGGGCCAAATGCTTTTTATAAGTACTGTCTCATTCAATTCTCAAAAACTGGGAGGTAGATATGTTATTATCCCCATTTTCTAGAAGGGGAAACTGAGGCACACAGAAATTAAGAGACTAGTCCAGGATCACGTTAGGAACTATCTAAGGTCAGATTTACACTCAGATGCTATACTCCAGGCCCAGGCAAATAGCTGCTCCCAATTCAGAAATCTCATAAAAACACCAAAGGTCAACTAACACTTGGGCAATAAGTCCAGAAGATTCTAAACAAGCTTGCCCGGCAGGATTCCATGGACTCCAATTTGAATATCTTTTTTTTTCCTGAGGCAATTGAGATTAAGTGACTTGCCCAGGGTCACACAGCTAGGGAATGTTAAGTGTCTGAGATCAGATTTGAACTCAGGTCCTCCTGACTTCAGGGCTGGTGCTCTATCCACTGCGCCCCCTAACTGCCCCCCAATTTGAATATCTTGGGACTAGCTTTGAACTGCTTTGAATAAACAGTTACCATGGATTTTCTGAATGGTGATGTCTGAGGAACATCAAGGTTTTAAACTCGGTTGCTTTTTGAAGAAGTCATTTCACCCAGTCTGCCTCAGTTTCCTCATCTGTAAAATAGGTGGAGAAGCACATGACAAACTATTCTAGTATACTTGCCAAGAGTTGTGGGATGATCAGCCATGAATGACTTCTTTATTCTCAGCAATGATCCAATGATCTAATGATTCAAGATTACACTGGAGTACTTATGACAAAAAATAAGAACGGATTTTGTCTGAATACAGACTGAAGCATACTTTTTTATTTTTGCCTTAGAGAGTTTTTTTTTGGGGGGGATATTTATGTTTTCTTTTGCAAACTGACTTTTAGGAAAATGTTTTGCATAACTTCATATGTATTTTCTCAATGGGAAGAGGAAGGAGGAAGGGAGAGAATCTGGATCTCAAAGTTTTTAAAACAAATGTAAAAAAATTGTTTTACATGTGGCAGTGGAAAAGAAAAAATACTAAAGAAAAAATCAACTTTGAAAGCATATTAGAAGGAGGTTCATGATTGAAAAAGAGGAGGTGGACACAGGGGAAAATGTTAGGGTTTGTGGATTGCAAGTCTGGTCTGAGTCAATAGTGTGATATGGCAACCTAGAAAATGAATGCAATCTCAGGTTGCATAAGAGCTGCCCGATATCCGGGATTTGGGAGTTGGCAATGCTGCCATATCTGCCTTGGGCAGGTCACATGTGGAAAATCAGCTTGCATTTAGGATGCAGCGTAATAGGAAAGTCAGGGAAAATCGGGAGAGGAGGGCCTGAAGGAGGGAAACCAGGATGGTGAAAGCTTTTAAGATTAGGCCATATGAGGGGGCAGCTAAGTGGTGCAGTGGATAGAGCACCACTCTGAAGTCAGGAGGACCCAAGTTCAAATCTGGTCTCAGACACTTCCTAGCTGTGTGACCCTGGGCAAGTCACTTAACCCTGATTACCTCAGGGAAAAAAAAAAAAAAGATTGGGCCATATGAGGATTAATGGTAGAAACTGGGACTATTTAGCCTGAAGAAGAGATTTAGGACCTGAGAGCTGGCTCCAAGGGATTTGAACTAGGCTTGTTGTTGGCCATAGAGGGCAGAAGGAAAAGCAAGGGCTGGATGTGACAAAGAGGTCACAATTGAGGTCTGGAAAAACTTCCTAAAAATTAGGTCTATATTAGAGGGAAACTGGCTGCTTCAGGAGGCAGGTCCCTTCTCCGAGGGCAGGGTGGGGGGTGGGTATTCTTTTATTGACTTGCTTGAGCTGAATCTCCAAATCTTGCTCAGCTTGGAATTACAGCGGCCACTTGAAAGCCCGCTCACGGCTCTTAGGATCAAATCCAAAATGTTCTGTTTGGCATTCAAAGCCCTCTGCCACCTGCCCCCTCCTACATTTGCTGCCATCTTACACCTCACTCCTTGATGTGGGGGCATTGGTCCCCGGCCATCCCACGGACAAGCCACTGGGCCTTTTCTCTGATCTTCTGACTGACCGGCTCAGCTTTGACCTGCTCCATTTCCTGGCTCACCCTTCTTTAATCAGCCTGGCAGCCTCCGGCTTTTGGGGGGGTCGGCGTCACACTTTCCACGGATGCCCGACGGGTTCTAGCTGCAGCTTAGTACTCCAAAACTCAATTTACCAAGAAGCAGGGATTACAGACAAGCATCCTCCTGGCTTCTAGCTCAATGACTGCCTGTTACATGGAGGGGATTCATAATTAGATCAAGGTTGGACTGAAGATCTCTGAGGTCCCCTCCAGCTGAAATTCTGTGATCCTAGATCTGGGCGGAGGGAACTGGGGTGAATAAGTGATTAAATCTCTCAGCTCCTGCTTACTTGTGTGTTTTTTCTTAACTCACTAAATCAGCAGCTTTTACCCACTTCATCTAACTAGATAAGGCTCTCATGTCTGACTCTCCATGGCCCCATTTGGGGTTTTCTTGGCAAAGATACTGGAGGGGTTTGCCATTCTCTTCTCCAGCTCATCTGACAGATTTGGAAACTGAGGTAAATAGGGGTAAGTGACTTGCCCAGGATCACACGGCTAAGTGTCTCAGCACAGATCTGAACTCACCAGGATGAGTCTGCCTGACCCCAGACCCGGCGTTCTATCCATTATGATGCCATCTGGCTGCCTGTGAAGGAAAAAATGAACTTGAACCATAATTAAAATTCTACTTCATTATTTGTAATCTACACCAAACCCAAATTACAACTACGTTAGGTGTGTAACGGGAGCCCATCTGGGGCCAGTCCTTAGCCCACGTGTGCATTTGTCAGCTTCTTGGTGGCTTTTATGCAGCATTCAAAATATTTTCCACCTTCTCCAATCCGACACTTCGGAGGGAGGCTTGGTGAACCAAGAACTTGAATCTGTATTCTGTTTCGCTCAGGGGTGGTTTGGATATTGGAATTTGGGGGAAGCTAGGGGGTGCAGTGGATAGAGCTCCAGCCCTGAAGTCAGGAGGACCTGAGTTCAAATCTGGTCTCAGACACTTAACATTCCCTGGCTGTGTGACCCTGAGCAAGTCACTTGACCCCAATTGCCTCAAAAAATAAATAAATAAAAGTATTTCAGGAAGCACAAAACTGAGAGCAGTGCATGCTACCTACCAACCTTAATCCCACTCCTAAAAGCAGTGAGTCTTGCGTTTTACCATCTCCTCTCCCCAAGGGACTTGTAAGCCTGGAATACACTCCCTCTCCACCTCCACCTCATAGAAACTCTCTCGAAGGCCGTCTTCTGCAAAAGCCCTTTGCTGATTCCCCCCGCTGCTGCTGCCCTCCCCTCTCCAACTCTGGTGAATAGGACTGCTCTGTATTCTCTCCAGATGTATTCTGTAGCTACTTATTTAATAAGTCCCTTATCGTCTCCCCATTAGAAAGTAAGCTCCTTGGGAGAAAAATTTCTATTTATTTATTTTTCTGAGGCAATTGGGGTTGTGACTTGCCCAGGGTCACACAGCCAGGAAGTGTCTGAGACCAGATTAGAACTCAGGTCCTCCTGACTTCAGGGCTGGAGCTCTATCCACTGCACCTTCTAGCTTCCCCCCAAGAGAAAAATTTCCAACACAAGTTTGATAAATGTTGATAAGTCTTTGCATGTGTTTGGGAAAACAAAAAACTATTTTTTTTAAAAGCTAGCTAGCTCATTATGAGGAGGCTCCATTTCTTCCCTTGGCATTTCCAGCCTTAATGAAGGCTTTTGGATTGGGGTCCTATCCCCCCACATTTAGCTCCATCATGACTAAATATTAACTGAAAAATGGGTCTGTTTATGGACTCAGAATATTTGTACCCATGTCTTAATTGAAAGAGAAGGCCCAGTGCTGCCCAACCCAGGCAGTGAGAGGGTGGGAACCCAAAGGCAATTAGTCACCAGAAACTCAGAAACGCCCTGGGGAACCATGGGGAACCCCCGAGCGTGGGGAACGGGGCTCAGGTCCAGGGCGAGGGACAACTCCACCGATGGCTGGGAGCCACTGTTCTGCTCCCCTGGGCACCGCTCTGTGACTGACCTGGGCTCCCTTTTTTCTCCTTCTGAGTCGGGGAGCGCGCTTCCGTGATTTATTAAAAATAGTCCTCCAGGACTCGTCCTCTTAATGAGTCACCAGAATTGTACGGCTCCCGGTGATATGTAGGCCACTCTCCCCACACCTAATTATACGGCACCAAATAGGAAAGCAGAATAAAAAATGGGTGGCCCTGCAGACAGCCAGTCCGGTGGGGGAGGCTTCTGGGCCTGGGGTCAGTGGTTATGGAGGCCCCTCTGGACCGCATCTCATCGGTCTCCATCTTTCTCATCAGAGCCTGGACTCGAAGTGTCTCCTGTCCCTGTCGGCCTGGCTCTATCATCCTGCTTCCCAGGACTCCAGAATAACCTGAGCCAAAAAATGCCTTTCGCTGATGTCCTGTCATTTTAGAGAGCCCCAACTCAGAGGGAGAGTGGCTTTTCTAGGGAGAAAGGTGATGGGGTTCTAGGGGACACCCCCTTCCATGGGATGGAGTCGTTTCTGGGGAAGGGCCAATTAGGTCATTAGGACCAAGAGCACCAAAGTGCTGGCAAGAGAGTTGTTGGCTCCCCTCGATGCCACCGGCCTAAGGTGGTGGGCACTAGACCCGGGTGTCCTGATTGGCTCCTGCTGTCCTTTTAAATGGGTACACCCTGGGCCTACCTGGTTCCCAGAGAGGCCTGAGCTAGGCAGGGCCAGGAGGGAGGCTAGCAGTGACTCACTGGCCCCGGGCAAGCCCCTTTCCCAGGCTGGATGGGTGACTGCCAGCTGATACCTCCTCTGGCTAAGGGACCAAGAGGATTCCTCTTAAAATGGGAACCACCCGCTGAGTCACTGAGCAGGCAACATGGTGGGTTGGGGAAGGGTCCTGGCCGGGTCCAAAGAGCTGAGCTTTGACACAGCTTGACTGGTTACCGCAGGCCCGGGGAAACGAAGGCATTCTCTCCCTCTTTCCTCATCCATGCACCCTCAGCTCCAGGGTGAGATATTCCCTCAAAGCCCCCTTTCTCATCAGGGCCGGACGCAAAGTCTCTCCTGTCCCTTCGACCCGGCTCTATCATCCTGCTTCCCAGGACTCCAGAATAACCAGAGCCTAAAGACGCCTTTCGCTGATATTCTGTCATTTTAAAAAGCTCCAACTCAGAGAGAGAATAGCTTTTCTAGGGAGAAATGAGAGGGTTCTAGGACATGGGAACTTTTGTTGAGGTTTAGGAAGAAGAGTGAACATACCAGAACTATGGAGGAAGATCCAGACAGGAGTAGAGGGGGGCGGCCCCCAGAAGCAGAGAACATGGTCCTCTTGGGGGCCTTGACCCTCCCCTGCTATGCCATGCTGTTTCCACTTGGTCCTGCTTCTCCAAGCCTAGAACCCCAGATCCATGCTGGCTCCAGCAAATCTAGAACCCCAGATCCATTCTGGCTCCAGAACCTGCCTAGACTCAGGTTTCTAGTCCATTTTCCAGTCATGTTTCTCTCTAAAACCCCAAATGCAAACTGGCTCTAAAACCTGCCCAGATCCAGGTTTCTAGTCTGTTTTCAGATCCCCTCTCTCTCTGTCTCTCTCTGTCTCTGTCTCTTTCTCTGTCTCTGTCTGCCTGTCTGTCTGTCTCTGTCTGTCTGTCTGTCTCTGTCTGTGTCTCTGTCTCTCTCTCTCAAGCCTACCATGGACTCTCCCTCCTCTCCTGTCCCGTTTCTTTCTCTGTCTCTTTGTCTTCCCTCACTCCAGAGAAGCTTCTTGAGGGCAGAGGCTTCCTTGCTTTTATCTGTATTCTCAGCACTGGTGCTTTGCCACATTGTAAGCCCTGAATAAACACTTTATTTCCAGGAGAACAAAGGAATCTTATCTTATCTTCAGTATATCTGTAGCCTCATTATCCTGGATCCCTTTTCTTCCAGGTTAATCACAATCAACTCATACCTTCTGGGACCATGCAATTGCCATCTATGCCCATCTCTATCAATTTTCCCCAAGGGGGTCTTGCCCAACCATCGTGGGGGAGGGGCTTTCTCTATTTTACTTAGCTTTATGAGTACCATCAACACACAGGAGCCAGCAAGACCCCTGTACAAATCCAGCCATATTAGGGGTGTGATGCTGGCTGAGTCTCTTAACTGCTGACTGCCTCAGTTTCTGCTTCTGTAAAATGGGGATGATGAGAGCACCCAGCTTGGAGGATCACTGGAAGGATCAGGCAAACTCAAGCAAGCTAATGCTCATAAAGTGTTTTCCAAACCTCAGGGCACTGTGTGAATGGAGCTGCCTCTATTTCTCACAGCTGGGTCTCCCAGAACAATTGGCCCACTTCCATTATTAGTCTGGCTCTCTGACACCTTTCATACAGCTTCCTTTACTCCTGCTCATTTTCGCTAAAATACTGTGGCTTGTTTATAAGCTGAGTCGTTTTTGTTGTTTTAGATAAAATCCTCATTTCCCGTCAATGGCTGCAACAAATACCGAGAGTTGGAAATGGATTTTGTCCAACTGGACACTCCCTCTGCAGTCAACGTGTTGCAGAAGGCAACTTGTCTATCTTTGTTGTTGCTCTCAATCATGTCCAACTCTCCATGACCCCCCATGGGGTTTTCTTGGTTGGCCATGTCTTTCTCCAGCTCATTTGACAGATGAGGAAACTGAGGCACACAGGGTGAAGTGACTGGCCCAGGGTCACCCAGCTAGGAAGTGTCTGAGGCTGGATTTGAACTCAGGAAGTCGAGTCTTCCTGATTCCCAGCCCGGCGGTCTGTCCACTGTGGTGCTCCTTCTTTTGGCAGGTGGTCTTGGTGGGTTTCCGTAGGAAAGTTTCCTTAACTTTTACCCAACCCCCACCAGCCTGTGAGCCTCCTGGATTAGTCTTCAAATGATCAGCCTTTAATCCTTTACCAAGATTGAAGCCTTGGGCCCTTGATTTACCCCAGTCAGTGCCAGAGCTAGGCCCGCCTTGAGTGGCTCGTAAGATAGTAGGAACTACTTCAAGCAGAAGGAAAACTTTGGTGAAGACAAAGTAAAAACTACTTTCCATGAATTCTGAATCTTTGTCTTGTTGGGTCTAGGTTTAACAGAACCTTAGCTTTGTACAATTAAACTCTCATTAATGCAACTGAAAGGGACCTCAAAGATCACCTAGTCTACGTTTCTTGTTTTACAGATAGGGAAACTGAGGCCACAGATCATACCAGTCGTGAGACAGTACGAGAAATGTTTCCAGCTGGGTCCAAGCTGGTCTCAAATTTTTTGCAGGGTGAAAGTAAAAGATCCAGGACTTTTCTAAGCTGAGTTCATCCAATCTGAGACCTATGATTCTGCTGATATAGGAAGTCCCATACGAGGAAACTTCTTCTCTGGGTGAAGGTTGGCGCCTTCTCAGAAATGTAAGGTTTTGGAGAGTGGTCTGGGGGGGACTGAGAGGTTGAGGACCTGGCCCAGGGTCACCAGGCCACTACGTCTTAGAGGCTGGGACTTCATGCTCCGTGGGGTGAGAATGTGATGAGTAAACTCAGCAAGTTTGAAAATCAATGAAGGAATAACAAAATTGGAAGTTGGTTTTATATCTTTCACCACTATGAATAGACAACGTATTATTGTCCAAACAAGAAACTCTTCCAGAGTCTTCTAAGACAAAAGTTAAGAGGGTGGGGGATGACCTGGGGTGCAATGGATGACCTTTACTTCTTCTGCATCTGACCATCCTCTAAGAGCTCCATAGCACCTGCTTCGGCCTTTACAGCCCTTCTGCTGGGGAAAGTCTTCAGATACTTGAGGAAGACCTCCCCAACTTACCAGTGAGTTTGAGGCCTGTTGGTTACCCTCAATCTGGTTTAGCCTGTCTGCTGAGATGGTTTCATCAGGGCATGGCCATTGAAGACACTTCAGCTTCTTGGAGCCACAATATTACATTATATAGTCATATAAATACATGTATTTGGGGCAGCCAGGTGGCACAGTGGATGGAGCACCAGCCCTGAAGTCAGGAGGACCTGAGTTCAAATCTGGTCACAGCCACTTAACATTCCTTAGCTGTGTGACCCTGGGCAAGTCACTTAACCCCAATTGTCTCAGCAAAAAGCAAATAAATAAATAAATATATGTATTTATATAAACCATTCATACATGACCAACGTCCTTTCCTAATAAGTGGCTATAGGATATAAACAAACAATTGACAAAAGAATCGCAGAGAGCCATAGAAAGGAACGAGCCATGTCACTACTAATTAGAGAAGGTGAAATCAAGATCCAAAAAACCTGAGATTTTACCTCACACCTTGCAGTTTGGTAAGAAGGGCAGCATGGCAGCAATCAAAGTGGAGGGAGGGGGTACTGTGGGCAGACAGGTCCCCTGGTATGTCTTTGGTGGAGCTTTTGGAACCATTTAGGAAAGCAAATTGTTATTATGCAATAAAGTGATTAAGATATGCATGCCCTGCCTCAGAGCTTCCACTATTGCATTTATTCCCAAAGAGATCACTCACACATGCCGAAATCGTTATTTATTTTTCTGTTTTGCTTGTCCTGGATCACACAGCAACATGTGCCCAAGTATCTGTGACAGTGGCAAAGAAATGGAAGCTAGGAATGGCTGGCCGTGAATGTAAGGGATATTACTGGGCTACAAGAAATGAGGAATATGATGAATACAAAGAAGCAAAGATAATGGATGAAGCTGAGATAACGATATATCACACACAAATGAAAAGTGAACACAGCAAAATCTTAAAGAATAAATGTGGCCCCAAAGAAGAGATATTGAAGAGGTGGGGAGGTCCAAAGAGATGGCAAATGACATATATTGTTAGACTTTTTAGATGAAGGGATTGATCTTGCTCATTTCTTTTTCTTAGAAATAAAAATATTTTAGGGGCAGCTAAATGGCGCAGTGGATAGAGCACCAGCCCTGCAGTCAGGAGGACCTGAGTTCAGATCTGATCTCAGAGACTTAATAGTTACTACTAGCTGTGTGACCCTGGGAAAGTCACTTAACCCCTATTGCCTCTCAAAAGAGAGACAGACAGAGAGTAATGTGAAAAAGACAGAAGATATCAACACAACTTTTTAATTTTGTTTTTGTTTTAAGAAAATAGATAAGACACAAAGAAGCACTAACCAACAGCTTGGATATCTTTGATTATAGACGTATATACAAAACATTCTCTGCAAGAACACTGGACAGGAAGTTAGGAGAGCTGAGTTTTAGTCTCACCTCTAAAATTTATGGATCATATTATTATAGCTTTGAAACCAGAAGCCAGTCCAATCTCTCATTTTCCAGATGAGGAAACAGACCAGAAGAAGTGGACTGCCTGGCTCAAGATCACACACAAGCTAATGGCAGGTCATGGATGAACCACCTGGACCCAGACCTGGAGGGGATCCCAGGGACCATCTAGTCCAACTCTCTCCTTTACAGATGAGCAAACTGAGGTTTGGGGAGAGGAAATGGCTTGCTCAGAGTAACAGAGGTTTGGTAAGTAGCAGGGCTGGGATCTGAAACAAGGTGCTCTTACTCCTCCTTCAGGGGCCTCAGTTTCCCCAAGTGTGAAGTGAGGAGGGGAGCCCAACAGGCTGCTGGGGTGCCTTCCAGGCCAGGCCTGAGCAGCTCCCGTGATGCTCAGGAGTGCCCAGAACCTGCCCCAATGTCCTCCTCTGAAAAAAGGAAGGGGTCGGAGCAGATGGACTGCTCCCCTAGAGCTCTGACCCTCTGCTTTTGAGCTCTTATCATTCCAAGAGTAAACAGCTATTGGATTGATCCTGATGAGGAGGGGCTATGCTGAGGAATTCAAGGAGAGAGCTAGAAACAGTTAATAACATAGATAATTAAATATAGGGAAAGCACTTTGCAAACCTCAAAGTAATATATACATATCAGCCATTATTATTAGTGAGATATTCTGATAAAGATATGAATATAGCATGCAAAGCACTTTAAAAATCTGAAAGATGTATACACTAGCTACTAATATTGGTAGATTTAACAGGCAAACTGCTTTGTCAATCTTAAAGTGCTATTATTATTACTAGAGATATTCTGATAAATATATAATTATAACATATGTAAAGCACTTTACAAATCTGAAAGATGTATACACTAGCTACTAATATTGGTAGATTTAACAGGAAAACTGCCTTGTCAATCTTAAAGTGCTATTATTATTAGAGATATTCTGATAAATATATGATTATAACATATGCAAAGCACTTTACAAATATAAAAGGTCTATGTAAATACAAGCTACTATTATTAGATTTAACAGGCAAACTGCCCTGTCAATCTTAAAGTGTTATTATTATTACTAGAGATATTCTGATAAATACAAGATTATAACATGCAAAACACTTTACAAATCTGAAAGACCTACATATATATTACTATTATTGTTAGAATTAACAGGCTTTGTCAATCATTTTTTAAAAGTGCTATTAAATACACCTAAATGTAAAGCACTTTGCAAATTTGAAAGGCCTATATGAATTCTAGCTACTATTATTATTAAATTTAGCAGGCAAACTGCTTTGTCAATTATGTTAAAGTGTTATTAATAGATGAAGAGGTAGATACAGCTAAATGCAAAGCACTATGCAAACCTCAAGACGTTATGATTAGTAGATTCTACAGACTTAGCATTTTATGCATATAGGGATGACTTCAAGGTAGCAATTCCTAGTTATATTACATATTGCTTTGAGGTTCATAAAGTGCTTTTAAAAACACTACCAGTCTTAGATGAAAAATGGGGACATGAATTGAGATCAGTGCAAGAAGCCCTCCAAAAGAGATATGATAAAGACACCAATTTGCTGAAAAACAAAATTGGTGAAATGGAAAAAGTAAGCAATGAACAAATTGGCCAGTTATAAAAGGAGCTAAAAAAAAGGTAACCAAAGAAAACAATACATTAAAAATTAGAATTGAACAAATGCAAGTGAATGACTCAATAAGACTTCAAGAATCAGTCAAACAAAAACAAAAAAAATGAAAAAAATATGAAATATCTCCTAGGAAAAACAACTGACTTGGAAAATAGATCTAGGAGAGACAATCTAAGGATTATTGGACTTCCTGAAAGCCATGATGAAAAAAAGAATCTAAACACTATCTTCCAGGAAATCTTGAAAGAAAACTGCCCTGATGTTTTAGAATCAGAAGGCAAAATCACCATCAAAAGAATTCACCGATCACTTCCTGAAAGAGACCCCAAAATTAAATCCCCAAGGAATATCGTGGCTAAATTTCAGGACTATCGAACCCAGGAAAAGATTTTGCTAGCAGCTAGAAAGAAACAATTCAAATACTGAGGAACTGTAATTAGAATCATACAAGATCTGTCAGCCTCCACATTGAAGGATTGAATATTCCGAAAGGCAAAGGAACTTGGATTACAGCCAAGAATAACCTATCTAGCTAGAATGAGCATTATCTTCCCAGGAAGAAGATGGACATTAATGATATAGGTGAATTTCACCTATTTCTAATGAAAAGACCAGATCTGAACAAAAAATTTGACCTCCAAACACAGAACTCAAGAGAAGCATAAAAAGGTAAAAAGGAAAGAACTCATGAGAACTATATTTCTAGTATGAGTATACTTAAAGAATGGGAGTATAATTTGATATTACTTTGATAATATGAAAAATAAACTAAAGGTGGAAAGGCTATCATACTGGGGAAAAAGAGGGAAAAGGTGGTAAAATAAGGTTTAAAAAAGGAGGTAAAAGTAAGGTAAAATCTGATGAAGAGGCAAAAAAAAGTTAATACAATTGAGGGAAAGAAGGGAGGGAGATAAGCATTGTGTTAATCTTACTCTCATCAGATTGGGCTTTAAAAGAGTATATCAAACATATTTGGTTTCACAGAGAAACTTGTCCTTCCTTATAGGGAAGTGGGAGGAGAAGGAGGAAAAGAAAGGGATAGACTAATAGAAGGGAAAATAGAAGAATCAGAGGAAAGGAGTAAAAGAGGGGGAGGGGCTCCAAAGGGGGAGGACTGTTTGGGGGAGGTGGTCATCAAAAGCAAAATACTAGGGGGGGAAGGGAGAAAGGGGAAAGGAAAGAGAAAAACATAACTTGGGTAAATAAGATGTCAGGAAATACAGAATTAATTATTTTAACTGTGAATGTGAATGGGATGAACTCTCCCATAAAGCAGAAGCGGATAGCAGGCTGGATTAAAAGCCAGAATCCTACGATATGTTGTTTACAAGAAACATATCTAAAGCATAAAGACAAAAAAAAGCAGGGGTAGCAATCCTTATCTCAGATCAAGTAAAAGCAAAGATAGATCTAATTAAAAGAGATAAGGAAAGAAACTATATTTTATTAAAGGATACTATAGATAATAAAGAGGTATCAATACTAAACATATATGCACCCAGTGGTATAGCATCCAAATTCCTAGAGGAGAAATTAAGAGAGATGCAAGAAGAAATAGACAGCAAAACTATACTAGTGGGGGATCTCAACCTTACTCTCTTAGAATTAGATAAATCAAACCACAAAATAAATAAGAAAGAAATTAGGGAGGTAAACCAATTGTTAGAAAAGTTAGGTATGATAGATCTTTGGAGAAAGTTGAATGGAGACAGTAGGGAGTTTACTTTTTTTCTCTGTGGTTCATGGAACTTATACAAAAATTGACCATGTGTTAGGGCATAAAAACCTCCAAATCAAATGCAGAAAGGCAGAAATAGTAAATGCATCTTTTTCAGATCATGATGCAATAAAAATCACATGCAATAGAAGGCCAGGAGAAAATAGACCAAAAGTTAATTGGAAATTAAATAATCTAATCCTAAAGAATGAATGGGTGAAAGAGCAAATCATAGACACAATCAATAATTTCATCCAGAAGAATGACAATAATGAGACAACATACCAAAATTTATGGGATATGGCCAAAGTGGTTATAAGGGGTAATTTTATATCTCTAGATGCTTACTTGCATAAAATAGAGAAAGAGAAGATCAATGAATTGGGCTTACTATTAAAAAAAAATTAGAAAAAGAACAAATTAAAAACCCTCAGCCAAATTGGAAATTCTGAAAATAAAAGGGGAGATTAATAAAATTTAAAATACGAAAACTACTGAACTAATAAATAAAACTAAGAGTTGGTTTTATGAAAAAACCAACAAAATAGATAAGCCTCTAGTTAATTTAATTAGAAAAAGGGAAGAGGAAAATCAAATTGTTAGTCTCAAAAATGATAAGGGAGAACTTTCCTCAAATGAAGAGGAAATTAGAGTAATAATTAGGAGTTACTTTGCTCAAGTTTATGCCAATAAATTTGATAATCTAAATGAAATGGAGGAATATCTACAAAAATATAGATTGTCCAGATTAACAAAAGAGGAAATTAATTATTTAAATTTTAGAAAAAGAAATAGAACAAGCTATTAATCAACTCCCTAAGAAAAAATCTCCAGGGCCAGATAGATTTACATGTGAATTCTACCAAACATTCAAAGAACAACTAATTCCAATACTATATAAACTATTGGAAAAAATAGGGAAAGAAGGTGTACTACCAAATTCCTTCTATGATAGCTAAACCAGGTAGAGTGAAAACAGAGAAGGAAAACTATAGACCAATTTCCCTAATGAATATTGATGCAAAAATTTTAAATAAGATTTTAGCAACAAGATTACAGAAAGTCATCCCCAGGATAATATACCATGACCAAGTAGGATTTATACCAGAAATACAGGGCTGGTTCAATATTAGGAAAACTACCAGCATAATCAATTATATTAATAGCCAAACTAACAAAAATCATATGATTATCTCAATAGATGCAGAAAAAGCATTTGATAAAATCCAACACCCATTCCTATTAAAAACACTAGAGAGTATAGGAATAAATGGGATTTTCCTTAAAATGATTAGTAACATCTACTTAAAACCATCAGCAAGCATCGTATGTAATGGAGACAAACTAAAACCATTCCCAATAAGATCAGGAGTGAAACAAGGCTGCCCACTGTCACCATTATTATTTAATATTGTATTAGAAATGTTAGCTTTGGCAGTAAGAGAAGAAAAAGAGATTAAAGGAATTAGAGTAGGTAATGAGGAAACCAAATTATCACTCTTTGCAGATGACATGATGGTATACTTAGAGAATCCTAGAGACTCAACTAAAAAACTACTAGAAACAATTCACAACTTTAGCAAAGTTGCAGGATTCAAAATTAAATCACATAAATCATCAGCATTCTTATATATTACCAATAAAGTTCAGCAGCAAGAGATACAAAGAGAAATTCCATTTAAAATAACTGTCCATAGTATAAGATATTTGGGAATCTATCTGCCAAGGAAAAGTCAGAAACTATATGAACTAAACTACAAAACACTTTCCACACAAATAAAATCAGACCTAGTCAATTGGAAAAACATTGAGTGCTCATGGGTAGGCTGAGCAAATATAATAAAAATGACAATACTACCCAAACTAATCTACTTATTTAGTGCCATACCAATCAAACTCCCAAGAAATTATCTTACAGATCTAGAAAAAATAGTAGCAAAGTTCATCTGGAAACTGAATTTTAAGGGAATTAATGAAAAAAAAAAAGGCAGATGAAGGTGGCCTTGCTGTACCAGACCTAAAACTATATTATAAAGCAGCGGTCATCAAAACCATTTGGTACTGGCTGAGAAATAGAGCAGTCGATCAGTGGCACAGGATAGGTTATCAGGACAATCTAGGCAATAACTTTAGCAATTTAGTGTTTGATAAACCCAAAGACCCCAGCTTTTGAGATAAGTATTCACTCTTTGACAAAAACTGCTGGGAAAACTGGAAACTAGTGTGGAAGAAATTAGGGCTTGACCTACATCTAACACCACATACCAAGATAAGATCTAAATGGGTTCATGATCTGGATATAAAGAGTGATATTATAAGTAAATTAGAGGAACGTAGGATAGTTTACCTCTCAGACCTGTGGAGATGGAATAAATTTATGTCCAAAGAAGACCTGGAACTCCTAATTGAACACCAGATAGATAACTTCGACTATATTAAGTTAAAAAGTTTTTGTACAAACAAAACCAATGCAGTCAAGATTAGGAGGGAAGCAATAAATTGGGAAATCATCTTTACATTTAAGGGTTCTGATAAAGGTCTCATCTCTAAAATATATAGAGAATTGTCTCATATTTATAAAAATTCAAGCCACTCTACAATAGATAAATGGTCAAAGGATATGAACAGACAATTTTCAGATGATGAAATTAAAACCATTTCTTAGTCATATGAAAAGTTGCTCCAAATCACTATTGATCAGAGAAATGCAAATTAAGACAACCCTGAGGTACCACTACACACCTGTCAGATTGGCTAAAATGACAGGAAAAGATAACGATGAATGTTGGAGGGGATGTGGGAAAACTGGGACACTGATACATTGTTGGTGGAACTGTGAACGGATCCAACCATTTTGGAGAGCAATCTGGAACTATGCTCAAAAAGTTATCAAACTGTGCATACCCTTTGACCCAGCAGTGTTTCTACTGGGCCTATATCCCAAAGAGATTTTAAAGGAGGGAAAGGGCCCCACATGTGCAAAAATGTTTGTGGCAGCTCTTTTTGTAGTGGCTAGAAACTGGAAACTGAAGGGATGCCCATCAATTGGAGAATGGCTGAATAAATTATGGTATATGAATGTTATGGAATATTATTGTTCTGTAAGAAACGACCAGCAGGATGATTTCAGAGAGGCCTGGAGAGACTTGCATGAACTGATGCTGAGTGAAATGAGCAGAACCGGGAGCTCATTATACACAGCAACAACAGTATTACATGATGATCAGTTCTGATGGATAAGGCTCTCTGCAACAAGAAATGTCTCAAACCAGTTCCAATTGTTCACTGAAGAAAGGCATATACACCCAGAGAGAGGGATCTGAAACGTGAACCACAACATAACATTCTCATGCTCTCTATTGATGTTTGCTTGCATTGGGTTTCCCTTCTCTGATTTTTCTTTCTTGTAGATACGATTTTTCTTGCACAACAGTGATAAGTGTAGAAATATGTATACATATATTCGATTTGTCAAGTATTTTAACATAATTAACATGTAGTGGATATCCTGCCATCTGGGGGAGGGGTGGGGAGTAGCGGGGAAACATTTGTAACGGAAAGCTTTGTAAGGGTCAATGTTGAAGAACTATCCATACATATGTTTTGCAAATAAAAAGTTTTAATTAAAAACCAAACAAACAAAAAAAACTATCAGTCATTTGCAACGTACTTTGCAAACCTTAAAAGGTTACATAAAGAGCATTAGTCATTATTATTATTATTAGGTAGACAGATTGATTACTGTCAAAGTAGACAAGGATAGATGACAGTACTTATTAAGCCCCTTCAGCATAATTGGTCTAGCTTTGCTAAGCATGCTGGGATCGGTAGTTCGGGCGGATCCTTAGACTGCGGGAGTCCCGCGAGAGGATAATGAGGCGAGAAGGCACGTGGAGCGAGAGCGCCCTTCCCGCTTTAAAGATTCTACCAGAAGGGCGGGGGCTGAGCCGCCAACTCTATCTACTCGGGAGGGTTTTCTGGCTTGTGACTAGGTGGGAGGAGGTTAGGGTGAGACAGGTGACATAAATCGGACGACTATTGGTTGCGCGCTCTGTGACGCAGTCCCTCCCCCTCGGCTAAGCCAATGGCCGCCCCGGGCTCCTGTCACGTGGGTGTCTCTAACTCCCGCGAAGAGTGCCGGGGCTCCCTAGTGCGCCCCCGTGATGGAGAGGGAAGCGGAGCGGCAATTGACACCGCCCCCGCCGCAGTCCCCGCCGCCAGTTCTGTTCCTGCCCTTGGCTCGGCAGAAGTCCCAGGAAGAACTGCCGTTGGGGATCTTCGAGGAGCAGCACTACGACTGCTACGACTACTACAACCTGCGGGAGAGTCCGCTTCGCGGGCCCGGCTGGAGCAAGGGCCGCACCCGGCGGGAGAGGGAGCTCCGCACCAACCGCCCCGTTCCCGCGGGCCATGAGCGGAAGATCGCCCAGAAACTGTACAACAGTCAGCGGAAGCGGCGCCAGCACCAGCTGCAGCCCCGGCCTCGCACCCGCCTCTGCTGAGGGGGGCGGCCTCCCGCTCCCCTCGTCCTCCGCTCCTAGTCACGGTGCGTGTGCGCACGCGCGTCCCGGCCCAGGCTGGGTCGGAGGCACCCACTTCCCCTTGCGTTGTCTCGAGCCCCATGAGCTTGGGCACAGCCGCTGAAGTCCCCGTTTTTCACATGGAGAAACTGAGGCTGAGTTCGGGGACCGGCCCAAGGTTGCACAGTTAAGGGGTGCCCGCAGGGGCCTTCTTCTGGGGCTTGGTACCCAGCATGTGTTTCCTAAATGCCGCACACTTCCGTGGTGGAACCTTGAAAAATGTCCCTGAAACTCCTGCCACCCCCACCCTCCCATCCCTCCTCCCTGAAGACTCCCATGACTTGTTTGTGTTTAATTTTTTGCAGGACACACAAAGGACACGTTAAAGTCCATAATCTGACTCCGGCTGTAACTGTTGCCATAAGGAGAGAGAGTCCATGGGGGTCCCCAGGGTGCTCTTGGCGCCTCAGTGCCTTTGTGCCTTGAGCCGGCCCTTCAGTAAGATCTGTGTTCAGTCCCTGGGGCTGTGTCTTCCCTTTAGGATTCCTCATTAAAGGAGAGCAGCAAGAATGGCTTTTCAACTCTTCTCTTTTGGTCAGTTAATGTTACTCCGAGCACAAAAGTGGTTTTAAAATAGGCGCTTATATGGCATTTGATGAGATTATGCAAAGTGCTACTCTGCAGTTTAGGCACCAGAATAATAAAGATCAAATCTGTTCTTGTTCCATGTAGCACTTGTGCATGTACTTTTTCAGCACTCTTCATGTGTTAGCAGAGTAAGAGGGATCAGTAGGTACACTGCTACCACCTGTGCCCAGGGCTGGACTTAATACCTAGTCGGAGTTTGGGCGGGTCTGCCCTTTAACGGTCCCATCTGTAAAAAAAAAAAAAAAAAAAAATGGGAATAGAGGGGCAGCTAGGTGGCGTAGTGGATGGAGCACCAGCCCTGAAGTCAGGAGGACTAGAGTTCAAATCTGGTCTCAGACACTTCACATTCCCTAGCTGTGTGACCCTGGGCAAGTCACTTCACCTCAATTGCCTCAGCAAAAAAAAAAAAGAGGGAGTAGCAGGAGTGATCTAGTGGGTCAGCTAGGTGGCCCAGTGGATAGAGCACCAGCCCTGAAGTTAGGAAGACCTGAGTTCAAATTTGACCTCAGACACTTAACATTCCCTAGCTGTGTGGCCTTGGGCAAGTCACTTAACCCCAATTGCCTCCGCAAAAAAGGAAAAAAAAAAAGAAGACACTTAGAATTACTCTGCAAAATATTTTGTGGTGAAATAAAAATACCTTTTTAAAAATAGATATTTTAATTGTTATTCTCCCAGAGGCCAAGATAAAGTTTAAAGGTTTTTTTTTTTTGTTTGTTTTTATGTGACTAAGAATATTGAATTCTCAGAAACATTTGTTTTAAGCTTTGTGCTTAAAGGGGATTATTGTCCCCTGCTGTTGGGCACTATTTAACTCTAGTATTTCTAAGGATGAAAAGGTAAAGGATAATAAATCATCATGAAATTATACTGATTTAAGTGTGGCAAAATTTTTTCTATCTCCTTACGGTGAGCCTTTCTTTTGTCAGATTTATACAGCAACTCCCCACCTCCAGGATGGGCTTAAGGTGAATATGTGGAGACAGTTGGGATTTTGCTTTGCCTTGACTTTGCTTATTAATTGGAAGAGGTTCAGGCAGTGTTAAAGGGAAAGAAAATAAATGCATGCTAACTGAAATAAAATGTCTGTATCCTCATTTTTCACCATAATGCCCTAGATCTAATATCTGGTCTTAAATCTAGCCAGTTAAGTTGATTTTTTTCCTTTTGAAGAATCCTTCCTATAGCAGTATGTTTTAGTGTTCCTTCCTATTTCTCCAGAAGCTACCCTAATCTAGTCCAGGCAGTCTCACCATCTCCAAATTGAATTCAAAAATAAACATTATATACCTGTTTTCTGTGAAACATATTTTCTACTGGTGGGAAGCAACAGGTACCCAAGGAGTGAATTCAGATCATATATAAATAGACAATAACTTGTGAAGTAAGCCATTGTGGGAAATATGCCTTAGCTCTACTTTAAGGAAAATTAGGGCAGAAGAAGGTGCTGTTTCGTTCTCCCAAATAACCACTTAAAGGCACTTTCTGCCTTTCCTGATTAAAAAATATTCTCTTGAAAGGAGGACCTAAAAAACAAAACCATCTGGCAGATTTCTAACTGCTCTCCTACCTCTAGTCTTGCCTTTTTGTCCTGAAGATGTCACTGCTATGTTCATTTTCTCAGCATCTGTGTGACACAGTGCACAGACTGCTAGGCCTGGAGCCAGGAAGACTCCTCTTCCTGAATTCAAATATGGTTTCAGGTACTTATTAGCTGTTACCTTGGACAGGTCATTTCACTCTGCCTCAGTTGCTGCTGCTAAATGAAACTAGAGAAGAAAATGGCAAACCACTCCAGTGCCTTTGCCAAGAAAACCCCACATGGGATCACTGAGAGTCAGACTCGACTGAAACAATAAAATTTTTAAAGCACCGTTTCTGTCATGAAGCTTATGTTAAAAGCTGTAATGGCTTTCAAGAGGAGGCTCTCCATCATCTGGTCCTGTCTCAAGTGGTCAGCATTACAAACACTCCATCACAGCCTCTTCCCTCCGTCCATCCATCTGTGGCTTCCTTACTAGATCCAGAACATGTTTCCCTGAATCCACTCCCCCTGCCCTTAGCCAAATCTGATGTGTATTTAAGGTGCTTCCTTCAAGGTTCCCTTAAGTCATTTTGGATTCATTTTGTTTAGACCTGTACATTTTCATGGCACCCCATCCCCCTGTGCCCAGTTGAGTCAAAACTCCTGATGAGCAGGAAGTCATTTTTTGTCTATATCCCCTGGAATTGGAGGCAGTGTGCTTAGAGAGTTGGCCAGATTTTGGAAAGGGGCATTTCAAGTCCTATGTGACTTGTATTGGTTAGGTAAATGATCTTGGTAAAGATGGTGCTCTTTAGTGGAAGAAATTATCTCATCTAGGAGTTCCCTAACTCCAGTGCACAGCACACTGGCATGTAGAGAACAATTAACAAAAGCTCATTGATTGATTAGTGGTGGGGAAATCTGAGAGCTTGCCAAACCCCTATCAGTAGAATGAACCAGGCATATTTCAAACAAAGACCTATAGGGGGAAATGAGAATTGGCTTCTAGTATGGAAAGGGCTGGCCTGTGAAAAAGGGTTTATGGTTTTTGTTTTTTGATTGAAAGGGAGTTTAAGATTTTTATTATTTGACTATCAAACCAACAAAGTATTGGATGCCTACTCTATGCCAGATGCTGTGCTAGGTGCCAGTGTAGATGCAAAAAGAAACGAAGCTGGTGTAAGGAAGATTTTCCTTGACTTAAGCCTAAATTATTCTAACAAGTAAATCTATTGAATAGTCATATAAGATTTGGAATAGACAAATCTTTCCCCCCAAAAAAATTCAATAGTATTTGATAATTACATGTAAAGACAATTTTCAATATTAATTTTTTGAAAGATTGAGTTCCAAATTATTTCTCTTCCTCCTACTCCACATCCTCCCCAAGACAAGCAATCCAATATTATATACATGTGTGATCATGTAATACATATTTTCACATTAGTTATGTTGTGAAAGAAACAGAATAGGAAAAAGCTACACACACACACACACTCATACAACCACACACCGACCAAAAGTGAAAAGTTTGCTTCTGCTTTCAGACTCTCTATTTTTTATATAGACCAATCTTAAACCATTTACTAAGATGTTGTCAAAATGGATAATCTAGAAATAAATGAATATATCACAAAAGAATTAGAACATGGAACATACTGTCTATCAGACATACAGATAGAACAATTTATGAATTAATCAGTGATGTGAAGTATGAAATGGATAATTTTGATTACATTTAAGTTAAAAGGGTTTTCTACAAACAACCAGTGTAGCTGACTGGAAGGAAAAGATAATTGGGAAAATTTTTATAGACACTCATATAAAGGTCTCATTTCATAAATATATAAACAACTTTGGGGGCAACTGGGTGGTGCAGTGGATAGAGCACCAGCCCTGAAGTCAGGAGGACCTGAATTCAAATATGGTCTCAGACACTTAACACTTCATAGCTGTGTGACCCTGGGCAAGTCACTTAACCCCAATTGCTTCAGCAAAAAACAGCAAAAAAAAATAAAAGTATCTCAGGAATAATATATATATATATATATCTTTGTCAAATTTATAAGAATACAAATCATTCCCTAATTGAAAAATGGTCATAGGATATGAGCAAAAGAATTTTTTTGGATGAAATCAAAACTGAAGTCATGAAAAAATGCTCCAAATTATTAGAGAAATGCAAATTAAAACAACTTTGAGATAACTTGCACCTATCAGAGTGGCTAAAAAGGATAGATGCCGTTAAATTGGGGAATGACTGCTGGGTCAAAAGGTATACACAATTTGATAACTTTTTGAGCATAGTTTCAAATTGATCTCCAGAATGGTTGGATCCATTCACAGTTCCACCAGAGCTGGTAGATTTTAGAAAAAACATGCAAACACTTGCATGAAATAATGAAAAATGAAATGAGCAGTCCTAAGAATACTGAACATAGTAACAGAAATGTTATTCTAAGAACAATTTTGAATGACTATTACGAACCTCCAAATTAACTACAAAAGTACAGAAGACCGAGGAAGAAAGATGCTATCCACTTCCAGAGAAAGAAGTAATAAATAAAAGTATGTATAATCTGGTTTTACACATGTGTCTCTGTGTGTGCAGAGGTGTGTTTAATCATATCCTGCTCTAGGTGGGGTGGGAAGGAAGTGAGGAAATAAAACACGCTTAGCAGCGAACAAAAAGCATTCAAGAAAATATAAAGTCTGAAATGGAAAGTCATGGTCTTATAGTAGTGTTGTGCTATGTACATTGAAAAGATTTTAGATTTTGTTTTGTTTTTCCTTTTTGCATTTAAGTTCAAAGTGAATAAAAAATAAAAAAAAAAAGTCAAGTCAAATAAGATGTACAAAGGACAGTGGTTAATACTTTTTCATTAAGGACCCTTCAGCAGCCCAGTGATATTTGTTATTAAATGCATAAAACAAAATACATAAGATTGCAAATGAAACTAATCATATTCAAATACAATGATCAAAACATTTTTAATATTTTCTTTTTCCCCAGTACACAAAAAAATTTTTTTAACATTTGTTTTTAAAACTAGAGTTCCAGATTCCCTTCTCCCTTTTCCCCCCCATTGAGAAGTCATATGTGAAGTAATGCAAAACATTCCCCCCAAAAGTCTTGCAAAACATTTTTTAAAAACAAGTCTATGGAATATGTTTAATTCCACATTATTGCACATGTATAACATATATGAGATTGCTATTTTGGGGAGGGGGCAGAGGAGGAAAAAACAGAAATAAAAATCTATTTGTACATGTAACTAGAAAAAAATTAAAATACTATTAAGTGGGAAAAAAGTTCATGGGACTCTTAAGAGTATAGTGGTTTCCTCTTGAATATAAGAGATCTTTGAGTGAAGGAGGCTGCCTAATTCTTGAAGAGGAGGTAGAGGAAATCCCTTTAGTTCCGTGAAGCCTTCCTCTATTGGAGCCTGTAGCTACAGCTGCAGCTTTTTTTTTTTTTCTCCCCCTAAACTAGATCAGTTATTTTCTGTATTATTATCTTTGGCACATATTCCTATTATCTAAACAATCCTAAGTAGGTATGACTTCCCTCCTAGAAAGCCACTTCTCTCCAGATGATTAGGACTATAGATAGTCCTATAGACCCTGAATGGTACTTTTTGGGGGACTCTATAATGTGCTTACATAATACAGATTTTTTTTGGTTGCCATCCCTTTGTGAGATTGAGTTTTTTTCTTATATAAACTTTTTCTCTTTCTCAGGAGTTTGAACCCAACCTGTGCTTATGCATTTATTATATTCATTCTCCAGCAACACTGATGTAGGCCCTTTTTAAAAATAAGTATGTTTGACTTATTGGAACTTAGAAAAATAGACATTGATACAGCAGTAGTCAAAAATGTGACACTCCTTTTTCTCCCCTGCCTTAAATTATCACTTCTATGCAAAGAACTCCTCGAGTTTTGTCTCCAGCTTCCACCTTTTCTAGTCCACATTTCTTTCTTTCTTTTTGCTGAAGCAATTGAGGGTGACTTGCCATGGTCACAGAGCTAAGGAATGTTGTACCAGATTTGAACTCAGGTCCTTCTGTCTAGTCCACATTTCTAATTATCTGGTGGATATATTATAACCTCATATGTCCTTACTGGCCCTCATACTCAGTGGGATCACTTAGCTCAATCTCTCCCCTTTGATACCCTTTTCCCAACTATCCTTACCATGTTTGAGCAGATTGGATAATGACATAGGCACAGAATGTGTCTGCTGCCCTTCAGTCTAGTGACACCTATGGACTTGCCTTAGAAGAATTTTAAAATGCAAAAAAAATCCAAAATACATTGGATTATGAAGGAAAAGTTATATTGAAATACAATTAAAAATAATTTTAAAAACATACTGTTTTTTCCCTTTTTTGTTTGAATCTTTTTTTTTTAAGATTCATGATCCCATATGGAATTTGTTAACTCAATTGGAGGTTTCAAAACTATGATTTATTATTAATAAATGTTTCATTTGAATAGCTATTTTATATACTTAGATAATCTGGACCATAAAAATTTCTTGGATTAAAAGGGGATGCAAATAAAAAAAAAATAAAACTTCGTAAAAAATGTTTAAATCTATGTTTGTGGCAGCCCTTTTTGTAGTGGCAAGAAAATAGAAACTGAAAGAATGCCCATCAATTGGAGAGTGGCTGAATAAATTATGGTATATAAATGTTATGGAATATTATTGTTCTGTAAGAAACGACCAGCAGGTTAATTTCAGAAAGGCCTGGAGAGACTTGCATGAACTGATGCTGAGTGAAATCAGCAGAACCAGGAGAACATTATACACAAGGCTATACGATGATCAATTCTGATGGACATGGTTCTCTTCAACAATGATGTGATTCAAACCAGTTCCTATTGTTCAGCAATGAAGATAGTCATATACATCCAGAGAGAGGCCTGAGGGAACTGAGTATGGACCACAATACAACATTTTTAACTCTATGAATATTTCCTTGCATTTTGTTTTCTTTCTTAGGTTGTTTTTTCTCTCTCTTTCTAGATCTGATGTTTCTTGTGCAGTAAAATAACTATAGATATGTATACATATATTGGATTTGTCATATAATTTAACACATTTAGCATGTATTAGATTACCTGTCATCTAGAGGTGGGGGTGGGGGTGGGGGGAAGGAGGGGAAAAGTTTGGAACAAAAAATAAAGTTTTGCAAAGGTCAATGTAGAAAAATCACTCACATGTTCTGTAAATAAAAAGCTTTTAATAAAAAAAAATCACTGAAAAACAAAACAAAAAACACATCTTGCCTTACCCCCCAAAAAAGTTTAAATCTTCTTGCATAAAATGTCTTATGAAAATGTTTTATATCATTGCATATGTATAATACAGTAGATTACTTATAGTCTCAGGAAGGGGGTGTAGGAAGGGAGGAATACCATTTGGAACACAACAATTTTAAAAAAGATGTGAAGGATCGTTATTTAAAAAGGTCAGTCCTCTAGCTAAGAATACTTGGCCCTATCCTCTAGATGATTTCATCAATTCTCATGCGTTTAATAATCCTATTAATTATGCGCTTACAGATATACATATTTAGTTTCAGGCTTTCTCCTTGAGTTTCAGTCCTGAATCACCAACTAATTGCTTGTTGGATCCTTCAAATCAAATGCCCTGAGAAACTCCCAAACTCGGCATGTTCAAATAGAATTATCTTTCCAAATTCTTTAGGAATCAGGGTTAAGCTCTTTGTCTTCTGTTTCCTAGGTTGAAAATGTCAATTTCATTGTGGAAGGTTGAATCTGAACTCAGGTCTTCCTGACTCCAGGGCAGTGCTCTATCCACTGAGCCACCTAGGTCCTGGACTTGTTCTCTAAAGATAACACCATCTTCCCAATCTCCCAAACCCATAATTTTGTTTTCATCAACTTTTCATTCTCCCTAATTCAAAGATGTCAAATCTTGCCATTTTTATCTCCACAAAATCTCTTGTATCTAACTTAATTTTTAAAATGATCTCTTCCCACTGCATCCCCCCCCCTCCAGTTTTAACAAAAACAAAGAATTAAACCCTCACAACAAACTTCAAGACCAGCAAAGCAACCCCCCACTAGCCATGTTCAAAAGTCCACGGCTCATTCTGGCTTTTAAGGAGGTCAATCTCTGGAGCAGGGCATGATTCTTGCTTAGTCCTTTGGACTGCCATTGTATCATTGTAAGCAGATTTCTAAAGACTCTCAAGTGTCTTTTCTCTAAAATGTTCTAATTTTGTTCACTGCATTGTTTCCTCTGACTGTCATTTCATCATTTCTTATGGTACAATATTACATAACATTTTTAAAACAAAACCTTTTTATTTTCAAAACACATGCAAAGATAATTTTCAACACCTTTGCAAAACTTGTGTTCCAATTTTTTTTCTCTCTCCCTTCATCCCACTTCCTCCCCTAATCGTCAAGTAATCCAGTATATGTTAAACATGTACAATTCTTCTAAACATTTCCACAATATCACGCTTCACAGGAAAAATCAGATCAAAAAGGGGGGAAAATGACAAAACAAAAAGCAAGTAACAAAAAGGTGAAAATCCTATGCTGTGATCCACACTCAGTGCTCCAGGCTGGAGCAAGACATTTCTATTGTTTGGCTGCTTCCTGATAACTGGGCACCAATTTCGTTTCCATTTTTGGCTACCATGGAAAGAGCTGCTATTGATATTTTTTTCCACATATATGCTGAGTCCTTGTGGTTTTACACAGCCACTACCCAGGTCAGGCCCTCATTACCTGTCTCCTTCCTCTTCTCCCTGGCCTCCATTCCCTCCCCATTCCAATTGATCTGACTAGGTCACTCCCTTCCTCCTTGGCTCCAGTGGCTCCCTACTGCCCCCGATCACTTTCTTTTGACTTTTAGCATCCCTGGCACCCTAGTTCTAACCTCATTATAAAACAGCCATTTGGATGCTTTTCATACACTGGGCCATTCGGTTCCCACAACCACCCCACTAGGCGAGTGCTGGGAAGGTCACTCAGTAGAGACGACTTCGGGTCCTGACTCCGCGTACTGCATGCGAAACACTGACGCCACCTAGCGGTTATCTCCTGCGCCGCTCCTCCACCCATTCCCCTCGGACGGGCAAACCAACTGCCCCCAAACCTCCTAGGTTCCCCGGAGCCAGGAGTGCCTGGCTCCTCCCGGACGACCCTGCATTTATAGGCTTACGCAGATGCACGTTTTCTCCTGATAGAAGGGACGTGGGCTCCCTCGGAGTTGGCGAGGCACTTGGCACATAATGGGCACTGACATTTGGTGACTCCCATTGTCACATGGAACTAATGACGAAGTCCCGTCGATTCCAACCTTTTCCCGCGTTTTCCCCAAGTTCGGGTCTCCATCTCTGGCCTAGACGTGCAACTGCCAATTTCATCTTCCTGCCTCCCTAATTTATTCTTCCCATTACATCCCCATGTTAATTATCTTTCTCATCTCGCGGTTCTTCTACCACAACATCGCTTATCCCACGACTATCCTAGTGAAGTGCTCCCTCTTCCGTCCACTTACACTGACAGACTTGTTTTTTAGAATTATTTCTCTCACCCTCGAGGGCAAGAACTGGTTTCTTTTTTTTGTTGTTATATGATCTGCCCGAGCATAACGGCACGCACACTGCTGGCGCCTAATAAATGCTTATTGGGGAATGTCCCTATAAGCGGTCCCACCCAGCCTGGAATTATTGGGGGAAGAGGGTGGAGAAACAGACTCGGCTGTTGGGCTAAGGCCCGGCTGCCGAACCCGCCCCGAAGGGGCAAGGATACGAAGAGCTTTCCCACCCTCTGTCCCCAGGATCAAGGACCCCGGGATAGACCCAGAAACTTCCCAGGAGTAGTTCTAGCACGGTCTCCGAGCCTCGGGGGCTAATCCCACATTTCCCCGACTAGAAGGAAAGTATATGTAAATCTATTTCCGGGATCAAGCCGAGAGGCGGTTGCTGGGTAACGACGCCTACTTCCGGCTTACGAACGGTTCGGCGAGTGACGTTCAACGGGCGCGACGCGAGACTGCCGCTCTTCTTAGTGACCTTCACGATGCGGTCAGAGGGGGGCGAGTCAGAAAGGCCTTGCGAAAGAGGCACTGATTGGCTGGTGATGTCTGGAGGAAGTAGGCAGCCGTTGATTGGCCACGGGAGCACAGGTGAGTGGCCACTGATTGGCCGGGGATTGTAGACAACCACCCCAAAGAGCCGCCACCACTATTCGCCTCTCACTTCTCCTCAGGACCTCTGCCTCTAGGAGTCGAATATGCCGCGCGGAAGCAGGAGCCGGACCTCCCGGGTGGCCCCACCGGCCAGGTAAGTGGCGAGGCGACTCCGGGGTGACGAGACGATGGCGGGGTGGCTCCGGGGTACGAAAGAAGGCGAAAAGCGGGAGCTCAAAGCGTTGTGACGCAGAAGGGAAGGCTGCGGGAGGAGGGGCAGCTAGTCCTATGGTTCCCATCTGTCCCTCCCCCACTCTTCTCACGGGTGTCTTGCTCTCCTGGAGGCCCACGTGATTCCCGCGGGGTGGGGGAAGGGGAGAAATCTAACTGTGGCGTACTGGAGGCCTGGGCTGCACATGTCATCTCCTGGCTTCAGGGAGGTTGGGAGGAACGAACTTGAAGTGGACCGCGGCCACACAGGCCCGGGTCTTCAACGTCCGGGGAAAGAGGAGGGAGCCTGAAGGGCGGATCTCGGACCCTGTCAGGACCGTTATCTCTTGCTCCTCCTCTGGTCCTATGCTTACCCTCCCGCGCCCTTGGGCTTTGGGCCCCGATTACCCTTAATTACTTTAGCCGCTGGATGGAGAAAATTGAGGAAGAAAAGTCTTATTTCAAATAAATTGTAATGAAGTTTCTGGAATTAAAACCGAGATATCGACTCCCCTTTCTTGAAATCCCGGATAATCTGGGACACCCCCTCCCCCCCCCTGCACTGAGCGCTCTTGTCAGTGTTCTCCAGGGACTCTTCCTTTACACTATCGGGAAGAAACCCCAAATCTCTGAGCCCATTCTAACCTGGTCCCCCCTCCTCCCCCTCCAGTTCTCCTGTCAGTGCCTGGAGTGTACACCCACCTTCACTTCTCCGAGCTGCAGCTAAAATGCTGCCTCCTTTGGTGATCTTGGATTTATCCTGTATGTCTCTCGTAGGCAGCTGCTTTTGCACACCCCCTTCCCCATCCCGCCGCCTTAGATCGACCTTTAGCCCTAAAGCAGGAACTGTTTTTTTTAGGGCTTAACCTGGTACGGAGTAGGTACTTAATAGTAGTTGATCAAAGAAACCAATTAACGTTGATGTGCGGTTATCAAAAGAAAAAACTTAAATTCATGGAAAATGAACTAAATTAAGAATCTTAAATTCTGCATTCTTGATCAGGACGTAGAGACAGCCATCCATGGCTCCTGCTCCGTGCCCTATTTTTGGAAATGTCCTTGCCTTCCTGCTGTGTGAAATGACGGGATTGCATTAGATTGAAGGACTTTTCTATTTCAAATCCTTTGATCCTAAATGTAATCCACTGCCTGATTATGGCTTTGGGTCCACCCTCAGTCACATGGGACTTAAATACCCAACCAGTGTTACATAGGAACCTAATGATGTTTCCTCTGCTTGACCACAGGGTTGAGAGTGGAGTTTGTCTCATCCTTCCTTTTTGTGGCATGATCTGTGCTGTGCTTAAAGGCTTCCAGATTGCTTTTATATCTCATTTCATTGAGTTTTCTACATAGGATAGGGAATCTTTTAAAAGGGGGTGAGGGATAATCCAGTGCCCTGTGGTCCAGTGACAGCCATTAATTGAACTCAGTTCTTGGTCTGTGTACTTTTTTCTTTTATACCAGAAAGATTTTGAGGTCTCCTGCCAATTACTAGGAGGCAAATATAATTCCTGGTTTGGGACAAGAGATAAAACTGTTTCATATGATTATGCTTTTAAAAGTTTTTAATATCTTTTATTTTTACATCCCCTATACTTTCCTTTTTTCATAACTTAATACAAAAATCAGCATAAAAACCCCATGTTATTGGGATTTGTATAGTAATGACAAAAAGAACAAACAGTATTTTAATAAAGATCCAGGTTATTCAAATGGTAAATGTTTAAGACTCTTTCCCCCATTTGCGAATTACCTTGGTCATTTTGTGATAGAATCTTGTCTTTTTCTTTTACAGTCGGGCACCCCCAATGAGAGCTGCACCTGCACCTGCACCAGCAGCCCACCCTCCAGCAGCAGTCCCACCATCTGCAGTTGCACCTCCTACCGCTGCACCCAGACAGCCGGGTTTGATGGCCCAAATGGCTACCACCGCAGCTGGAGTAGCAGTGGGCTCAGCTGTGGGCCACACTATTGGTCATGCTATTACTGGTGGCTTCAGTGGTGGGAGTAATGCTGAGCCTGCAAGGCCTGACATTACCTACCAGGTAAATAAATCCAGGACACTTTAGTACATACTGTATACATGCTTCATTCTTCTCCATTCTGTCAGACTGTATTAGAAATTAAACTCCTTCATCTTCCCAAAAGAGAGGTTTTAGAGGTTAGTCCTGAATCATTTGCTCAGTTTCTTTCGAACTGCTCTGTAAGAAC
>JAJPUD010000465.1:309005-363428 GCA_023553655.1 Myrmecobius fasciatus | reverse complement strand
CCCCCCCCCCCCGCCCCGACTTTTATGAGTGTATAAAGTTCGTCTAATGGTCATCTAGTCTAATTTTTAAAAAAGAAAATTGCTTGGCTGGTGTTCTTTGAAAACTGTTTGCTCGAGATGCCTTTCTCCAGTATCTTTAAAGTGCTGTCTTTTCAGGAGCCTCAGGGAGCCCAGCCAGGGTACCAGCAGCAGCAGCAGCAGCAGTTCAGCCCCTGCCATTATGAGATGAAGCAGTTCTTGGAGTGTGCCCAGAACCAGAGCGACCTCAAGCTGTGCGAGGGCTTCAGTGAGGTCCTGAAGCAGTGCAGGTTTGCAAATGGTAAGTGCCGGTGCTCCCTGGAGACTTCCCTTTCTTGTCTTCTGAAGGTGTTCTGAGGATAGCTGCTGGGAGGCCAGGGCCTCTTCTAAGGAGAAGAGGGGCTCTAAGAAGAAATGCTAGCAGACTATTTTGGTGGGAGCTGCATTTCTGCTCAGCACAAGGAAAACTTGCAGCCAGCTGAGCTGTTAGTAGAAGGGACTGCCTGAGGGCAGGATGGGTTCCCTGTGGTTGGAGGTCCTCAAACTGAGAGGTGGCTGCTTCTCTAGCTTCTATGCAGCTTTCTGAGGCATGGGGGCTGTATAACTAACCTCATTATGCTGGAGAAAATGGAGGCTCAGTTCAGATGACATGCCCATGACAGCGCATGGGGGGATTTGAACTGCCGGGACTTTCGAGATTGTCAGTAAATGTAATACTCATCTTTTCTTTTGTAGGATTAGCCTAATTGAGACCTTCAAAAAGAAGAATGAAAAAATCAACTCTGAAGACCAATCTAATTTAACATAATTCATAATTGGTAGTGAAATGATAAAGATAAGACCATCACTACTTTGTTTCTTTGTCTATTTGTCACTAATGTCCTTTTGTTTCAGAACAACCTTCAAGAGGAAGGTATTCCTACTAGAGAAGGGGATAACATGAGATGATATAAAATGTTGCAATGAGGCAAATGCTTGTGTGTTCTCATCCAAATGAATGATTGTTATGTGAGCTCTTAGCAAGAAGAGTATCTTGAGTTATGGCTAGCAATTCAAATAAAATTATTTCCTCCTGGATGTGACATCTGTAAGTGTGGGAATCAGAACTTGATTTATCTTTGGTTGGGGGAGAGGGTGTGATAAAAACCTAGAAGATGCCCCGTGGTCCTTGTCCCTTCTTAGAATTTATTAAAAAGCTGCTGTCACCAGAGAAAAAGAAATGGGTCTTTAAAAGTTCGTGAATATTTGGTGGGTTCTGTTGTTTTCATTCCTATAGTGGTGACATTTTTGTTTCTGAGATGAGGCTCAGTCTGTAGTTCCTGCTATTCACAAGTAGCTTTTGTGAGCTTTGTTTTGGCCAGCCCATGAGATCACAGATCCAACAAGAAAATTGATTCTGTTCTTTTCAGCTTGTTGATGAAATACAGGGGCAAGTAGACTTGGACAGCTGTGGTTTGTAGGACAGATTGGTTTTTAAGAGGTGCCAGAACTGCTTTAGCTCGATCAACTTGTAGTTTGAGTTTCCTGGAAATAATTGAGTAGTTAGGCATCAGGTAGAAAATGGGATTTTTCTTGGGATCTAGGAAGATGGGGGGGGTGAGGGACAGTATTCTAGGTGTAGAAGAATAGCCTGGAAGCCAGTGTCACTGGGTCAGGGTGTATAACTTATAAGAAGATTGGAAGGGTACGAAGTGATAAGGTTACAAAGAACGCCAAACCAAATACTCAATTTAGTGTCTCCTGTGGGCAATAGGGAACCTGGAGTTTATTTAGCAGAAGAGTAATACGGTCAGACCTGCGCTTTAGGAAAATGACTTGCCATGGCAAAGTGAAGGGTAGATTGGAGTGGGCAGAGTACCCAAGGCAGGGTACTGCCCTGAGTTTGGGCCCGAGCTGATGGGGACCACAGGAAGGGGCAGTATGGAGTTCAGAACAGAGTGAGTTCCAGTGGAATGGAGGACCGAGGTTTTGAGCTTTGGGGGAAGGGGAGGATGGTGTTAGTCTCTAGAGTAAGAGGGGGCTGGGCAGGCAGAGAGTGGAATATAGGGCAAAAGAGTGGTTTTAGTAATTGAATTTAGGGTTTAAGATGTTTCTTATTGGATACCCAGTTCAAGGTGTCTAAAAGGCACTTGGAAATAGAGGTCAGCAGAGGAACTGGGGCAGCAAAGGTAGGTTGGGGAATCATCAGCATTAATCCATGGGAGCTGATGAGGTTAAGTGAAGTAGTATAGAAGGAGAAGCAAAGAGGACCTGGGCAGAGCCCATCCATGGACATCTTCCTTTGACCATTAAAATTTGTGAACATTTAAGTGCTTACTGTATGTGTGGCACTGTGCTAAAGTGCTGGGGATATCAATAAGAAAAAACAAAAGGAAGCTCAGAATGGGACACAGGATGCTGGGGGATACTCAAGGTGGGGGGGGGGGTCTCTTGTGAAGGTAGCTCTAAGGAGAACTGCAGATCATGACTCATCCCTTCAAGGAATAGGGAAAGCTATGTTCCCTATTAGACTTTAGGTAGGTCTAAATTTGGTTGCCACCTTTAACCCATTTTCTCTGCACCTGTCATTTTAACCTTTTGCTTGACTTCTTGCTTAGGGAAATCTGGAAAGGCCTTTTGACAAATATTAATATTTCAGGGGTTTTTAACATGCTTTCTACATGAGTGAGGGAGGGCCCAGTGTGCTGGACCGCTCTGAGTCCTCTCCAAGTGGAGCAGGCTGCCAAGACCATACTTTAGCAGTCTTCGGAGCCCACCCAGATAAACATGGAGACGAGCCCAATCGAGTGGTGCAAACAGTCTGGCTTTTATTCAGACATCAGTAAGCGGAGCAGGAAGCAAGAGCAAGGAGAAGGGGAGGATTCAACTCCCAGTCTATTTATAGTTCTCTCCCTGGATAGCCCACCCAGTGCCACCCAGCATCATGCCACAGGTTGAGATCGCCGAAGGAGATGTCTGGAGTTAATGCTGTACCATAAGGAGATCTAGCAAGAGGACATGCCCCTCACCACCTCTAGATAACTCATACTCTTACCTGGCACAATCTCCTGCCTCAGAGGCCATGTCCCTTTTTACTTCCTGGGTCTCACCCTGCTTATGATGTAAAGCTTTGTGATGTATAAGGCCAGGTGATTATCCTGGGAGAGAAGCTCCTCCCTAACAACTCCCCCTCTTTAATTATTAAGACCTACTGCTCTCTTGCTTCCGAATAAGAAACTCTGCCTTAAGCACTTCTACAGAATTCCCAAGGATGCAAATAAAGTAACCCAGTATGGTAGGAAAAGCAAAAGAAGCAAGAATACAAAAAGGGCTATTAAGTCCATGAGATACAATAGAAGGAATGAGAAAGGAAGTTTGGTCATTGCACTGTCATCAGATTTGTGCTGAAGCCAAGTGTCTGACAAGTTTTTTGGCCAGGGTGATCAGCCTTCCTGGTGCTTGGTGTTCATCAGTAAAGTTCAGGACTTGTCTATCAGCAAGTGTGCGAGTCATCGCTGTCTCAGGCGTTTTCTGCATTGTCTCCTCTTCTTTGGCCCCTGTTTTATTAGGTCCAACTCTGTGTTGTTCTTTTTGAAATCCAGCTGTTTTCCCCATCTGGACCTGCAAGACATAAGTACCCTGGTCCTCCCCATAGTACTAGGGATGGGACTGGCCAACGTCCTTCCTAAGGACTTTTTGTGTGTGTGTTCTCCAGGGCTTGAAGCGCTGTTTTCATGAGGCCTAGTTTCCTGTCCTATCAGGGTGTGCCAGCTGTATCATCCCTGGAGAGAGAGGCTGGCATCCCTATCCAAGCACACAAAATTCTAAGTATACAGGGCCTTATCCAAGTTTGTGTGGGCCATCAGGGACTCCGTCTGTGTCCTCCCCTTTTCTGTTTAAGAAGGGTGGCCCTTCAATGTACAATTAGCCCTTTCCACTATGGCCTGACCTTGAGGATAGGGAATTCCTGTAACATGTTTAATGGCCAATGTTGCAAAGAAGGTGGCCATCTGTTTAGAAGCATAAGCTGGACCATTGTTGGTTTTTATGGTACTAGGGACTTCCTGAGAGGAGAAGCATGGTAGAGATGTTTAATGACAGAAGGAGTGTCCTCAGGGGAGGCCACTGTGACCCAGAGGAATTTAGAAAAGGTGTCAGGTGAAGATGTGAATGTCCATATGGCCCAGAACACACTGAATACACTGCTTGCTGTTTGACTTGGACGCAAGAACAATAATCTTATAAATCGTGTCTTTTGCCAAGGAGGTCCATTTATGAGGGGAGTTTAGGTTGGAGTCTCCCTTCAAAATGTCATACAAGGGCTGCATTAAAGAAACAGAAATGGGGGCGCAAGCCCTTAGCCACTGAATTTGCCCCACTAATTTCTGAAACATTAAAAGATTTACCTTGTCTAATTGGAAGTTAGGTACCCGATTAGTAACTGGAGGTCCCCATCTGGAGCCCAAGGTAAATGATGGGATAGTTTTGTTGGATCTTTTCTGGAGCATTAGGGGATGGCAAGCCAGTCCGCAGGGCTCCCATAGGCTCCACAGTAGCATTAACTAAGGTCCACCAGCAGTCTGAATTTCCCAGATTTTTTCTTCATCACAAAGAGCTATTCCAAGGGCTGGACATCAGTTCTATATGTCCTGCCTCTTACTGTTGTACTATTTCACATAAGGCTTGGGCTTTCTCCACCGGGAGGGGCCATTGGCGTACACAAACTGGGGTGTTAGATTTCCATGCTAATGGTGTGGTGCAGTATGAAAGGTAGTGCTCGAACACCCCATGGCCCCAATCAAAAATCCTGTGGGGGTGGAGGCCCCACAAGCCTTTAATATATCCCTACCCCATAGGTTATACATAAGATCTGTGACAACCAGGGGTCCGAACACTCCCTTGGCAGCAAACTGCCAAGGCAAGTCTAATGCTGCAACCCATGCCTGCTGTGCCCCTCCAAACCCATTGACCATCGTGGCATTTGTTACAAACTGGCCAAGGGGGGGGGAGGGCAGAAAACCTGTGATGATGGATCTGTCATTTCCGGTATCAAGGAGCCCTTTAAATACTTTTCCTTTTATATATATATATATATATATATATGGCTGCTCAATATGCTCATCCAATCAATGTCAGGATCTGGCCATCTAAGGGGTGCCTGCACTAGTAGCTCCCCTTTTATCTAAAAATGCAGGCTTGTCAAGTGGATTAGTCACCATTTGAGGTGGTTCTGCTCTAATAACTGTGGTGTGGACTATGACTGGGGTAAAAGTTGTCAAGCCCACCTAGAGCCAGATCCAGCCCGGTTACAGGTACTAGGGTAATATGTCCTGGGTCGATTTGGAAATTCCTCCCACTGTGAAGGGGAAACTCAACCACCGGAGGTACTCCTAATGTAATCCTGAGCTGCAGGAGGATTTCTCTTCTCCACCTGATAAGCTTGTTGTACCCCCACCCAGGAGCCTCTCCCTGTTTCCCAACTTGTTTTTAAGGCACTCCTTTGCATATTGTCCTGGCTTATTGCAATGATACCAAATCACCTTGGGACACACTTCCTCTCCCCCCCCCCCCCTTTCTGGCTGCATTGGGCTTTAAAATGACAGGGCCTGCCAACTGATAACACACCCAGGGTCTTCCTTCCACAATCCCTCTGGAAATAGCGGCCTCCATGTTCACACCTTTTTATCATTTCTTCCAGGCCAGCTTTCCCATCTAAGGTAAGCATGGCCTTCTGGCAGTTTGGCTTAGTGTTTTCCCATGCCAACTTCTGTATAAGAAAGCTGGAGGCTTCCCCTCTGCCCACGGACCTCTCAACAACAGCCAGAAAATCAGGGAAAGGTTCTTCTGGGCCCTGTTTAATCTTCCTCAATGAGGGTCAGCCTGGATTTTACTAAAGGCTCCTTGGGCACATTGGGACCCGGCCACGTGGTCTGCCCCCTCATATCACATTTGGTCCTCGATCTTCTCATACCCTCCAGCTCCTACTATTTTGTGGAAACCATCTTGAGGCGCGCGGTTCTGTGTGTTTCTTACAAATGTTTTCAACCCGTCTGCAAACAGCATCATCCACTGCAGGGCCTTCCCTGTGTAAGGCAGACCTTGGCAATGGTTTTCCAGTCATTGGGGGTTAGTATATTGCTGGAGGCCAGGAGACCAGCAGCCCCGTAAGTGTTAACGGCCTCCTTCAGTTCCTTAAGTTGCTTCCATTCTAGAGGGGCCCAAGTCCTTCCCTGCTGGCTTTCAAATTTGGAGCGGGTCTAGCCAGATTTTTGCTTCCTTGTCCCTCTAGCCGCTGCCTTTTGCAGCCTGCGTCCAGTGGTCTGTGAACCCCCAAAGCCTCCACAAGGGGACACATAAGAGGCAAGGGGGGGGGGTGAGGAAGGAGGACACACCTTGAAGGCTGTGTTCTTTCTCCTCCCTAGTTTTTTCCCAGCCTCCTCCTGTGGCGCCACCTTTCCTCTCCTCACACCCATTTCCTGCTTCTTCCCCTGCACTCACTTCTGCCTGGTTGGTTTGTACTACTTTATATACACCTTTTCCCTTCCGTCTCTCAGGCTGGGACTCATCGTGGATTTTCAGGGAATTATTCTTGCACCTCTTAAGGTGCTCCGGATCACCTGGTCAATAAGGTGGTGCCTCTGGGGGATGACTCCTGGGTTCTTGGTCCTAGGAGGCCATCTGATTTCCTGCTGCCTCCCTCCTCTGAAAATCCGGCCCGTTATATCGGGCCCACAAATGCTGGGATCATTTGAAATCAACCTCTACTCCCGCCTGCTTTACTGTTTTATGAAGTTCCCAAGCTCCTCCCCATCCGGGACCTTAAGAAGTTCTGTCCCCTCTTCCTTCCCTCTCAGTTCCGGGGTCTCGTCTCCCCCAGACCAGCTGGCCAACAGGGTCCCTGGTCCCAACCCCGAGTCCCTGTTCAGGGGCGCTGCTTGTGCTGGGCTGCCGGGCACCCTGCTCTGAAGTGGAGCAAGCTGCCAGGGCCATATCTTACCAGTCTTCAGAGCCCCCCCAAGGGTAAACAGGGAGAGGAGCCCAAAGGGGACGTGCAAACGGCCTGGCTTTATTCTGCAAGTAGAAGAGTCAACTCAGTGTCTATTTATGCTAATGCTCTGCAGGGGTAGCACGCCATAGGTTGAGGGTCCCCGTCTGGAAGGGAGGCTGCATCGTAAAGAGGAGCTAGCAAGAGGACATGCCCCTCACACCTCAAGGAGCCTATTACAAGGCTCTTCATGCTCCCGCTTCAGGCCACGCCCCCTTTTACTTCCTGGGCAGTCAGACCAAGCCATCTTTCTGTCTCGTCTGGGGTCCATGTGCCAAACACCCAGACAGGGGCCTAAGGAGGGCCCTCAGGGAGGCCTGGCTCTCCTTCCAGCACATCCTAAAGGCAGGCTGGCACAGTTATTGTCTCTAGGGGAACCCCACTGTAGCCAAAGAGCACCCCCCCCTTCTCCCCACCCCCTCAGTCTTCTGCATCACAATTAGCTGAGGCCTGCTATGTAGAGGCCAGACAGCAGTCCGGCTGCTGCAAGAGTTTCCAGTCCAGCTGGTGGAACATCTTCTGGGGGGAGCCCGCCCTTAAGGCGCGTGATTCAGAAGTGAACAGGAAGCCGTTTTTTTTGGAGGGGGGGCAGTCTCTTCTCTTCCTCCCCCTCCCAAGATGATTTTACACTATCTTTGATGGAAAGGCCCAACTAGCATTAACAGAGGACTGCCAGGTATTCCTGGGGAGAAGGGTCTCACCTGGAGGAAGGCCTTTTCCCCCACACCAGCAGACTGACTAGAAAGGGAACCCAAGGTTCTAGACTACAAACCAACCAGACTTCCGCACCTCATCTTCCAGATATTGGGGATTGAGGAACAACCTTTAAGTGCAGAGTCCTCCCTAGGTCTCCTGACTTGTGGATCTAACGAGGGGTGGACATGAGTAAGAGCTATTTATTGGGCAGCTCCTGTGACCTGTGGTCACCACAGGGCCACCTGTTAGGACAAGAATCAAGGCTTCCCTATTTCAGATCCAATCCATGTCAGCCTCTAAATCCAGCTCAGGGATGTCCTTTCAGATCCCACATACATCCTTGTGGACAATCAATGAACTGCTGGCACAGCTGTGCTCATGCCTCCACCTCCCCAAAAAGCTCCCAGAGGGGAGGGCAGCTATCTCTTTTTGAGCTGGCACTGGCCATAGGATCTGCATTAGGTGTTTTCTGTTATGCAGCCCACAGCAGAGTCTTACCTATGACGGCCCTTCCTGCTCTCTCCCCACCCTGTCTTCTACCCACATGCGCTCTTACATCGACATAAGAAAGTCGTGGGGACTCGGAGGATGGAACTTTGCCTGGCTAGACAAGTGATATGTTAGCTGGTTTTACGCTGTTTGTTTTATTCTTGGTTTCAAAGAATGGACGGTTAAGAAAGGTGGAATATAGTCAGAAATCAAAGTGATATAAAAACAAAGTATTGAGAATTAAAAAAAAAAAAATAAAATAAAATCAGTTAATACATTTTATACACACCCAGGAATGAGCTCTACTATTTTACATCCAACAATTAAAAGGGCACAGCCCCCCTCCCAACCACTCCAAGCCCAACCCACCATAGGACAGACAAATATACTTTTGTAAGACCACATACTAAGGCAATTGGATTTTTGTCAGAATAACCTAAATAAAAAGATTTAAGTTAAAAGCTAATAAGGAATGGGTTCAAGTCAATCTGTATATGTTATAAGAAAGCCTATAATCTGACTAATACACAGCATTACTTTTCTAAGAGCATACTAAATAACCATCAACTCTCACTCAACACAGGAAAATCTTGGAAAGAGAAGATACAAACTAACAATCTACTTTTAACAAAAGCTTTTATGCTTTAGGGCTTGCACTAGAACAGAAAAGCAGCGACAGAAGGTAGAATTCTTCTGAATTTTAAGAAACCTTCATGCCCCCTGTGTCTAGATTTAGACAGAACGAAGCCACTGGAGAAGCCAGACGCTGTAAAATTGAGCACTACTCTATGGAACACAACAAAGAAATGAGCAGGGTCTACACCAACTACCACATGAGACACGAAGCCAGGCAGGACAATTATCGATTGGGTAAAAAGGACCGCAGCTTTAATCATAGGCCTCAGTGCAATTAAAAAAAAAAATAAATACTGTAATCAATTTTAGAACCTTACATTTGGATAGGGGCCAATAGTTTCAGTTTTAGAGACCAGGTTTACTGCAACAGTAAGAAAAACAATTATTCTTTGGGAAATCCTTTGGCAGTTGGGAAGAAAAACCACCACTAGCCACACGCGGTTCTTTCTCTAGGACCTTCATGATTCCACTGCTTACAGTGGTAACCCAAGATTCTGCTCAACCTTTCAGAGAAGACATCCCAGCGCGCATGATCTCATCAACCAGGAGGATATTGGTGGCAATCACAGTGCTGGAAGGAGATTGGAGGATTAAGAATTAATGAAAATCAATGTTCATTTCTTGGTACCCAGAATTTCTTAAATTTGTCTAAGGATACAATGGTTGGATCCAATTTCTGCTGTCTTTTCTAGTATTAAATTTGATCAAGAAATCCCACAAACATTACTTTTGGAGAGAAATTACAAAGAAACTGTAACATATGTTTCCTTTAAACATTAAAAAAACCCACCTTCCCCATACCCACCTCTTCCATGGACTCTCTATTATTCATTCAGGTTTTCTGCACTTACCAAGAGTGAAGCAGCTGCTTCTTGACACAATAGTTATCCCAGATGCCAGCTTCAGCAGCAACAATGGGCTCACCTGCAAAGAAAACACAATGATCCCCTCAACTAGGCTGTTGCCTTCCCCAAGGGCCATGACAGTAGACCTGTCTGGCATAACACCGGCCACCCTATAAAGGTTCTCAAAAATATTTACTCAAGCACCTAATGCTCATTCTTAAGCTGGTTGTTTAACTTATCTTGTCCAACATTTTTCACAAGGCATTCTTAAAGTTGGGAAAAATGACAATTTTACCAAATCTTATCTTAAACACTATTAAATTACTCAACAACGTACATTTTGAAATTAAGTGTAAAATAAATTTTCCAATACTCATTGTTTGGAGAAGGGCCTCATGCTACCAGTGAATAGCACCCGAGTGACTTTGAGAAGCCAATGAAAAGACCCTCCTACATGGGCACGATTCGCTTACCTGTCTTTAAATCAACACCAACAAGTTGTCCTGATTCTGAATGTTCAGCCTGTATCTTAACTAGTGTTTCCTGAAGGTCAAAACCAGAATTCTGAGCAAGAACCTTCAAAAACAAAATAAACACAACATTTAATCTTTCTAAACTTTTACAAAAGGTCCCACTAGTGAGTGCAAAAGTGATTTATTACATTTGCCCTGAAGCAAAGTATGAGATCATAAGATACATAAGATCTCCAGGCAGTTAGGGGACACACTAGATAGAGATTGGACCTGGAGACAGATCTGAATTCAAATCCCACTTCAGACACTTACTGGCCATGTGACCCCCAGCAACACTGTCCGTTTCCTCATGTGTGAAATGGGAACAATAGAGTATTTACCTCCCAAGGTTGTGGTGAGGATAAAATATTTCATTAAGTGCTTTGTCAACCTGAAAACATTATATGAAGAATAGATATTATTCAGGTCCTTTAAGAGAACATTCTCCCTTACAAGTGAGGCAACAGTACCAAGAGCCAGCGTTAAAGCCATTAAGCTCCTGACTTTGATACATATAGATCAATTGTCAATCTATACAGGGAGAAAACTTTCTCCCTGAAAACTACCCGCCCCAGTGGGATCACAGGTTCAAGCAAAAAACCAACCAAACAAACAAAAAACCAACTCTTTCTGCCTCCCACTAACAGAGTCAGAATACGGCTGGAGCCAGTGGAGTCACCTGAGACATGCCTCCAATCTGAGCCTTGCTGAGGGTGGGGATGGGGGCTGCACTGGATGTGACAGGAGTGGTTTCTTATGGGCCACATTGGGAACTGGGCAAGCAAAATTTGACACAAAAAAGTGTTTTAATTTTCATTAAACCTTCACTGGATGACTTGTCTGACTACAGGGTTTGCCCTAAGAAAAAACACATGGCAGGAACTCCTTCAGATACTCAAGTCAGGAAACAGTGGTGGACATTGGCTGCCACTTTACAAACCACACTAGACCTAAACTAGACTCAAAAACATGGACGGGTTTCTGAAGTTTTAATGTCATGAACAAACCAGCAGTGGAACTCCCACACACCTTGGGAATAATGAGCAGCGCGTCAGCAAAAGCTTGGACTCCAAGACGGGCTCTTCCCTTAACGTTGGGCTTATGTTTAATGAGAGCTTCGGCGATGGCAACTTCCACTGCACCAGCCCCGGGAACCACACAGCCTGGCAAGGCAACAAAGACACAAGAGGACATGTCACCACAAGGGGTGGGGTGGAGGATACAGGTGCAAACAAGCCGAGTGTTTGCTAGAATATGCACTGTTGTTCTGGAGGAACCTCGGGACACCGTCATGGACTGTGGGGACCCATGCTCTGCACCCTGGAAGAAATGGGGCCACTATGTCTGCCAGACTGCTGTGATCTTGGGTCATTTTTCCCACTTCTCACACTATCGTCCCAAAATCAGGGCAGGCAGCTGTGCTCCCCCTCTGTAATGGCATGCCAATGACAACCCTTGGCATCCCATTGAGATGTTTCAGAGGAGAAGAACGTGCTTTCGCATGGTGTCTGGCTGTGTTGACTACTGACAAAGAGAACACAGTATTCGTCCATGCACTTGAAGGGTAAAAGGATTAAATGAGTTTAACATATACCCATCTATTCATCAGCCCAGGCCTGGAAACAAAGAGATGCCCATCAGCTTGGAGACAGCAAACCAATGTGGCATAAATGTCAAAAGGAGGAAGATGACTATGGGGAGGCGTGAGAAATGCCTGTGAACCGAGTGGAGTCGGCAGAACCAGAAAAGCACAATGACAATAGGAACGACCCAAGACAGAAATGGAACCTGTAACTACGTTCCTAAAGGAACATGAGAGTGCATTCCCCAGCCCCTGGCCTTTGTGGATCCACTGCTCTTATGGAATCGCCTTTTCCCCCACTGAGGGAGTGAAGATCTACTGGGAAATCAGTGACACAAAGTTGCCCATGGTGAAGCTCACCATCTTCGATGGCATTCTTGACTGCTCGCAGGCCGTCTCTCACTGCGTCCTTGATCTGGGTGATCGTGTGCTTATTGGGTCCTTTGATCAACAAGGTGACGGATCGAGGGTTGATGCACTTCTCAATGAAGGTGAACTTCTCTTCTCCCTACAACATTCAGCATGTCAGAAAGCAACAGAAAGGCGGGATCAAACCTAAGACACCAGAGCTCCTGTTTTCAGATCAGGCCAAGGCAAATGCTCGAATGACACTTAGTCGGCACTCAGATCAGACACACTTGTGTGATTGGTCACAAAAACACTGCATATTAGGTTATCTGCTCTTACCAGTCTTTCTTTTCAGAACATATTTATGAGTCAAGGATATCATGCAGTAGGCAGCTGCCGTCCAGAACAAACTGAATTTTAACTTGGTGTCAGTTGCCATTTAGAAGATCTATTTCTAGTGCTGTTTGCAGAAAATGCAAGAGGCCACATTCCTACAGATGTGGCAGCTGCACTTTGCCTGAAGAATCCCAAATACTGAACATTCTAAAACAGTGCTGGTCAAAGGGGAGTGATATGAGAAGTAAAAATACTACACAAAGGGAGGCAATGGCTTAGCCTTTTCTCACCACGAAGCCTTTAATACTTCTGAAGTTGTCCCACAGCCATTAATTTATAACATATGCTAGTGTAACATACGCCTGTATTATCAGAAATAAGCATTTTTAGTTCAAGGGATACCTTTTATCTTCTTTGATCAAATGTTTATTCTATTTTTTTTTAAACAGTATAATAGATTGTGTCCAACCTCAAATTTAACCTGAAATTTGACCAGCTTTCTAATGTACTGGCTAGGGACCAGAAGAAAGTCACTGAAATACAGATGAATGACTGATCCCAAGTATTTCCTCACAAATATCAATGTAATCACAGGTCTGCACAACAGAAAGTTTTGTGAAATTTCAGATGCAAAATAAAAATTGAAATAATCAAGAATTTTAAAATATTACTTACATGAAGAGATATACTTACCAGTGTGTATTCATAGACAAGCCCCGCATGACCCAAACAGTCAGGATTTAAGTCATCTAGAGAATTCATAGCCATTCCACCACATGCAAGAGCCAACCTGAATTAAGAAAATTTACTTTATAAATTTCATGGCAAGAATATTTACACCACTCCAATTCATTAGCATAATAAATTTTGAGCAAGTTTTTATTTGTATCAGGACTGTAATTTTTAATTTTCAGAATGCCTCCAATTCCACCCTTGCAGGAGTTGTATAGATAAGAATTGTAAAAACACTTCCCACAGTTCAGTTAAGGGAACTATCATCATTTACATAGAGGAATCAGCATCCTTTTAATCCTTTCATTCCTGGGTCCATTTCAGAGTCAATTATGCCCTCTTGCCAAGAATTTTGTCTTTAGGCTCAAAATGTCCAGGACGGTATAGACAAGAATGTTTGGGAAAGCTGTCAACACATTTCTTACTTTCTGTAAAATTTGCATTACACAAATGTGATTTAGCAGGCAAAGTGTAGCCAAGGATTGTTCATTCATTCCAAGTCCTGATGTTGCACCAGGTGCAGGGATACACAAATCCTCAAGAGGGGAGGGGAGTGGGGGGGAAGGGTGCAGAATGGGTTGTATAAAGTCCCAATCATATACAATAAAAGTAAATTCAGATGACTCACAAGTATTTTAACATAATTAACATGTACTGGATATCCTGCCATCTAGGAGAGGGGTGGGGAGTGGGGAGATTTGTAACAGAAAGCTTTGTCAGGGTTAATGTTGAAGAAATTACCCATACATGTTTTGCAAATGAAAAGTTTTAATAAAAATAAAAAATTCAGATGACAGCCAATTTGCCCAAACTTACCTCTCCATATTTCTTCTTTTTGCTCTACGGAGAGCTACTATGCCTTCTTTTGCAAGAGCATCTAAAGAAAATGGGTCAATTCCCTGCAATGATTAAGAAAAAGAAAAAAATCTTAAAATGGGTTGGATTATGTAGATAATTGAGACCCATAGCATTCAAGTGTTGTTCTCACCTTTTGATTAATAACAACAAATCCTTTATCTGAATCACCACACACTTTTCTTTTCAGTTCTACTATTTTCTTTACTCTATCTTCAATGAATTTCCTTTCTGCTTTTACCAGTTTCTCTCTTTCCTCCGCACTTTTGTAAAAAAATCCAGAATTCACTTCTCTAAAAAAAAAAAAAAAAAAAAAGAAAATTATTCAAAAAAGCCCAAGAAAACCAAATTCACATGCAATTTCTGAAAATCCAAATTCCATCAGAATTCAGGATTGCCAGATATATTCTTAGTGTTCATTAACTATGACCTCTTTATGAAGGTAACCTCAACTTACGTTTTTTCATATTCTAATGATACATTGCATGTAAGAATGTAAGCATCTTCAAGTCTTTTCTTCATATCAGGATGGCGGGCACCATGGTCCAGAACCAGCCCTCTGATCAACCTATTAAAATAAATATTTCCTTGTGAGTATCTTATAGTCTATCAAGTAACGAAACAGAAGAAAACACATTCAAGTGACAAAATTTTAAATCTGAGCTAATCCCACATACTAAAAGCAGCTGGATCCCCCCCCCCCCCTTTGGCTGAGCCAATTGGGGTTAAGCAACTTTCCCAGGGTCACACAGCTAGGAAATGTTAAAATGCCTGAGGTCAAGTTTGAAGTCAGATCCTCCAGACTTCAGGGCTGATGCTTTATCCATTGCAGCACTTAGCTGTCCCTGCAGCTAGATTTTAACAAGCCCCCCAAAAGGGGAGAAATGAACATTTTGATTGCATCTCCCCCATATACACCATTCTTCTTTTGGTCTACTAAAGGACTGGGTTTTATGCCAGGTTCTCTCCACAATATCTTTGGCAAAGGCTTGCTCCTTTTTACCATTACCCCAGCAATGCTGATGATGGGCTCAGCATATGATACACAGATTTACTTACTTCTTGAAAAATCAAGCCAATCAATATTTCATTAGCAAAAGTTGAATAGTACATGATATATAAGATTCAGCTATGCAAAACATACCAAAAAAGAGACAAAAATATGCCTCATACAATACCTGTTCTGAAAATTTCTCTTCAAAATTACTCCAACTTTTGAACTAGTCTAAAAATTCAGGAATTAAATTACTCTAGATAACCAGCATATAAAAATTTATATCTTAAAAAATCTTTAAGACAATAAAATGTCTGTCAACATTACCAACAACTTTTAACTCACGTTGTGTCAGTTTCCGATTTATGCTTCATCTCCATGATCTCTACCATGAAAAGATCAACAGGTTCACCTGGTCTTCTGACTGCCAAAATTGAGTCCACTACCGCCTGCAAAAAAGGGGGATACAAAGATAAAATAAGGCAGATGCCTACATTTTAACCCAGTCCCAACTTTTCCCTTTTTATAAAGGTCATTAAAATCAACTATTACCCACTACATTTAGTAGTATATTTTGATCACCAAACCACCACACTACAGCTTCAAAGTAGCAATCACACTTATGAAAATTCTTAATTCCTATTGTAAAATATCAATGTCAAAAAGTTTCCACCACAGGCCTCATATTATGCTAGGTCCATAAACATCACTTCTGTTTTTCAGAACACCAACAGACCAATTTTTATGCACACAGGTCAAATTAAGCTGCAAAACAAATCTCTGTATTTGTGTATGTATCTACAAGCTCCAACTGCTGGCAAGAAAGCAAGAGGTTTTAACCTCATGTAAAACAGAACTCTTAATACCACACACAGAGACTGGGACATAGGACACTGGCAGGAGGAACAAATGAATGCTTTGCATTATTTTCAGTTTTACTTGAATCATCTCAAGTATTTCTTGTTTTTACTGGCAAAATGCAGACAGCAGTGGTGGAGCACTCTAAGTTCACTGGTCTTAAGGGTCCATTCTGGTTTTCAATTTTCTAATTTACAAAATAATTTCTGCTCTGCTTCCTTATGTGGCTTTTGTGTGGCACCAATGAGCTAATTTATGATCTGACATGAGAATGTGAGTGCTCTATACACCACCTACCTCTGTCAGCACGTCGGCCAGGTCAGCATTGACTTTGGTACGCAGGGATGTTCGGGCCACATCCATGAGGAGTTCTCTATCAATTTCTTTGCTTATTTTGATCTGGTCCAAGACTTCAAGGGCCTTTGTCTTGGCAGCTTCAAACCCTTCTGTTATGATCCGAGGGTGCAGACCCTGGTAACAACAATGGTAAAGCCAACCATTAGCCTCAGCAGGAGTTAAGTTTGGCTGTCACAGCAAAGCTTTTACCATTTTGTACAGATAAAGTGGGGCCCTCTAGTTATTGCTAAATCTCAGAAATGTGCTGCCCTTCTGAATACATAGAAAAGGATAGGCAGTCCTTCCAATGCAGAGGAAAAGAGCAGATGTTACTCTAGCACAGACTAGAAGCCAAGGCAACTACAAAGCACGCTTGGGTGTTCTCTGTGCAAATATTAAGGAATAAGGGATATGGGATACTTTCAGCCTCCCAATTTTGTTGATGCTTTGGTTAAGCACATTTTTATAAGTTATCTGGAATTCCTTTGACATTTAATAGTCACTTAGAAGACAATCTCCTTTTCTGTAAATAAAATTTAGGAAGTCTATGGCACTGAAAGAACCTCAGACTAGTGCTTATGGTCTTCTAGGACATATGAAATCCTATTTTCCTTCTTTCTTATTAAATTGGTTAAATGTATAAGAGGTTTGGATTGGTCTCAATATAAGTAATGAGGGCAAAACAAAAGCCCTGATCCACCCTCTACTTTGCTGATTTTTTTCCTTTAGTAATTCAGTTAAACATAATCCTCAGAATCCTTTCATTGGACCACATTTAAAAAGAGATTAAAATAGATCTTAACTTTTCTTTAGTCACATAAGGGGCAAATCACTATTAGCCCCCTACACCTGCCAAGAATGGACACATAAAACATTTCCTATTCAGAGGAAAATACCACAGGAATGTGACAGTCATGTGTACTTCAGAGATGTAGAGATCTGCCTGCTTCAGCAGCTCCCCAATGATGAGAACATTGGAAGTGGTGCCATCACCAGTAATATCATCCTGGGCTGTAGCTACTTTTGCAATCAAGGAGGCTGTTGGATGTTGAATTTGCTAAAAAGAGAACATGAATATGATAGAATTAAGATGAGATAAAAGAATAAACTCTAAATAACTAACAAAAGCCACTTAGTAATTATTTCTACCAAATAACAAAAATAAAACCCTCCCCAAACATTCTACATTAAAAGCTTTGAAGAGCCATCCTCATATAGGCGAAATGATGTGGGACTAAGACCCTCAAAAGCAAATAACTTCCTATCAATAGATGATTATGACTTCAAGATGAAAATGACATCAATTAACATAGAAACAAGTAGAATCCGGTTATAATACACTTTCAGAGGGTGGCTTAAGTTTTTTTCTGTTATTTTCGTATCACTGAGCGGACAAATTATATCCTTGGTAAATGGATTTCTCTTTTCCAGGCCATCTTTGACCATTTGAGCGCCATTTCTTCGTGTAAATTACCAACTCTGCCTCAGTTCATGATGATTGATAGGTAGGACACATGGGTGGCTTTGGGGGTCACCCCTTCTTCTCTGGGCATTCCTCACCATTTCGTGTAACAGCACGTTGCCATCCTTGGTGAGCTTGATGTCTCCGGCGCCAGAAACAAGCCTGAAGTAAGAGAGACCCGACCCATGAGTCAGACCCCCCTCCTCCACGGAAAGCCGGAACCCACTCGCACACACATGCGGGAGTTTAGAGGGGAGGTCTTGGCGCTCCGGACTCGTCCGATCTTAAAGCCACAACCCACAGTACAGCAGAGGACGGCCACTTCTCCTCCAACGAAGCCGAGAACGGACAGGGGCCAGGTTAGTCCACGTGAGCCCGGGAGAGCCGGAAGGCTCGGACCGGATGCTGGGCCCGGCGTACGGCGGCCGCCGAGGCCCCTCCCGTCCCCACCCCCACCCTCACCCTCACCCGGCGCGTGTTCCCGTCCCCGGGGCCTCACATTTTCATGGTGCCCTTGGGCCCCAGGTTGGTCCTCAGCACGTCCTGCAGCCCTCGGGCCGCGCTGATATTCACGGCCAGCGCCGCCTGGGCCCGGGCCACCTCAGCTTTGGGGTTCAGCGCCTTCACGGCCGACATGGCTGGGGTGCGGCGGCAGAGCTGGAGGCGGGCGTAAAAGAAGCAGGTCCGGAGGCTCTCAGTCAGGCGCAGCCCCAAAGCTCGTTCTGCAAAACCCCGCGAGACAAGACGAAACGAGACGAGACGAGACCCAGCCCCTTCTAGAAACCTCTAGCGCCCCCCAGGCCCGCCTCTGTACGCCTCTCGCCATTGGGCCCCATCGGCCGGGACGCCGCCGCCATTGGGCCCCGGAGCTGCTCATCGTCTATAGCCCCACCTCCTATATCGCGGCTGCCAATCCCCCTTTGGTTCCGCCTCCCCAGTGCACGCCGTTGACGTATGGACGAGCTCATTCCCATGGCAACAAAGGATCTTCCTGCCTCGCTGATTCAGGTCCGGGGAGCACAAAGCTTGTAAGACCTAGGGCCTCCCGGGGCAGGTAGATCAGGGATTCGGGCCCTCTTGGGAAGTTCGGGAGCACTGGCCCTTTGGGAACGTCTGCCCAAAGTTCCATGAAATCCCGCGTCCAGGGTTGGATCTTCGATCCCCTCTCTATAAAAATGTGCTAAAGCCTACTTTGTGGGCATTGCAGGCCCAAGCACGTGGTGCAGAGAATCCCCTGAGGCATAGTGAGAAAACCCCGCACAATAACCAGGAAGAAACCGAAATCCAATTGTTATTAAATTATGAACTTCGTTAGGCATAGGAGATTGTGCCTATGAGCTCATCGTTATAGGGAGATCCCAGTGGGAAAATTCCCTCTATCAACCCAGACTAGTGCCTTCCTTGCAATTTAGTCTTAAGTATGATCCTGAGAAGTTGGGACTAATTACCTAGCAACTCAGTCTCAGAGATTTAAACAGCCAGTAATGTCAGAGGCCGCTTTGAACTCAGATCTCCTTGACTTCTTACCCGGCCTGTATCCACTTCACCAAGATGCCTCTCTGTGATTATTCCATTATTAGCAATTTAAAAACACAAAACAAGTTAACGTTAACAAATTAATAAAAACGTTCTTTTACTTCCATGTCTCCATTTGATCTTTTTTTTTTTTTTTGTATTTTTATTTTGTTGCTATTTTTTACAATTAAGAGTTGAACAAAACACAGTATAGTGATTATCAACTCATGTTTTCCCATGTTTCCTTGGACTCATATATCATTTCTTAGGTGTACTTAATTACATTCATATACCACAATTTTTTCTGCCTTTACAATTATTTACTATTACAAATAAGACCACTGGGACTATTTTTATACACATACTTATGCTCCCTTTCAACAACATCCTTATGACTTTGTTCTCAATTTTTTTACTCTGAGAATCCCTTTAAAAATTATTGAGAACTCCAAAAGAGCTTTTAACTATAAGAGAGCTATAAACATTTTCTGTGTTAGGAACTAAAGCTGATAAAATCTTAAAATATTTATTAATTTAATAGTAAATCTGTTACTTGATAAAGTAGTAGTTGTGGTTGTTTTGTCCTCTAAGACAAATCATAACATCAGGGAGGTGATGTGACACGCAAGTGAATGTAAGTAAGTGAGGGAGGGCTGTGTGAGGTCGCCAGCCTCACTTTCCCCTCTAGACACCTGGGTCAAGTGGCCAGATATAAATCAGGATACCTGAGATGGCCCCAGATGCACTGAGAGACCCTTGTTAAGCTACAGTTTCTTAATAGGCCTGTTTGACTGAGGTAACACTCATTCAGTGATTAAGGCTAAGTAAGAAATGAGGCAAAGAATGTCCTCTTTTACCCTGTCCAAAAAAAAAAAAAAAATTTGGTTAGATTGACATGATAAAGTAAATAACATTTTAATGAACAAAAAACTATTTTCCAAAAAAAAATTTTAATAAGGGTGGCATTGTTTCACACATTTTACAAATCTTTAATGTCTGATTTACTGGAAGTCGACTGAATTCTCATATCTGTTTCTGCATTCAATTGAAAAATGTTTGACTAAAAGTATGGGAAGACATCTAACTTTTCACAGATAGGTTGCTGGAAAAGGGAAGGGCATTTTTTAATAGGCACATAACATTTTAGAATTAAACTAAAAATGGTTTTGACCTTGTAGACTCCCTAAAAAAATCACAAGGCACCCCAGGAGTCCCTGATCTCTGCTTTGGGATAGAAACTTAGTAAGAATTACTGGGTCAAAACACAGAAACCGTTTTATAGCCTTATTGTGCATCAACATATTCCTTTCCAAAAAGATAGCACCCGCTCAATTTCAGGGCAAATGGGTGCTCTTTCATCAGTTCTTTATACATTTCATGAATCTGTTCATTTTTGCATTTCAGTAAAACTAACAACATAGTCTTTATTTATTATTTCCATTATGTAAAACAAATTTGAGTAATTAGGAAACGTTGCAAGTATTGGTCACAAATATAATATTCAACACATTAGAATTTAAAATACATTTCAAAAAATTTTAAATAAAGCTCCATTGATAATATAAGAATTCATGTGCTGGGACTGGAGAAATATAGGTGGCATCCATTTCCAGGATCTAAAACTCAGGGAATATATTTGCAGTCTTGGGGATATGTTCAGAAAGTAAGCAGGTTTTGAACTTGAAATAATAATTTGTTAATTCTCACAGATTTGATATTCAATACATGTTCACAACCATCATTTGATTTGATACTCATAACCCTGTGAGGTAGAAAGGACAATGTCTCCTTCCATTTTTACAGATGAAGAAACTGATTAAGTGATGAGTCTGGCAAAGACATTATTAGAGCTTTGGTCTCTTCTGGCAATTGTTCTTTCTTCATCAAAAGATCAATAAAAAGAAATAGGGAAGGGACATCTGGATGGCACAGTGTATAGTTGCTGACCCTGGAGTCAGGAGGATCTGAGTTTTGTGACCCTTGACAAGCCACTTAACTCCAATTGCCTAGACAAAAAAAACAAAAAATAAACCAAAGGGAAAAAGTTGGTTGAGAAGAGGCAGAAAGCTACTTTAAAATTTTAGGTTTAACCTAGCCTTAATTACTGAATAAGTAGTTACTTCAGTCAAACTAAGACCTGTTAAAGACCTTAACCAAGATCTCTCCCTGCCTCTGGGGCCATTTCCAGTTGTCCAGTCTATATCTGGCCACTGGACCCATATGGCTGTGGAGGGGAAAGTGAGGTTGATGACTTTGTACAGCCCTACTCCCTCATTGACATCTAATTCATTTGCATATCATAGCATCATCTCTCTGATGTCATAGTCGCCTTGGAGAACAAACAATAATAATGTTTAACTTATAACATACATTAGCAGAGCCTAATAAAATTCAAGTTTTCATTTTCAATTATTCTGAAGAATTACAAAAACCCTCTTGTTTGAAGATTCATTAATGGTTAAATCTATGTTTAGTAGGGGAAAATTTATAGATTGGATGAATTTTAACAATATTTCAAGGAGTTAAAAATTCTAATTTGGTCATCAACTTTGGATATATTCTAAAATTGGTTATATGGGTTTGAAGAATGGATTCAAAATCTGCATCCTATGAACAGATAGTTTTCAGATGTCTATAGTCATATGAAAAAATGTTCTAAATCACTATTGACTAAAGAAATGCAAATTAAATGCTACCTCACACTTATAAGACATGAAGATAGGAAAATGATAAATGCTGGAGGGGAATGTGGGAAAATTGGAACACTAACACTTCAGTTGGTGGAGTTTTGAACTGATCCCACCATTCTAGAGAGCTATTTGGAACTATGCCCAAAGGCCTATAAATTGTGCATACTCTTTGATCCAGCAATACCACTACTAGGTCTGTACCCCAAAAAGATCATAAAAAAAGAAAAGGATCCCACATTGTACAAAATTTGTTTACAGCAGCTCTTTTTGTAGTGGTAAAGAAATGAAAATTGAGGGGCTGTCCATCAATTGGGAAATGGTTGAACAAGTTGTGGTATATGAATGTAATGGAATACTATTGTCCTATAAGAAATGATGAGCAAGCAGATTTCAGAAAAACCTAGAAAGACTTACATGAACTGAAGCTGAGTGAAGTAAACAGAACCAGGAGAAGATTATACAATGTAACAGCAACATTGTGTGATGATCAGCTATGAAGGACAACTTTCCCCAACAATACAATGTTCAAGACAATAATTCAAGACACAAGTCTTTAAACTTATGAGTCTATCCATATCCATCCAAAGAATGAAGTCTGAATGCAGATTGAAGCATACTATTTTCACTTGTTTTTTGTTTTCCTTTCTAGTAGTTTTTCCTTTTGGTTTTGATTCTTCTTTTGTGACATGACTGATGTAAAAATATACTTAATATAATTGCACATGTATCTATATCAGATTGCTTGCCATCTTGAAGAGGGGAGATGGGAAGAAGGGAGAAAACAAAATTGGAAATCATTATCCTATGAAAATAAATGTTGAAAACTAAAAATAACTAATAAAACAAAAAAAACCCAAATACATAAAAATATTAGAATAAATAAATAAAAATAAAATAAAAAATAAATTTTTAGAAAGGTAAAAAAAAAATCTGTATCCTCTCAATCCCACACTTCGTCTTAGAGAGAAAAAGCAAATATTGTGGAAAAGAAACCAGGCTTCCAATAGTCATCCAGACAGATAAAAAGAGAAAGCTGATTAAGCTGGGAAGACAGAATAAGTAGAAATAGTTCAGGGATAGGGAAATCATAGGAGGTTGAGAGATCATCCTGGCCCTTTGCTCTTAAGAAGATAAGATATCATAACATTTTATAGTTAAGATATAGGAAAGTTAAATTACTTACCCTAGATGCTATGGAAACAATCAGAACTCAGATTTTCTATCTCCTGGTACAATGTATCTTCTAAGATATACCATTCCATTCTAAATATCTTACAGATTCTATCCCTTCTTTCTTCCCACTATAAAGTGTCAATATCTGGACCACAATCTATGACTTTTGTCCAAAAGTTAGCAAAAAATGTTTGAAAGATAAGCAATTATAAGATTAATGGATTACCTACAGTGTGAAGTAGGACTTTATGGTCCTGAGTGGCTCAAATGGACCACAGGTTATTGGCTGTATTTTTTCATTCTAAACAATCATGATATCAGACAAAATGAAATTATTTTTAGCATAAACTCACTGTAGATATTAGAAAATAATTCTAAAAGCATGACCTGTTGACAGTGGATCAACAGCATTATCATTTTAATAATAATAGAACCTTCGATTTTTGAAGCCATCTTAGAGCAATTTATCTCAGTCCTTTACCTGAAATATGCATCTCCTCTAATATGCCATGAGAGTAGCAACAATGAGCTCAGTGATAATTAAGAATTTCAGGTTTGGGAAAGGTTCTCTTTTTTGATGAGATCTGCCCCCTGCAACTTCTATCCATTTGCCTTAGATTTGTGCTCCAGAACAGAAATATTAAATACGTGGTCACTTTCTCCATGGGAGCCCAAACCATGTAGTTGGAGAAGATGTACTTTGGAAAATATTCAACAAAATAAATGAAAATATAATAGTATGTAAGTAACATATAGTTTTCCAAGTCAATATGTGGTTGGCAGAGATCCTTAGGTATAGCTTAGAGGCTCAGTTTCCCAATGCAGAGCATCTCAAAATAAAGCTAAATAGAAATACGGCAGATATCTGGAGATATCATTTCTCCCCCAAGTCTTCTTTCCTTTAGCCTAAATAGCATCAGAAATTTCTTTTCCTCTTCATGACATTTATTCCTTTAAAATCTTGGTCATCTTTTTTATTTACAAAGAGTAGTGGGTTAAAATTATATAAATTATGAGCCTCAATAAAATTTCGGATATCATATTTTAGGTAGGATACAGCACCCTTAAAAATTAAAGATTCCAAAATGAAATGTTAATATTTGCTGGTGGCAAATTAGCACTTAGGACAGTACCTGGCACATAACAAGTGCTTAATATATGTTTATTGATTGATTGATTATTAAAAATGGTCTCCAGTGAGTGACATATGAATGTTATGGAATATTATTGTTCTATAAAAAACAATCATCAGTGTGATTTCAGAAAGGCCTGGAGAGACTGACATGAACTGATGCTGAGTGAAGTGAGTAGAACCAAGAGAACAGTGAACATGGTAACAAGATTATGTGATGATTAATTCTGATGGACATGGCTCGTTTCAACAGCGAGATGATTCAGATCAGCTGATTTGGGGATGAAGAGAGCCATCTGCACTCAGAGAGAAGACCGGATCACAACATAGTATTTTCACTTTTTTATTGCTGTTTACTTGCATTTTGTTTTCTTTCTCATTCTTTTTTTTTGATCTGATTTTTCTTGTGCAGCATGATAATTGTAGAAATATATATAAAGGGGCAGCTAGGTGGCGCTGTGGATAGAGCACCAGCCCTGAAGTCAGGAGCACCTGAGTTCAAATCTAGTCTCAGACACTTAACATTCCCTAGCTGTGTGACCCTGGGCAAGTCACTTAACCCCAATTGCCTCAGCAAAAAAAAAAAAAAAAAGGAAATATATAGAGAAGAATAGTACATGTTTAACTTATATTGGGTTAGCTTCTGGTTAGGAGAGAGCATTGGGGAGAAGGTAGAGAGAAAAAAATTTGGACCACAAGGTTTTTCAAGAGTGAATGCTGAAAACGATCTACGCATATGTTTTGAAAAAAGAATGGTCTCTAGGCTGAAATTATATTATTAAACTTGAATGTCTATTTGATTCTGCTTGTAGTTCCAGACTGGGCTGTTTTATAGACTGAAGTGCAAGTTCCTTATGACTAAAGCAATCTAGTAGTATACAGAGCCTTTAGAATGTTAGTATTAATAAGTACTTTTTTTTTAATACAATAGATATTTTGGCCTATCATTCATTAGTTTGTAAAAGCTTGTCTTGTGAAAGCTAGATCCAGTCTACCCAATACATCAAGGGCTTCCTTCAAGATTTCTTGATTCTTCCTGGATGGATGCCAGTGGAACAATTCAGCTTATTCATTAGTTATTGTTCACTCTTAACACATAACTAGTCTACCATCTTTTCAGAAAACATTTCCTTGATGATATCTTTTTTTTTTAATTTTTATTTTATTTGCATAACATATGTGTGGGTAATTCTTCAACAATAACCCTTACATAGCTTTCCGTTACAAATTTTTCCCCCCAACTCCCCACCCCTCCCCTAGATGGCAGGATATCCACTACATGTTAATTATGTTAAAATATTGGCAAATCGAATATATGTATACATATTTCCAAACTTATCATTGGTGTGCAAGAAAAATCTTATCTACACAAACGATATTTGATGATATCTTTTATGCAATTTCTTTCTTGAATATTTTCATACATAATAATTCTGCAGTCTAATCACCCTCATCATGCTTTATCTGTCCTTCTTTCAGCAACCTTCAATTTTAATTCTTAAATGATTCTGTTGATCCCTGAAGCCGGATGGTATCAGAAGAATAATGGCATTTTACAAAAAGGGGTTTTCATCAAAAGCATTGGGCAGTTTTCCAAATGGCCCACTCTCCTTGTGCTATTTCATCTCTGGTCCAGTTCAAGATGAAATGAGAGATAATTTTATTCATCAGCCTCCTGATCCTGAGGCATAAATCAAGGAGAGATGTACTCATCAAGGGTATTTGTCACTGTCACAGAGTCCAGTGAGCAGAGTTCAAGAAGAAAAGGAATTTCATCTACATGAGGAGGTCCTCTAAGGGGTCTTTATTCTATAGAACAAGTCCCAAACACTGAAACACTCATAAAGGAAAGTTGTAATCACTTTAAAGTGTTCCAGTTATCTAGATTGTGATAGGTGGTTGGACAGACTCCTGAAGCCGTCAAAACATTCTTCATGGATGCACATTATACATATATAAAGGACAGATCCCATAGCTGAATGTGATTGATTTGCTCCTGAGAAATTTTATGTAAATTGTATTTTTGCAAGTTAAATTTTAAGTCAAATGAAAGGAATTTAATATTTTTAAGTTATTCTATTGTTTTACTCTCTTTTCTAATAAAGTGAAGATTTTTTTTGGTTATATTTAGAATTGCCTTCTGAAGTCTTGATTTTTAAAAAATTCTCATTTTAGGTCCTTAAAAAGCCTTTAAAGAGGATATAGTATAGTTTAAAGAGAGTATAGTTTACTCCTAAGATGGAGACCGAACCCTTCAGAATATACCTACTCTACTAGTTTTGCTTTCAGAACAAGTCACAAAGGCATTGCTCTGCTACATTAACCTGACTTTGATAGATGGAATCTTAGTGTTCCACAGTTATAAACCAAGGAACTGACATGATATACAGCACTTGCTTTACAGAATGTAAAGGCACCCTTAGCCAAACCATGAGTCACTAAATTTCTTTGATTTATATTTTTAATATTATATTTATTCTGGGAATTTTAGTAGTCAATCACTGCTTGTGTAGAACTCGTGTTGTATCACTACATACATGTACTAATTACTCCATGCTTGGTCTTCCCTTCAGACCAGTCTTAACCAGATTTAGAACAATTCAGGGACCAGTTGGTGACTCATGTGAAGCAACAGAATCCAAGTCCACAGTTTTCTCATTTCTCAAATGGCAGCTCTCCATTCCCAGGCTAGAGGAACCCATTCTAATCAGTTCCATGGGCAGGCACCTTCCTAGCTCATAAAGTCAAGACCTCCTGGGACCTCAATTGGAACAATCCAAGAGCTTCTTCCTTACAATATCTTCTGTGCTACAAGCTCCGTCTGAACAACTTCTACAACTTCCTCTGCTTCTTTCCATGGCAGGTGCTGGATGACCCCACGAAGGCTCATTGACCAACAAATAAATGATAGTTCATGGGAAAATTGTTGTTTCCAAAAGCCCATTTTTACCATGTCAGTCACTTATTAAATATCTGGACACCATGAATAATGATGTAATAGAGCACTTTTCTACTCATTCATATTTATTGAATTTTAAAAATATCTGTAATGCCCTTGTTTCCCCAAATAAATCCTTAGACTCACCATGGATTCACCATGCCACAGAACATTTGGTACCGACTAACATGCTTTTCCTATGGGAATCTTTGTGAATGAGTTTATTAACACACAAATAGCTTCAAATTTACTTAGCTTATTGTTGTCCCTGAGTTGTTATCTCAGGTGACTTAGGGGGTTTGCTGGGAAGGCAAACTCTCCCAAGAGAGGGACCCAAATCCACTGCAGATCTCTTGGATTTCTCTTGGGATGCCAAAGGCTTTGCCCAGAGTAGTGATCTGGTTGGACGCCAGCCTCCCTGCCCTCCTCTTTCTTCTATGCCAGGGCTAAATTACCCATCTTATCACTAAGATTCCTAAGTTCACTGGCTTACAGTTGGAACTACCATTAACAAACATTTCTTCAGCCAAGATCTCTTGGTCTTGTGTCTTCCATGGCTGGTGTTCACTCCCTTCAAAATTGTTCCTTCTCCCACTACCACCCTTAACACACAGGGGCTAGAGCAGTGAATGGCATATTTTGGGGCACTCCCAATGACATTTTCAGATCCTTCCTCTGCCTCTATTACTCATTTTCTCTCTCCTCTAAAGTTCACTCCATGCTGTTCAGATCCTTGTTGATATTACCAGGAACCTCTAAATAGTAGGTTCAATAAATGGGCCATTTGCCCCAATGAACATTGCCTTTTATTGAATGAATGAACAGATGAAAAAGAATAATTAAGCTCAATTTCTTCTTTTTAAAAATAAGGGGGTTGCCCAAAATAACTTCTAAGGGTCTTTGCAGGTTACAATGTAACAGGGAGACATTCCCCAGAAGGAAGTGACTCCTACTTTGGTATAAAAAGTACAGACTCTGTCTCTAGAGTTCCTCAACCACATATATACTTAGACAATCCCCCTAATCAATGGAATTTGCCAGTTATGCTTATGTTCCAATCTCTTTCCTGGCCTACATCCCAGATTTACATCTGCAGTCAAACCATTCTAGAACTCCGTGACTCAGTCACTTATTCTCACTGATGGATCACCAATCACTCAGGTCAGTAGGATTCCTTACCTCAATCAATAATAATAACAGTTTACATCAATGTAGAGCTTTAAAGTTTGCAAAGTACTTCTCATATGTTATCTCTTTTGATTCTTATAATTCTGTGATGTAGATGCTATTTTTGTCATCACCATTTTACACATCATAAAACATAGATCAGGAGAGTTACAATTTACCTGGGGTAACACAGCTAGAAAGGGTCAGTGGCAGGATTCAAATCCAAGTCTTGCTGATTCCAGCATTCAGTGCTGTATTCACTTGGTAAAACTGTCTCATCATCAACATCTAAGAACTGTGATTATCAGCCAGCTCACTGTGGTGTCTATAGCAAATCCATATTTTCTGCAGTGATATATAGTCAAAGGCTTCATCCTCTTCAATTTGGCAAGGAATTGAAAAACATACTGATTTCATGGAAGGAGAACGAGATCTCAGTTCAAATCCTGACTGTGACATTTATTACTTCTAGATCTGATCTTTTAATTTACCTTAATTCCTTGGACAGTCCTCTCTCTCAGTTAAAAACTGGAACTGATGCTGAGTGGAACAAGCAGAACCAGTAATATATTATAAACAGTAACAGCAATATTGTGTGATGATCAACTATGAAAGATTTGGTTGTTCTCAGCAGTTCAGTGATCCAAGGCAATCCCAATAAACTTTATGATAGAAAATGCCATCTGCATCCAGAAAGAGAACTATGGAGATTGAATATAAATGAACACATGCTATGTACACTTTATTGTTCTGGGGTATTTTTCTCTTGTGGTTTTTTCCTTTTGTTCTGATTTTTCTTTCCCAACATGATTCATGAAGAAATGTGTATTTAAAAAGTTATGTAATGTAGATGGTGCAGTGGGTAGAGCACCAGCCCTGAAGTCAAGAGGACCTGAGTTCAAATCTGGCCTCAGATATTTAACACTTCTTAGCTGTGGGACCCTGAGTAAGTCGCTCAACTCCAATTGCCTCAGGAAAAAAAAAATTAATATGATTGTTCTATAAGAAACTATCAGCAGGATGATTTCAGCAAGACTATATGATGATCAATTTTGATGGACATGGCTCTTTCCAACAATGAGATGACTCAGGCCAGTTCCAATGATCTTGTGATGAAGAGAGCCATCTACACTCAGAGAGGACTGTGGGAAATGAGTATGAATCACAACATAGTATTTTCAGTCTTTTTGTTGTTGTTTGCTTGCATCTTTTTTCTTTCTCATTTTTTCCCTTTTTGATTTGATTTTTCTTGTGCAGTAAGATACCTGTATAAATATGTATGCATATATTGGATTTAACATATTTTTTTTTACCATGTTTGACATATATTGGATTACTTGCTATCTAGGGGAAGAAGTGGGGAGAAGGGAGGGGATTGGAACACGAGGTTTTGCAAGGGTTAATGTTGAAAAAATACATGTCTTTTTTTTTTTTTCCAGAGGCAATTGGGGTTAAGTGACTTGCCCAGGATCGCACAACTAGGAAATGTCTGAGGTCAAATTTGAACTCAGGATCTCCTGACTTCAGGGCTGGTGCTCTATCCACTGTACCACCTAGCTGCCCCTATCCATGCATATCTTTTGAAAATTAAAAAGCTTTAATTTAAAAAAAAGTTAACATGCATGTATAATCAGAAAAAAACAAATGTTTATTCCTCTTTCAAGGAGAAAATAATAGTTATGAAAAAATACTCATCCTCCTCATCTCTGCCTCCTGGATTCTAGGTAAAATCCCACCTGAAAGAAGCCTTTCCTAGTCCTTCTTAATTTTAGTGTCTGAGATGACCCTGATTTACTCTATCTGTATCTTGTTTGTAGATAATTGTGTCCTCCATTATATCTGGAGCTCCTTGAAAGCAGAAACAGTCTTGCTTTTCTCCTAAATTTAACACAATACCTGGCACACAGTAGGCGCCTAATAAATGCTTGTTGATTTGATCTGCCTTGGGAAGCTCAAATGAGAAAACGCCTGTAGAAGTCCTTTGCACATTTTAAAATGCTATTTAAATGCTATTTCACTACCATTTCCCTAATATTTTCCCCAATGTCTTCCTCTCAAGACGTTCATGGCAGTGTCTTGTTACAATACTTTCTCTTTTTTGTTTTCTTTTCTCCAAAACGTGGGGATTACACCAAGTGACCTCTCAGGTTCTAGCAGCTTTAACATTCGCAGAGTCTGGAGTTAAGACCCGGTTGGTTTGGGTTTTTTTTTGTTTGTTTGTGTTTGTTTTTTGCTGAGGCAATTGAGGTTAAGTGACCTGCCCAGGGTCACACAGCTAGGAAGTGTCTGAGACCAGATTTGAACTCAGGTCCTCCTGACTTCAGGGCTGGTGCTCTATCCACTGCGCCCCCTAGCTGCCCCCCTTTGCTTTTGTTTTTGTTTTTCCTGGTCTTAGAGGAGAGACGAGTACACATTTAGGAAAGGACTCCTTTTGCAATCTGCGTCTGCTCCATGGTGAAAGCCACCGCTCCCGATGGGAGGCAAGTGCCTCATGTTCAGTGACCACCTGCCCCAGCCCTACTACTCCTAGCTCTACCTGTTCTCCCTGGGGGAGCGCTCCTCGGCTTGAGGTCATTGAACCTCCCAGTTCAGTCCAGTGCAAAAGAGGCCGAAACCACGCTGTTTCTGACTAGGGGGAAAAGTGCGTACAGCCGGGTCTGCTGGTCCTGCCCAACCAACTGGAGCAGGAGCGGGGCGGGGCGGAGAGAGCCACGCCCTCAGGAGGCGGGGCTTCGGTCTCTTCTCTACAGGTTTCCCAACGGCGAGGTCCTGGAGGCTTTAGTTTAGGAAGGCATTATGCAAAAATCCCCCAAGCTTGCTCAGCAGATCTGAAATGAGCATTTATTAAAGTCAGCTTTCTCCCAGAAGGGTCATATTCTCCGGATCCCCAGCATGTGACTGGAAGCCCAGACTGAACCATCGTTCCCCTGCAGCCGGAAGGATTCTCGCGGGGACTTCAGCACTCTGTAAGTCCGGAGGCATGTACTGATCTCTTGCAGGAGACCGGGACTGCGCTCACACCCTCAGCTAAACTTAGCTTTGAAATCGGGTCCCTGGATTCTGGAGAGCCTGCGGAGGGGCGCGCGTCTGGGATTTCCGATTTCCTCCAGTCATGAATGGATCTGTTGATTTCTCCTGCTTGATTCTCCTCACTCTGCTTGTTAATTTCAGGATGAATGAATGATGCAATCCTCTGTGGGAGAACCATCAGCCCACTATGGGGTGTAAAATCCCTAGGATCGATCGGGGGGCTAACGATCTGATAATGTAACCCCTTGGACCCTCTCCTTCCATCCTCTTAGCATTTTTAAAGTGGTTTTTATATTTCTGTCCGTTTCGTGCATTGCTACAAAAATTCAGGTGGGGACTGAAATATCCATTCATTCATTGGATAGCCTCTCTCTTTTTTCTCTTGTTTGGGGCAGGAAAACTTGTGGATTGATTAATGTTATATGAAGATCACAGAAGAAATTAGATCAACACTTTTTAAAAAAAAGCTTTTTATTTTCAAAATATATACGTAGATAGTTTTCAACATTCACCCTTGCAAAATCTTGTGTTCCAAAATTTTTTCTCCCTCCCTCCCTTCCCCCCCAACCCTTCCCTTAGAAAGGCAAGTAATCCAATATATGTTAAATGTGTGCAATTCTTCTAAATATATTTCCACAATTTAGATGAACACTTTTTGTGGGTTTTTTGTTGTTGTTGTTTTGTTTTTTTACACTGTCTAGGTATGTTTTCAGTGTCATGATAAGAAGAAACTCAGAGCAGGAAAAAGGCTAGCTGTTTGAGGAAAACCTGAGTTTAGTCTTTGTCTCTGACACAAGTTAGCAGTGTGACCGCACAATTGAGTGTCTAACACTATTGAATGTAGATATGGACCAAAAATAATAACAAAGAAAACAGTCCTGTCCAGTTCAAACCCATTGGGGAAATGGAGACATAGCAAGGTGCTAGGGATGAGGTCTTGTCTTCACACTTAGGCTCAAATGCTTCTTTTGATACTATTTATATGGGTTGACCTTATTCAGGATACTTAAACCCATTTTCTTGTCTGCAAAGGTGATACTCTCAACCATAAATGTATAAACTTCTCTGTGAACTAGAAGAAACCAAAAAGGATGTTTGTTGTAGTCTGAGTATTTCATAAATGCCTTGGGAGCTTCTGAAAAATTCTGGGCAGTTAAACTGGGTTTGAGTAACGCCTCTTTCTGCTGGCAGCACCAAGATCTCTAAAGCCTTCAGTTAAATATAATAATCCATTTGCTTAAAAATTGGCAGTGCCAAGGAATAAAAAGACAGAAACAAAACAAGCCCTGCCCTCAAGGAGTTGACATTTCTCTTGCCCTGCTTCAGGATCCAGGAAGTAATGTAGAGGGTCTGATTCCTCAATTCAGAAAAATTCAAATATTATGATTCTTCCCCCAGCCTCCATTTCTACACTGTCTCTTTCTCTCCCCCTCCCCTTCCCACACACACACACACACTGGCTATGCTTTAAAAAAAAAATACTCAGGAATAAAAATCAAAGGTTTTCTGACTTGTAGTTTTTAGTGATTTCAGTTATAGCATACTGACCTCTGGACTATTCCTGGAAAGCCCTGATGCTGCTTGTCTCAGCAGCTACTGGATTGACCAGTCAATCAGTAAGCATTTATTAGACTCCTGCTGTGGGATCTACCCATTCCCACTGGGGACAATCTCCTTTAAAGTCACTTCTTAGGTGGTTGTTGTTATTTACCCCTCATTCTCTAAGAGGAGGTGATACCATGACATGCAAGTGAGGGCTGTGCAAAGTCACCTGCCTCACTTTCCCCTCCAGAGCCATCTGGGTCTAGTGGCCAGATACAGATCAGGAAGATGGAGATGGCTTTGGATGTAACGGGAGACTTCAGCCTTTTTAAGCTAAGGTCTTTAACAGGTCTCAGTTTGACTGAGATACCCATTTAGCTGTAGCTGTCCTCCCAAAGCAGATCTGAGACTCAATAGATAAATCCTAGATTTTTGCCTGAGGCACAGAGAAATAAAGTTATCTGCCTAACTTCACAAAAATGGGCATCAAGGTAGGATTGGAACTCAGATCTTCCTTTTCTAATTTGGATATTGATAATAATTGCTAGCATTCATGTTACGTTTTCAATTTTGTACAATGATTCACAAAACTCTCATTTGATCCTAACACCGATTCTGGAAGGTAGGTGCTGTAATTTTAGGCTTTTCAGAGTTCCAAGCCCAACCTAGGGCTTTCCCTGATCAATCAACTGGAAAGAAGAGCACACCTTGTTCTCTTAGAGATGAGCCTTATTTATTTATTTCATAATAGCTTTTTATTTTCAAATTGTTTTCAACATTCAACATGATAGTTTTCAACATTCAACCTTGCAAAATCTTGTATTCCAAATTTTTTCTTACTCCTTCTCCCTGCCCCCCTCACCTAGATAATAAATAATACAATATAGATAGATAGACATGTACAATTCTTCTAAACATATTTCCACACTTATCATGCTGCACAAAAAAAATCAGATCAAAAAGGAAAAAAAGAAAAAAACAAGCAAGTCAACAATAAAAAGGGTGAAAATTCTATTTTGTGATCCACATTTAGTCCCCATAGTTCTCTCTCTAGAAGTAGATGGCTCTCTCAGATGAGTATTATTTATCAGAATGAACCTCTTTTCCTCTCCATCTTTCCTTAGTAAAGATAAACTCGTGAAGATGGAAGGTATCATGGAAGAATGGAGACAGATAGACCTGGATTGTGTCTGTGGTCAATAAGACAACTAACGTTGGAAACAGCAAAGTCTGGGTTCAGTCCTTGGCAGGAAACAACATCATGGTCCTCCATACTAGGCAGAATGGTGAAGTAAAAGGAGCACTGGGTTTGGAGGTGAAGGTTCTGGGTTTGAATACTGTCAGCTCTGTGACATTGGGCAAATCACATAAGCTCTGTGGACCTCCATTTTTCCATCTATAAAATGGAAGAGTTGGAGTAGTTAACCTCCAAGGTCCTTTCCTTCTCTAAATCTGTGAACCTCTGTTCCTGAACGGAGTTGCTTTCTGCATTGTGGAGGGAATTTCTAAATAGTATTTTATTTTTTCTACAGTTACATGTCAACAAAAATTTTTAGCATTCATTTTTACAAGATTTTGAATCCCAAATTTTTCTCCCTCCCTCCTTCTTCCAAAGATGACAGGCAGCTTTATATAGTTTATATTTGTGCTATAATATATTTCCATATTAGTCACAGTTGGGAAAGAAGAAACAGATCAAAAGAAAAAAAACAGAAGAAAGAATAAAGTGAAAAACTTATGTTTTGATCTGCATTCAGCATCCATTAGTTCCTTATCTGGATGTGGATAGAATCTTCTTTCGTGAGGCCTTTGGATCATTATATTGCTGAGGAGAGCTGGATCAGCCATAGTTGATCCTCATACAATGTTGCTGATACTGTATACCATGTTTTCCTGGTTCTGCTCATTTCGCTTTGCATCAGTTCATACAAGTCTTTCCAGATTTTTCATTTCTTATTGCCCAATAATATTCCATTATGTTCATATTCCACACCTTGTTCAGCCATTCCTCAACTGATAGGCACCCCAGTTGCATTTTTTTGGGATGAGACTCACAGGGAGTAAGTGCCAAATGTCCGAGGCTGGATTTTGAACTTCTGACTCTATCTATATGCTAGCTGCTCCTGAGGAGGGAATTCTTATACTGGAAGATCACAGATTCTGACCAATATTCTCCCCTGAACAACCTGTAATAGCTATGTCAGACGGTTATTAGGATAATTCCTTTATAAACCTGGAAGCTTTTGGAAATGTCAGCTATTATTGTTATTTTGGATGGTTCTGTGTTTGTGGAATATACTGCAGTATTCACCTGTCAATAATGGTATGATCTATTCTCATACTTTATCTGCATATAAAAGCTACCTGGAGTTTTCAAAAGCTGTGCTAACATTGCATCACCGCAGGCAAGTTCTCCTAAGCTGGTAGAAAGGCTTTGTGTATGGGTCCAGCATTGGATTGGCCTGGTTCCAGTTTAGAGAGTTCCTTGTCCTGAGGGTTGACCATCTAGTCCATGACAATTCATGGAGCCTCTGCTAAACTGTGGAGGGTTGTGGTCTGCACTGTACCCTCAACTCCATTCTCTTACTCTCTGTGACTCCAGTTATTCAGAGAGCCAGAGTCCATTCTAACTGTATAATTTTCCACCCCACCATGTTCCTCTTAACCATTGGCCTGAGCTGTCCTCTTCCTCCACTAAAAAGCGCAGCTTTTCCACACACATCTTGAAGGGAGCTCTGGGCTGAGAAAGTTGTATTTACTAGATTGTTTTCCTTTATTTTTCTTTTCTTTTTCTCCTTCACTCTTCCCCACTTTCCCATTCTTTTTCTCTCCCTTTCCCTTTCTTTCTCTCACTACATCTTCCTCTTTTCCTTTCTCTCTTTTCTTCTTTCCCTCTCTATTTCTTCCCTCTCCCTAATTCCCTCTTTGTCTATCTCCCTTTGACTTTACTTACCTGATGTCCTTCATTCTTTGTTTTTACTTCTTTCTTAGTCTCAACCCACTCATCCTTTTCTCTTGTGTTTTCATCTTTCATGAGGAGCTCATACCACAATTTCCAGCTACTTGCTCTGCTTCTTTTTGCTTATGCAGCAGGCTCCATCCCAGATTCCACGATCTACCTCTTCCTTGGAATTCCACTGAATTTCTTTTCTCTTGTGAAAAGGGGACAGGGTCCTTCTCAGCTGTCTTTTCTTGCTCTTGGAATCTCTAAAATGTACATGGAATATCCTTTCCTTCCTTCCCATTCTATTTTCTCAGTTTTCCTCCTTCCCAATTTCTTTTTCCTTTGTAACCTGCTCATCAGGTACAAGCTGATCTCGAAGTTACACCCCGGGTTCTTGCAGGGTTGAAGCAACAGAACAGAACATGCTCCATATTTGTTGCTCTTGAGTCTTAGCCAAATATTTGAAAGAGATGGGTGTGTTTGAATGAGAAAGCTCAAGTGACCTGGCCAATTAGAGAAGATCCCATAATTATTTATGAAATTTATTTTTCTAAGTCATATATTCAGTATATGTCAAAGGCAGTACTTCCTCCCTTCAAAATTGGCTGTATTGTGTCTTGTTGCTTCTGCTTTTCTCTATGTCTATTGTAGCTCTGTCTTTATCTTACTTATACACACATCAACATATATGCATATAAATATTTGTGTGCATATTTATTATATTGAGTATGAAGGCATTTTTTATAATAAAAAATTTGGAAAATAAAAAAAAAATTTTCTAAAGCCCTATCCCCCTCAATAAATTCCAGTGGATCCCTGTTATTTCCGAGATAAGTAGGAAGTCATTTAAAGTTGTTTTTTTTTTTACAATCTGGCTCCTTCTTAGTTTTCTAGCCTTCTTACATTTTGCTCCATATATTCCATGGCATTATCCAATTTCATATATGACACATTATCTCCTGACTCTGGACCTTTGCCTTGGCTGTTCCCTACTCAGGTGCATCCCTGTTTTTTCCAGGATAAGTAGGAAGTCATTTAAAGTTTTTTACAATATGGCTCCTTCTTAGTTTTCTAGTCTTCTTATACTTTGCTCCATGTATTCCGTGGCAGTGTCCAGCTTCATATATGACACTCTATCTCCTGACTCCAGACCCTCGCCCCGGCTGTTCCCTGTGTTTGATACAGCTCATCTCCTTTTACTTTCCCTGACTTCATTCAAGGTTCAGCTCAGGTTCCATTTGTAAGAGGCTTTCTCCAGCTCCCAAGGTACCTTCCCCTTTGGAGGTCACCTATCCACTCTGTATGCATCTTGCAAGACTCCAGTTATTTACAGATTGTCTGTCCATTAGAATGTAAGTGCTTTGTAGGCTAAGAACTCTTGGCAATCCCACTTAACAAAAAGTCTGGCACCTAGAAGCAGTAATAAATGTTTGTTAATTGAGAAATAGATAACCAGAGACCATAAAGAAAGTGAATCCATGTTTTTTGCTCTTTCCTTCACTCACCATTTTCTTTGTGATTTCTTTCCAGACTGTATTTGTGTTTTGACGGTTGGAGTGGGAATCCCAATATCCCCATCTCTTTCAGAGAAGGAGCTCGCTGTGGAGAGCAAAGCCCTCGGGATTCAGCACTGGATACACGTGAGTCTGGCAGCCTCTGCCTCTTCTTCCTTTGCTAGTACCACCTGTGTTTGAGTGCTACCTGCTCTAGAACATTAACTCAAGTGGATTCCCCAAAAGATGCTGATAGGCGGCTCAGTGATGAAGCAAAGTCCTGGAGCTGGAGGTCCAGTGGGGCAAGCCATGCTGCCCTTTGTCTCAGTTTGCTCATCTTTAAAATGAGCTGGAGAAGGAAATGGCAAACTATTCCAGTACTTTTTTTGTCAAGAAAACCCCAAATGGAGTTACAAAAAGTCAGGCTCCATTGACTCACAACAACAAAAACAAGAGCAATAATACCAGGATGAGGGCGGTTATATGACTCATTTTTATGTGATTTGCAGTTGTTGAAATACCTTTCAGAGGGCTGCTACTGTTCAGGATCAAGGATCATAGAGAGTTCCTGTATTATTCCTCATCTGGACCACAGCTAGCTCTAAAGACAAATCAGTTTTCATTTTTGAGGGGTGCAGGGGCCAACAGGTGCATGGTGGACAATCAGCTTCTCTCTTTGACCCGTGTCCCAACCCCAGGAAGACAAACTTGGGGCTGCCCTGATATAGGAGCAGCTTATTCCTGAGAGGGCTTATTCTTGGGAGCTGCTGGGAGTGGAGAAGTTTGTATCCACATGTCTTTTAGCTTTTGGCCATGGGCTCTAGAGTCTGCCTTGTCCTTTTTTCCCCCATTTTTCCTGCCCCCTTTCCCTTCTCTTCATTCTATCCTCCTCTCCCAAGGCTACTTTGAAGATGTCAAAGATCCAGCATCCATTCATAAACTCTTAGACAAGAGCTAGAAAGGGAGCTCAGAGGCCATAAAAAACCAAACCTATTTTATATATGGGGAAACTCAATCCCAAGAGATTCAAATTACTTACCCAAAGTCACATGTGTCAGAGAGATTTGAAGTCAAATCCTCTGACTCCAGAAATAGTACTTTTTCCAATAATTTTTAAAAATGTTATTAATTTTTTCATTTAAAATTTTTACAAATTTTCTCCAGTTACATGTAAAACAACATTTCTTTTGGTTATACAGTACATTCATTTTTTAAAATATATATTTCCATACGAATCATGTTCCATAAAGGAAACCCCAAGGTAGTGCTTTTTTCACTGGAAAACATCACTTCTCTTACCTGTGCCTTCTCCCTTTGCCCACCTCAACTGAGATCTTATCCATTTTTCTGAGGTGTCCCTTCCCAGCAGTATGAGGAGCACACTCATGCCCTGGGGGAGAACAACCACCATTTCTTGGCCAAGAATTTCAATTGTGATTGTTCTTCCCAGGCTGGGGGTTAGGGAGCAGCTCAGACATGGCAAGAATGGGGGATGGGAAGACTGGAGAAAGGAGATTATGGGGAGGGGGCCTTCAGCTCTCTGGGACACACAGAACCCTACAGGTGAGAGACTGGGACCAAAGAACTTCGCCACTGATGAAACCTTCAGGCAAACCTGGTGGCTCTCTGTGCCTCAGTTTGTTCCTCCATAAAATGAGGGAGTTGGATCTTGATGGTCTGTGATTCCCTTCATCTTGGATAGATCATTAGTAAGTACACCAGCAGTGCGATGTAGTGGAATAGAGTGGAATCAGAAAATTGTTCAGTCGTGTCTGACTCTTTGTGACCCCATTTGGGGTTTTCTTGGCAAAGATACTGAAATGTTTGCCATTTCCTTCTCCAAGTCATGTTACAGAGGGGGAAACTGAGGCACACAGGGTTAAGTGTCCAGGGTCTCACACAGCTAATAAGTGTGAATTTGAACTCAGAATGATGAGTCTTCCTGACCCCAAATCTAGTACTCTAGCTACTGTGCTATGCAAAAGACACGGATTCAAATCTTGCCTCTGACACTCTAGCTGCATGACCATGGACAAGTCCCTTAATGTCTCTAAATCTCAGGCAAAGAGAGTAGAAATGAAATATTTTCGTCTTAAACTCTGCACGGGAGGGAGTTCCCACATTGACAAACTCTGAGGTGTTTGGTTTTTGTTTTTTTTTTCTGACGTGTTTTAAGGGCTCATGATAAACATTGAACATGGTGTCATGGAATACTGACTGGCTAATGAGGCTAATTATAGGTATTGGAGATCCCAACAAAGATAAAATAATACAAGGCAATCATGTAGTGGTTTCCTTGTGGATTATCTAATGTGATCTTTACAACAAAAAGGCATGATTATTCACATTGTACATATGAGGAAAGAGAGGCTGATAAAGATCATGGGATGTGCCCAAAATCTTAGAGCTAGTAGATGACAGAGCTAGTTTGGGGCTAGTTTTAGATTTTGTTCTAGTCCCTTTTTTTTTTTTTTAAATAAAAAGTTTTTTTTTTTTTAATGCTTTTTACACTGTTGTCATTGCCCAGTAACAGTGTCCTTAAGACCCTCTCTTATAGCAAAGGAATAAAAATAAACAAAAAGCCAAATCTACCTATTGATTATGACTGACCCTGGATGCTGCTTTCTCCCTGTAGCCGTCTCCACTCTATGTCTACCGAGAGGAGGTCAGGTACCTCACCTGGTTGCCTTCCGTGCCCTTAGCTTTCACTGGGTGTCTGAATGGCTGATTTCTGCCACCCTTTAGTGTTTGCTTCCTCTTCACGTCCTGCTTGGCAGTCCAGTATTGGACTGGCTCTTAGGGTGACAATCCGTTGTGCCCTGGGATGTTATTATTCATTCTTCTCTCTTCCTCTTTAAGATGAGGTGGTTGTCAGTGTGCCTAAGGCCATGGTGGTAGCAGGTTCATACTTTATAGTTACAAAAAGAGTGGGCCATGACCACCTCTGAAAGTTCCTTAGCTCCGTCTGAATTATGTATTAATCACAGTTTGTCTTCTTATTTCTATAAGAACAGGTTGACTTTCTGAAATGAGTTTTTAACTTTTTTTCCTTGCCCATTCATCATTGTGCCTTGTGTTTTCCAAGGAGCAGACTATCATGGCAGACTTAACAAAGTTTTATAGCTTATTAAAATTCTGGGCTACTTATTTTTTTATACCTTTTTTAAATTAATTTTTTTGATAAATAAAAATTGGCATTTTTCTCCTTTCCTTACTCCCACTAATTTTTTTTTTATTTAAGCTTTTTATTTACAAAACACATGCATAGGTAATTTTTAACACTGACCCTTGCAAAGCTTTCTGTTACAAATTTTTCCCTCCTACCTCTCACCTCCTCCCCTAGGTGGCAGGAAGTCTAATACATGTTAATTATGTTAAAATATATGATAAATCCAATATATGTATACATATTTATACAGTTATCTTGCTGTACAAGAAAAATCAGATCTACAAGAAAAAAAATCTGAGAAGAGAAACATAATGCAAGCAAACATCAATAGAGAGCATGAAAATGTTATTTTGTGGTCTACATTTCACATCCCTCTCTCTGGGTGTAGATGGCTTTCTTCACTGAACAATTGGAAGTTATTTGAAACATTTCATTGTTGAAGAGAGCCACGTCCATCAGAATTGATCATCATATAGTCTTGTTGTTGCCGTGTACAATGATTTCTTGGTTCTGCTGATTTCACTCAGCATTACCAACTAATTTTTTTTTTAAAGAAAGAGAACAAATTTCCTAATTGGCTTTGCTCAGAAGATGTATATGTCTCTTCCTACAAATCCAAGCCCTCTCTGTCAGGAAGGGGTCGCAGTCTTCCTCACGGTCCTCTGCAATCATGCATTGGTCAGAATTCTTGACTTTCCCAGTGTGAACTGCTCATCTGTCTCGCTTAGTTCACAGAAGTCTTGCCAGGGTCTCAGTAACTGTCCCTTGCACCATTTCTTAGGGCTTGGGCCTTTCCTGCTCCTTTATGGTCCCTTTGTTCAGTGACCCACCTCAGTCTCCGGTTCTTGCTGCTACAAAAGTGCCGGCTGGCCCATTGCCGGGGTCTCCTTCAGGGGCTTGTCTGGTCCCAAAGCCCCCACCTCATGTCTTTTCTGGGCCCGCTCGCACATCTGCTTCCTCCCACAATCACCAGCCGAGGGGTCTTTTTAGCCTGATTTTCCTGGTCTCAGCTCGGAGCCCAGCAGCTGTAGGCGGCTCTCTGGGTCTCTGCCACCTCTGGGGCTCATGGCTCTGCTTTTGGTGTCTGGTCTGTAGGACAAAGGGCGAGGGGCACCCCGAGACATGGGCGGGCGACCACAGGTGGCACTACAGAGGAGCAGGGAGCCTGGGGGGAGGGGCGGCGGACAGACTGAATGTGGGCTCCCAACATGAAGGGAGCGTGAGGGAGGCTCCTGGCACCAACGCTCATGAGAAGGGGAAGGAGGGTCCCCCAGGGATGGATGAGAATGCGTGGCAGAGGGATAATCATCAATCAGAAGAGACGGTAGTCTAGTCTATTACCTAAAATATACATGAGACAGACGACATCATGCTATAAAAGATAGGTGATATATAGGTTGTATATGATGTGTAAAAGATATAACATGTTATATATAAGATATGTAGCATATAGGTTATATATGATGTATAAAATATATAATATATGTAACATATAGGTTATATATAGTGTGTAAAAGATATAATATATTATACATAAAAGGTGACATATAGGTTGTATATGATGTGTAAAATATATAATATATTATGTATAAAAGATAGACAACATAGGTTGTATATGATGTGTAAAAGATATAACACATTATATAAAAGATATGTAATATATAGGTTATATAAATATGATGTGTAAAAGATATAATATATTATATATAAAAGATAGGTCACATATAGGCTGTATATGATGTGTAAAATATGTAATGTATTATATATAAGATAGGTAGCATATAGGTTATATATAGTGTGTAAAAGATATATATAAAAGAGAGGTGACATATAGGTTGTATATGATATGTAAAAGATATAACACATTATATATAAGATATGTAACATATAAGTTATATATGATGTATAAAATATATAATATATTATATATAAAAGATAGATAACATATAGGTTGTATATGATGTGTAAAAGATATAACATTATATATAAAAGATAGATGACATATAGATTGTATATGATGTGTAAAAAATACTATATATAAGATATCTAGCATATAGGTTGTATATAATGTGTAAAAGATATAACACATTATGTATATATAATACATTATATATGAGATATGAAGCATATAGGTTATATATGATGTGTAAAAGATATAACATATTAGATAGACAACATATAGGTTGTATATGATGTGTAAAAGATATAACACATTATATATAAAAGACAACATATAGATTGTACATGATGTGTAAAAGATATTATGTATAAGATATCTAGCATATAGGTTGTATATAATGTATAAAAGATATAACACATTATGTATATATAATACATTACATATAAAATATGTAACATGGATTGTATATAATGTGTAAAATATATAATATATATAAAAGATAAGACAACATATAGGTTGTATATGATGTGTAAAAGATAAAATATATCATGTATATGATATGTAGCATATAGGCTGTATATAATGTGTAAAAGATATAACCTATTATATATAAGATATGTAGCATAAAGGTTATATATAATGTGTAAAAGATATAACACATTATATAAAAGATATGTAACATATAGGTTATATATATAGTGTGTAAAAGATATAACATATTATATATAAGATATGTAACATATAGGTTATATATATACTGTGTAAAAGATATAACATATTATATGTAAGATATGTAGCATATAGGTTGTATATAATGTGTAAAATATATAACATGTATTATAGATAAGATGTAACAGATATATAACATATATATATAATATATGTAATATAGAATATATTATATATAAGATATGCAGCACCCTATATATGTAACATGTATGCCATATATAATATGTAAACAATAACACATTATGTATAATGTGCATTATATATAACATGTTACATGTTATATGTAAAATACATGACACAAATTATACCTAAGATATATAACATGTATATGTAAGAAATATATAATATATAAGAATAGATAATAAAGTTTATAAAATGCTTTAAGGATTGCAAAACACCATACATGTGTTATCCTGAGTATTTTATATGGTCTAGTTATTTTAAATAGAATTTCTCTTTTTATCTCCTACTATATATGAACAATAATATAAAGAAATGCCCACAGTCATCTAGACTTTGTAGTAGATGATGGACTAGTTTGGGACTAGTTCTAGATTCTGTTTTTTATCGTGAGGATGCTACGGGATTAGTAGATAGAATGCTTACCTTAGAGTCAGATGAACTTGAGTTCAAATTCAGACACTTATTAGTTATACGACTCTGGGCAAATCACTTAATCCTGTCTGCCTTAAGTTTCCTTATTTATAAAAAGAGCTGGAGGAGGAAATGGCAAATCTTTGCCAAGAAAATGTCAAATTTGTCAAGAAAAATAGGACATGACTAATCAACTAAACAATTGCAAAAAATTGTATATTGCCTGCAGTTGTTTTAAATGGATTTTCTCTTTTTATCTTTACATATGTCATCTCATTCAGTCCTCATAATAACTCTGGAAAGTGAGTTCTTGTTATTATTTCTATTTTATAGGAGAGGAAACTGAGGCTGGAAGAGGTTAAGTGACATTTTTAGTATTTAGTATCCAAGGTAGGATTTTTACTTGGGTTTTCCTGATTCAGTCCAACCCAACTCTAACATTAAGAAAGACTTTGTCACATGAAGTCTTGAATTTGGGAAAATGCTCTGCTGGAGGAATTCTAGGCTGTTAGAACGTCTACTGCACTTCAAGTGTGGCTACCAAAAAATGACTTGAAGCCTGAAGCCTGATCAGTCTGTTAGGGATGGGGACAGAGTCAGCAAGATGCTGTTGTCTCTGAGCTGGCTGTTTGTGGGGACCTTTGGCACTCGAGCCAAGCTTCCAGAGTCCGGACAAGCCAGTGTGTGGATAAGATAACAATGTAAACAGTCCTAGGTTTGCTCCGCTGCTGTCATGCTAAAGTCTTTGCATAGCCAGGTCTCGTATTTTGTAGTGCTGCTTTTGGCTGAGGATTTGCATTTTGGGGGTCTTTGCTACGATCCCACTTAATCCATGTTGTCTCATTGAAGTTCTATCTGATGGTAAGTCATAGTCGCCCCTTGCTGAACTTTCAGGTCTTACAGGATTTTCCACCTACACAAAAAAATGAAGCCAAAACCTTGAGCAAATGATTGTGAATTTAATTTTGTGCCGGGCTTGGTACAGAGAGAGATGGGATCTCTGAACCGCAGCCTGCCCCTGTTGGCACCATGAATGCCAGCCCGCAGGCGCTGCAGGAAATAGGTGCAGACAGCAAGAACTGTATCACATGTCCCAACCTGAAGATGCACTGCAGCGAGCTGAGATGTAAAAGGGGCTGCCACAATTACCCATGACTTTAAGGCAGCCGGGGGGCAACTCCACACTGCAACACTCATTCCAAAGTTCCTGGAAATTTGGGGGACATTCTGTCCCGGCAGATTGTAGAGGAATGAAAATCAGCATAAGACACCAAAATGTCTGCAGGGCACAAAATCATTTAAGAGCTTTGGAAATGTTAAAAAAAAAAAAAAGGAGCCATGAGCCTGATGTTACAGTAGGAATCAATTTCAGAGCCAGGCCTTCCTCTTTGACTGCATTTAAAAGGGGACTCATCAGAAATATTTGGTGGGCACCTAAATGCCTGATCTTAACTAAGGATCAGATTAAGTTTCCAAAATAATAATAACTAAGGTTTATATAAGGGTGCCAGACACTGTGCTAAGCACTTTGCAAAGGAAGTTGAGAAAATGGAGTAAGATAGAGATTAAATGACTTGCCTAGAATCACACAGCTAGTAAGTGTCTGAGGCTGGATTAGAACTCATTTTCTTCTCCAGCTCATTTTACAGATTAGGAAACTGAGGCAGAGAAGGTTAAGTGACTGACTTGCCCAGAGTCACACAGCTAGTAAGTGACTGAAGCTGGCACTCCACCACATCATCTCCATTATTTCTCCTCTTTTACTTCTGTATCCCCAATATCTTGGCATATAGTAGGCAATTCCTAAATATCTGTTGGTTTGAATCCAATTGCTGTATATTTCTCATTCTTGTTTTGTCTTGCAGAAGGAGAATTCTTTGAAGGATGGTCTCCCACTCGGAGCTGAGAGAAATTTTTTGCTCTGCTGATGCCGTCTGTTTTGATGTTGACAGTACGGTCATTAGGGAAGAAGGAATCGACGAGCTGGCCAAGTTCTGCGGTGTTGGGGATGCTGTGTCAGAAATGTATGAGAATAATTAAACATCGGGCCTCTCTTTGGTCAGCCAAGCACTCAAATATTACTAGGGGAGGCTAGAACAGGGGTCATAGTGCACCAGGTTTAGTCATGAGCTTGCCTCCCGGCCTCCATTTTCCCATCTCTGAAATAAGGATTTTGGGGGGACTGGTCTATAAAAATTAGGTATCTATAAAGTAGACCTATGGGCTTCTATAAAATCTATCTATATTTAATATAGCTCTATAGTTATCTGATACAGATATAGATCTCCAGGAATCTATAATTCAGATTTAGATCTATAGGTATCTATAATGCAGATATAGATCTATAACATAAATATAGATCTATGGATATCTATGACATAGATATAGATCTATGAGAATGTATAATACACATATAGATCTATAGGTATTTATAATGCAGATATAGATACATAGGCATCTATATATATGTATATATATATATATCTATAGGTATCTATAATACAGATATAGATCTATAGGAATCTATAATGCAGATATAGATCTACAGGTATCTACAATACAGATATGAACCTATAGGTATCCATAACAGATATAGATCCATAGGTATCTATAACACAGATGTGTATCAATAGATATCTACAATGTATAGATCTATAGGTACCCACAATACAGATGTGGATCTATAGGTACCTATAACATATAGATCTACAGGTATCTACAACATAGATATGGATCTATAGGTATTTTTAACGTAGATATAGATCTATAGATGTTTATAGAATCCCAGCAAGTGCGGGGTGTTCGTCAGATGCAGGGACTCCGAGGTAGATTATGTTGTGGAAAGGGTTACCCACAGAATGCTCCTGATTCAGGTGGCGATCCCTATTTTGGTCAGACTATTAGACAGGTTGGTAAACTGCCTCCTCAGAGAGCCCCTTCTTCCCAGGCTGTGGCAGCTTTCTCCAGGACTGACTCTAAAGGCTCTGTTGCCCTCGGCCTTCACAATTATCCCTTTTGGGTCCCCTGGGAACAAAGGTCTGCAGCCTTGTGAGGTTTCTTTCTCCTCGCCCAGCGGTCCTCTATTCTTTTTGTAATAGCCTGCCCGGCCAGACCCAGGGAAAGCTTGTCACCTCCTCACCAGGATGCTCTTTGTCCCCCTTCTAGAGCACAGAGCAGTGCAGAAGGGGGAATTTCTCAGGCCCCTGGCAGGGCCCTCTGGGACCCCAAGCCCATGACCAGATCACAGCGGCATAGGCAACTCCCCTTGTGGTCACTGCTTTGACGGTCGGCCGAAGCGGCCTACTTCACTGGGTACCTGGGCGAGGGCGTGGGGCTGGCGCTGACTGGCTGAATCTCCTTCTCAGGACCCGCAGAGCTATGGGTGGCGCGGTGACTTTCAAGGCAGCTTTGACAGAGCGGTTAGCACTGATCCAGCCCTCTAGAGAGCAGGTGCAGAAGCTGCTCTCGGACCACCCTCCCCACCTCACGCCGGGGATAAGGTAAGAGGGGCCTTGGTGCTCAGGGGGCCCCGGACCTCCCACCCACGTGGACTTTCAGTTACACAGCCCAGGAAGGCCCCAGGCATCCAGCCTCTAGACAGACTGAAGGGAGAGTGCCCAGGGGAGGGTGTTCAGAGCCTCCCTCTGCTACTTACTGCCTGGGCTCTTAAGTCACTCATCTTTCCTTCTCTGTACAATGGCAACCCAGCACTCTAAGTCTGTGATTCTGGGCTGATAATTGATATTCTCACTTGACACTTTAGGGCCTAGACTCAGGAAAACTCGGACACTTACTACTGCGTGACACTCTCTTTGCCTCAGTTTCCTCATCTATAAAGTTAGCTGAAGACAAACCATTCCATTGCTTTGCCAAGAAAACAGCCAAATGGGATTACAGAAAGTCAGATATGACTGAAATGACTGAACAAAAAAAAAATTAAATGACACCATGGATGTCTCATACATATTTATTTTTAAAATTAATAATTTTAATTAATAATTTAAAAGTTAATAATTGCTCTAACCAAACTAGAAGAATTAAGAAGCCATAAGCCCATGCAGAGGTCCTACTATGAGATATAAATGTATTTCTGGGGCCCTCTTTCTATGTTTTTTTCTTTATTTCCTTATTTCTGTGGCCTCTTTGCTGATTTAATTTCTGTCACCCTTAGGGAGCTGGTGAGCCGCTTACAGCAGCGAAACGTTCAGGTCTTCCTCATATCTGGCGGGTTCAGGAGCATCGTAGAACACGTCGCTTCCAAACTCAATATTCCAGCCACCAATGTCTTTGCCAATAGATTGAAGTTCTATTTCAATGGTAAGTGTCCATTTGGAATATTCTTTCTTATTCATTTCAGTTCCACTAATAGAGACTATTTGGGTAAAGGGGTCATTGGCGATGGGCCCAGGATGTGATAATTGTGTAAGAAACAAAAGTTAAATGAGGAAATATCTATTTCTCTGTGGTTTTGGATGTGTGCCCCCAATTACAACCTATGGTCTCGAAGAGTCCTTTAGTTTCTAGGTCTGCGACCCTATAACTCCATATGTATTGCATCCAGGTGACCATCTTGTCTTTATCCATTTGCTAGTAGTTGGCAAAATCCCTTAGGTTTGTGCTCATTTCCAAGTGATCCCTGATGCTTATTTTGCATCCAATAGTTTTCCAAGCATCTTGATTCATTTGATTCTTAGCCTGGGGTCCATGTGAGGTTTTTAAAAAATATGTATTGATGATGATTTCAGTGTAATTAGTTTTCTTTGTAATGCCATATGTTTTCTTTTATGCATTTAAAAAACTCTCTTCTGAAAAAGGGTCCATAGACTTCATTAGACACTGCAAAGGGATCTAGAACAAGGGAAACAAAGCAAAACAGAAAAAGTGCAGAAGCCTAGCTATAGGTCCATGGCAGAAACCCAGCCTGCCAACAGCATGACTTCAAGAAATCTAGCTTTGCAATTTGGAACTATGGCCAAAGGGCTATCAAACCGAGCAGACCCTTTGATCCAGTAGTGTCTCTCCTGGGTCTGTACCCCAAAAAGATCATAAAAAGGGAAAAGGACTCAAATGTGTTAAAATGTTTGTGGCAGCCCTTTTTGTAGTGGCAAGAAAATGGAAACTGAGTGGATGCCCATCAATTGGAGAGTGGCTGAATAAATTATGGGATATGAATATTATGGAATATTATCGTTCTATAAGAAACGACCAGCAGGACGATTTCAGAGAGGCCTGGGGAAACTTGCATGAACTGATACTGAGCGAAATGAGCAGAACCAAGAGATCATTATATACGGCAACAACAAGTCTATACAATGATCAATTCTGGTGGACGTGACTCTTTTCAACAATGAAGTGCCATTTCAGGCCAGTTTCAATGGTCTTGTGATGAAGACAGCCATCTACACCTGGAGAGAGAATTGTGGGGAATGAGTGTGGATCACAACATAATATTTTCACTTTTTTTATTGCTGTTTATTTGCTTTTTGTTTTCTTTCTCATTTTTTTCTCTTTTTGATCTGATTTTTCTTGTGTAGCATGATAAATATGGAAATATGTATAGAATTCCACATGTTTAACATATATTGGATTACTTGCTGTCTAGAGGTGGAGGGAGGGAGAAAGGGAAAAAGAAAAAACATGGAACACAAGGTTTTGCAAGGGCGAATGTTGAAAACTATCTTTGCATATATTTTGAAAATAAAAAACTCATGAAGAGATGCTGAGCGAAACAAGCAGAAGCAGGCATACATTATATACAATAAGAGCAAGAATGTACAATGATCGACTATAAGACACTTGGACCTTCTCAGTGGTTCATTGATCCAAAGCAATCCTGATAGACTTTGGACAGACAATGCCATCTACATCCAGAGAAAGAACTAAGAAGACTGAACGTAAATCAACATATGCTATGTTCACTGTTTCTTCTTCTTTTTCTTCATCTCTCCCATGGTTTTTCCCCTTTGCTCTGATTTTTTTTTTTTTTTTTTTTTTTTTTTTTTTGTTAAGGCAATTGGAGTTAAGTGACTTGCCCAGGATCACACAGCTAGGAAGTGTTAAGTGTCTGAGACCAGATTTGAACTCAGGTCCTTCTGACTGCAGGGCTGGTGCTCTATCCATTGTGCCATCTAGCTGCCCCTTTGCTCTGATTTTTCTCTCCCAACTTGATTCATGAAGCAATGTGTGCTAATAAATAAATAAAAAGAAAGAGGAAAAAATAAAAAAGCTTTAAGAAAACAAAAAATCCAGCTTTGGGGGATTCTAGTCTGATAATTATCTTTTTATTAAGCTCCTTAATTCCAGCTTGGGCCTCAGGTCCCTGTAGGATGAGTTGGGTTACTTCTAAAGGTTTCAAAACAAAATTGCTTAGGTGGGAGAGGAATGGGAAGAAAGGAGAGCTTTTAAAACTCAAAATTAAAAAATGCTAAAAATAAATCATAAAAATGCTCTCTACCTTATTACAAAAAAGAGTTCTAATTCACTTGAATTAAATAGAACCAGGCCAACTTTGGAGAAGGCACACTTTGGTATCTGCAGAGTGAGATACTTTTTTTTTTTTTTTAAATAATAGCTTTTTATTTCCAAAATATATGCAAAGATAGTTTTCAACATCCACTCTTGCAAAACCTTGTGTTCCAAATTTTTTGCCCTCCTTTCCCCTTGACTCCCTCCCCTAGTCAGTAATTCAATGGATGTTAAACATGTGCAATTCTTCTCTACATATTTCCACATTTATCATGCTGCACATGAAAAATCAAATTAAAAAAATGAGAAAGAAAAAAAAAGCAAACTACAACAAAAAAAAATGAAAATACTATGTTGTGTTCCACATTCAGTCCCCATACTCTTCCTTTTGGATGCAGACTGCTCTCTCCATCATAAGTTTATTGGAATAGTCCTGAGTCACCTCATTGTTGAAAAGAGTCACATCCATCACAGTTCATCATCACATAATCTTGTTCCTATGTACAATGTTCTCCTGGTTCTACTTACTTCGCTTAGTATCAGTTCATCTCAGTCTCTCCAGGCTTTTCTGAAATCATCCGCTGATTGTTTCTTATAGAACAATAATATTCCATAACATCCATATACTGTAACTTATTCAGCCATTCTCCAATTGATGGGCATCCATTCAGTTTCCAGTTTCTTGCCACTACAAAAAAGGCTGCTATAAGCATTTTTGCACATGTGGGTCCTTTTCCCCTTTTTATGATCATTTTGGGATACAGACCCAGTAGAGACACTGCTGCATTAAAGGGTATGCACAGTTTGATAGCCTTTTGGGCATAGGTCCAAATTGTTCTCCATGGTTGTATACATTTACAACTCCATCAACAATGTATCAGTGTCCCAGTTTTCCCACTTCTCCTCCAACATTTATCATTATCTTTTCCTGTCATCTTAGCCAATCTGAGAGGTGTGTAGTGGTCCCTCAGAGTTGTCTTAATTTTCATTTTTCTAATCAATTGTGATTTAGAGCTCTTTTTCATATGACTACAAATAGTTTTAATTTCTTTGTCTGAAAATTGTTCATAACTTTTGACCATTTATCAATTGAAGAATGGCTTGCATGCTTATAAATTAGAGTCCGTTCTCTATATATTTTAGAAATAAGGCTTTTTTTTATTAAAGCTTTTTATTTGTATAACATATGTATGGGTAGTTCCTCAGCATTGATCTTTACAAAGCTTTCCGTTACAAATTTTACCCCCAGTCCTCTCCCCTCCCCTAGATGGCAGGAAGTCCACTACATGTTAATAATGTTGAAATACTTGACAAGTTGTACAAGAAAAATCCTATCTACAAGAAAAAAAAAAAAAAAAAACAAAAATCAGAGAAAGGCAACACAATGCAAGCAAACCTCAATAGAGAGCATGAAAATGTTACGTTGTGGTCCATATTTCATATCCCTCTCTCTGGGTGTATATGGTTTTCTTCAGTGAACAATTGGAACTGGTTTGAGACAATTCTTTGTTGCAGAGAGCCATATCCATCAGAGTTGATCATCATGTATTATTGTTGTTGCTGTGTATAAAAATCTCCTGGTTCTGCTCGTTTCACTCAGCATCAATTCATGCAAGTCTCTCCAGGCCTCTCTGAAATCGTCCTGCTGGTCGTTTCTTACAGAGCAATAATATTCCATAACATTCATATACCATAATTTATTCAGCCACTCTCCAATTGATGGCATCCATTCAGTTTCCAGTTTCTAGCCACTACAAAAAGGGCTGCCACAAACATTCTTGCACATGTGGGGCCCTTTCCCTCCTCTAAGATCTCTTTGGGATATAGGCCCAGTAGAAACACTGCTGGGTCAAAGGGTATGCAGAGTTTGACAATTTTTTGAGCGTAGCTCCAAACTGCTCTCCAGAATGGCTGGATCCGTTCACAGTTCCACCAACAATGCATTAGCGACCCAGTTTCCCCACATCCCCTCCAGCATTCATTGTTATCATTTCCTGTCATTTTAGCCAATCTGACAAGTGTGTAGTGGTACCTCAGAGTTGTCTTAATTTGCATTTCTCTGATCAATAGTGATTTGGAGCACTTTTTCATATGACTAGAGATGGTTTTAATTTCATCCTCTGAAAATTGTCTGTTCATTTCCCTTGACCACTTATCTATTGAAGAGTGGCTTGAATTCTTATAAATATGAGACAATTCTCTATATATTTTAGAAATAAGGCCTTTATCAGAACCCTTGGATGTAAAAACTTTTTTTCCCCAGTTTTCTGCTTCCCTTCTAATCTTGGCTGCATTGGTTTTGTCTGTACAAAAACCTTTCTAATTTACTATAATCAAAATTATCCATTTTGCATTTCATAACGTTCTCTAGTTCTTCTTTGGACATCAATTCCTTCCTTCTCCACAGATCTGAGAGTTAGACTATCCCTTCTTCTCCTAATCTGCATATAGTTATCATTCTTTATGTTTAAGTCATGAACCCATTTTCACCTTTTCTTAGTATAGGGTGTTAGGTATTGGTCAATGCCTAGTTTCTGCCATACTATTTTCTAATTTTCCAAGCAATTTTTGTCAAATAGTGAGTTTTTATGCCAGAAACTGGAGTCTTTGGGATTATCAAACACTTGATAACTATAGTCATTAACTATTCTGTCTTGTGAACCTAATCTATTCCAATGATCAACTACTCTATTTCTTAGCCAGTGCCAAATGGTTTTGATGGCCATTGCTTTATAAGATAGTTTTAGGTACAGCTAGGAAGGTGGCACATTTTTCAGCCACAGCTGTTCTTGAAAAGCATTTACTAAATTATTGGGGGGTTGCTATCTGCACCTCTAGAGGGAGCATCTATGCCAGTGAAAACAGAAATTCTTGGGATATTGAAGAAGGAAATATGTGTGTGGAAGGGGTAACTGCCTTATATTTATTTTGTCTATACCCATATCATCAGGAACTTTGGGGATGATGGGCTAGGCTGAATGTATTATAAAATTCAGTGGGCAGTAATATAATGTCACATTTTTAAAAAGTGGGAATTACTATTGTTGGCGAGATTTGAAAGCTAGTCTTTGGTGAGAACCTTGAGTTCTCTTACCACCGCTCCCCTTAGATTACCTGGGAAGTCCAGGAAGGACCAGGGACTCTAAATCTCTAACATCCTCCTTTCCATCTCCCTTTCCTCTCCAATCAATCAATCAACAAATATTTATTAAGCATCCAATACATGTCAGGTACTGATGATGCAAATACAAAAATGAGACATTTCCAATTCTCAAGAAAGTTATATTCTAATAAAATATAAGAGAACATGGACATATGTAAATAGAGACAAAAGAAATACATAGGCAGGATCATTTATGAGTAGAAAGCGCCAACAGCTTGAAGGGGGGCTGTTCACATGTGAAAGATGATTATTAATCTGAGTTTTGAAGGACACTGAAGATTTTGAGAGAGGAAATTGAGGAGGGAAGGCATTTCAGGCACGGGGCCTTTGTGTAGGACAGGAGAAAGCCTGCTTGGATGAGAACGTATGATAGGGAGAAAAATTTAATGAAGGATAATAGCGGCAAGTTGTGGAGGCTTGAGTGCTCCACAGAGGAGTTGATATTTGAAATGTATGCTTTTTCTAATTGCCAGGTTATTAAGCAATATATAAGTGGGAATAAGTAATCGTAATTTTAACTGTTCTCAAAATACTGATGTTTTAAAACTCAAAAAAATGTAATAAACATTCAGAAGTGTAAAGAGTTGATATTTGAACCTAGACATAGTGTTTTTCTTCCATCTCACTGGAAAGTCCACCCTTCTGCTACATTCCTTAATATGGAATGAGTAGATTTTTGACCCTACTGCCATCACTATTCTCTCTAGGTGAGTATGCTGGTTTTGATGAGAGCCAACTGACCTCCGAGTCGGGTGGAAAAGGCAAGGTGATTGGACTTCTGAAGGAACGGTTCCATTTTAAGAAAATCGTCATGATTGGGGATGGAGCCACCGACATGGAAGCTTGTCCTCCAGCTGTAAGTTCTAAGGATATTACGTACAAAACAGATCTGAGATGGATGGTCTTCTCTCTCTTTGTCTACAGGGAGATGCTTTTGGGGCCAGAGTCCCATCTCTGTGACTTACAACCTGGGCAGGTCACTTTACTTTTCTCTGAGCCTCTATTACTGTCTGTAACAGAATGTATTGTCTTAGGCAGTTCTCTTAAAAAAAAAAA